>JANJGK010000014.1:374095-501443 GCA_039081455.1 Macrobrachium rosenbergii | reverse complement strand
ACTGACGCTCTCAAGAATGATGCTCGCAAGACTGACGCTCATTAGATTGATGCTTGTTAGACTGACCCCCTCAAGTCTGATAATCATTAGACTAACACTCACTAATGCTCGCTAGACTGACAATCGCAAGACTGACTCTTGCTAGACTGCAACTCGCAAGACTGACCCTCTTTAGACTGACGATCATTAATCTGACACTCTTTAGACTGATGCTCCCAAGACTGATGGTTTTTAGACTGACACTTGCAAGACTGATGCCCTCAAGACTGACGCTCACTCACACTCTTTCTCTCCCTCAGTTGCGTTATTATTATTATTATTATTATTATTATTATTAAAAGTGGTTGTAATGACGTCATTGCATTACGTAGTAAGAAAAAGCATATTTTTCCTTACTTTTCTTATTTCCTCACTTGATGACGTCATCGGAGAATCTGAGGAGGCCCTTCCCCTGACAAAAGTGCTCCTAAGAGGCGGTTCCCCTAGGGCACTTTGGGTCCCATCAGCATTGTGGTTCAGGCCCTCCTCAGGCCCACATCCCCAGCCTGGCAGGAAACCTGCCTACCTCCAGGGAAGCAGCCTCTGAGGAGGATCTTCCCCAGTCAAGGCTGCCTTCAAGGGAAGGCTTCCTTAGGGCACCTTGGGACCCCTCAGCATTGCGGTTCAGGCCCTCCTCAGGCCAGCTTCCCCAGCCTGGCAGGAAACCTGCCTACCTCCAGGGAAGCAGCCTCTGAGGAGGATCTTCCCCAGTCAAGGCTGCCTTCAAGGGAAGGCTTCCTTAGGGCACCTTGAGACCCCTATGCCTTGTGGTTCAGGCCCTCCTCAGGCCCGCTTCCCCAGCCTGGCAGGAAACCTGCCTACCTCCAGGGAAGCAGCCTCTGAGGAGGATCTTCCCAAGTCAAGGCTGCCTTCAAGGGAAGGCTTCCTTAGGGCACCTTGGGACCCCTCAGCCTTGTGGTTCAGGCCCTCCTCAGGCCCGCTTCCCCAGCCTGGCAGGAAACCTGCCTGCCTCCAGGGAAGCAGCCTCTGAGGAGGATCTTCCCCACTCAAGGCTGCCTTCAAGGGAAGGCTTCCTTAGGGCACCTTGGAACCCCTCTGCCTTGTGGTTCAGGCCCTCCTCAGGCCCGCTTCCCCAGCCTGGCAGGAAACCTTCCTACCTCCAGGGAAGCAGCCTCTGAGGAGGATCTTCCCCAGTCAAGGCTGCCTTCAAGGGAAGGCTTCCTTAGGGCACCTTGGGACCCCTATGCCTTGTGGTTCAGGCCCTCCTCAGGCCCGCTTCCCCAGCCTGGCAGGAAACCTGCCTACCTGCAGGGAAGCAGCCTCTGAGGAGGATCTTCCCCACTCAAGGCTGCCTTCAAGGGAAGGCTTCCTTAGGGCACCTTGGGACCCCTCAGCCTTGTGGTTCAGGCCCGCTTCCCCAGCCTGGCAGGAAACCTGCCTACCTCCAGGGAAGCAGCCTCTGAGGAGGATCTTCCCCACTCAAGGCTGCCTTCAAGGGAAGGCTTCCTTAGGGCACCTTGGGACCCCTCAGCCTTGTGGTTCAGGCCCTCCTCAGGCCCGCTTCCCCAGCCTGGCAGGAAACCTGCCTACCTCCAGGAAAGCAGCCTCTGAGGAGGATCTTCCCCACTCAAGGTTGCCTTCAAGGGAAGGCTTCCTTAGGGCACCTTGGGGCCCCTCAGCCTTGTGGTTCAGGCCCTCCTCAGGCCCGCTTCCCCAGCCTGGCAGGAAACCTGCCTACCTCCAGGGAAGCAGCCTCTGAGGAGGAACTTCCCCAGTCAAGGGTGCCTTCAAGGGAAGGCATCCTTAGGGCGCCTTCGGGCCCCTCTGCCTTGTGGTTCAGACCCTCCTTATCCCTACTTTTCGAATATGACACCAAACCTCCGAAGGCTTCAAGGAGACTCGAAGGATTTCGGAGCTTGCTTCTGGAGACTCTGAAGTTGGAGTTCCACTGAGCTCTAGCGCTTAGGGCATCAGCGAATGGCTCTTCTTCTCTCTCGCCGTTCCACCAGGAGCTGAGACCGAAGGATTCTGAAGCACTTTCAAGGAAGACTCCGAAGGTTTTAGGCCATTTCAGCATCGCTGCAACCACTTCTTTGCTTTCCTTTCCTGATATACATGGCGTCTCTCTCGTGCCTCCAGGAGCTGGTGACTGACTCAAGGAAGGATTCGAAGACGGCGAAAAGTCCTCTTGATTCCTGTCCGTGCTCTCTCTCTCTCTCTGCTTTCTTCTCGTGAAAGTCCTCGAAAGTCTCTATTCCAGGGTCCTCCTCTCCTCTTGATTCCTGTCCGTGCTTATCTTGAGTAGAGAAATTAGTCCCAAACGTAACAGTATTAAAAACATTCCCGCTTTATAAATCGCCTAAGGCTGGAACGTCGTCGACTCCATTCTGCTCCTCCGCCATGTAGTCCATATTTCCATGAGCATAAAATTGTTCACTGAATTCATCTGTATAAATCTTCGCCTTGGTTTTAATCAGATTTTGTTTTTGGAAACTTTGAAATTTACATTTTTTCTGAGCCATGGCAGCGTTGGGCGCATGCGCCAATGATTTCTCTCTCTCGTCCTTCCAGGAGCTGGAAAATTTTTGAAACTTTTAGATCATTCCAGCATCGTCTTTGAAAGTCAAATATAATTAAATTTTCATTTATCATAGACAAAAATCAAACAGCAGTTTTAATGACGTTTTCCTAAATCATTATTGCCCCAGGTTGAATACATTTAAAAAACAAAGCACATGATTGTATATTATCAAGAGGAAGGAATAATTAAAAGATATCGATAAATATGAAATATTACTTCTTTCAAATAAACTCCTTAATATTCTTTGGAAGCTTCAATTTCAAGTCAGTGGCCCCTTTAGTGGGCTTCTTGTTCCATATGAATAGGGTTCTTCATCTTCTGAATAATAATAATAATAATAATAATAATAATAATAATAATAATAATAATAATAATAATAATAATAATAATACCGTTATGGAGTATCACCTAATATATGGGGAGACGTCTCTTAGACTCCCTCCTATTGAAGGTGTCTATATCAGGTGTTAATTGTTTATAGATCACTTTCAATAGAGATGACTCACTTTCTGTGGTCATGCTTCTTGATTTGGGAGGCATCCCAGTCGTGGTCACTTCGCTACAAAAATGTGGTCGGTGGATCTGTGTGTCTTCTGAACAGTCACCCATAGGAAGGGGGTGGCCTCTCTCTCTCTCTCAAAATTTCTTACATTTTTTGTGATAATTGTGGAGAAAAATTCTGGCTCTTTGCCTCGTTGATATTATTATTATTATTATTATTATTATTATTATTATTATTATTATTATTATTATTATTATTATTATTATTATTATTCACATGTGTTTGTCATTATTTTTCCATGATATCATTTAACATATAGATTCAACGACACCAATAATGTTTCTTGCTGTTCAATAAAAAGTCAGAGATAGATAATAGATAGATAGACTATGTAATGAGTATTTCACGAATGGGTGACTCTCTCTCTCTCTCTCTCCGCAACCATATCCTACCAGAATGTATCTTAGTAACGCAACAGCTGGGTCAGCTTACCAAAATTAATCACCTGAAGAATCACCACAAGGATTCTCTGAATCTTGTACAGCACTGCCCGAGGGACGGTGGCAAACGTTCAAATATAACATTCCTTTCATTCCCCCTCTTTACATTCTACATCAATAGATGTTACATGAGTACAAATGTCTTTCCACAGACTTCCACAAACGTCTCAGAACTCTTGGCAAGTGACGTCATCATAACTCTGTTCTATAATAATTTCATTCTCTCTCTCTCTCTCTCTCTCTCTCTCTCTCTCTCTCTCTCTCTCTCTCTCTCTGGTCCTCAGTTCACATATGAATATCCCATTAATATAGTATAATTTTACATTGTTATTTTGATGTTTATTGTTGTTCCTGAGAATGAGTTCATGAAATTAAATGATTGCAGGTCATTCTCATGTCCTTATTTTGTGTGTTAATCAAATGGGTACAAATATAGCAATTGCTTATAGTCTTGAATCAGTTTTATATATAGGAAACTATACTGTATAGGTCATGTGATTATAAGGGTTAATAATAATGTGTTCAAAGGCTAAATATTTCGTTTCTTTTTTAGTTCATTTTCATTCCTCTAATCTTAAGAAGCGATTAGTGGGAATTTTCATTTCATTATATCTAGAAATTGTATCAAAATAATGAATGAAATCGGATTTCCGTTTCGTCTTCAATCCTCCGTATACTCCAAGGCGGCCACGTGGTCACCATGCGGTCCTTTTCCACCAAAAAATTGGAGGAATTTTGACTATAAGCAAGTCATGACCGCCATCTATTGGCCACCGAAGAAAGTCAGAGCAAATATACCAACTGCATCTTCCAAGATGGGCGTGAAAGCTGGCTAGGTTATCTTTATTGCAAGCTTTCCCTTATTATTCAAGATGTTAATTGCTTTGAGATAACAAAACACAACATCAGCTGAAAATAAATAATTCATAAAAAGGAAAAATGACACTAAAATTATCATCCACAGCGAAAATGACGTGGTTCGTCATAAGCGACATGAAGAAGAAGATCCAGGCATACCAACGTGGTAAGATTTAACACGGCATTTCAGACAAGAACACTGCAGCGCTGAGCATAAATAAAATAATAGAATAAAAATTTATTTATTGCAGATTCATATTTCTGAATTTACTACAGACTACTTTAGGTAATAAACTGACTGTAATTCATCAACTTTAAAGGCTGTATAGATTGGCAGTTCCGACAACCCTTCTGTCACTGTTCTTAGACATAAAGGTCCCGCCTTGTTTGAACAATTGCACGCAGGAAACAAGTTAATTAATTTTTTATTATTTTGAGGGGAAGCCTACGAAAATAAATATACATAAAATGAATAACTTACCATTATTTACTGAGAAATACCGTTCATTAGGTTGACACCATTTAGAGGATCAAGGCTTAACTGCTTTGATAATGGGAGCCTAATGGCAGAAATTAGCAATATTCTATAACTTCGAATGCAATGTATATTCTTCACTGGTGGGCCAATTAACTGTTTTATCCAGTGCAAGGGCAAGATCAGTTTGGCTTACGAAAAAATCCTTAGGCTATAGCCTTGCTTTTTGACAAATCTTGGTTTGATTGCAACATTGCAGTATTGAAAGGAAACTGCGGTCTGCTGCGATTTCGTAGGCATACTAATGATCCAGTCTGAAGGAAAAGTCAGTTTGTTCGACGAACAATCCTTAATCTATCTCCTTGCCATTCTTGCCAGTTTTGCCTGGCTTGCAACATTTCCGCATTACAAGGGCATTGCAATATATGGGAATTTATGCTGCATATTCATGACTAGAAGGTCTATATACTACTGCATTTTATCAAGCTTGAAGCAAAAGTTTCTTTGCCAAGAAAAAAAGTCCAAAGGCTATATATAGCCTTGCCATTTAGGCGTATTTTCCCTTGCTGGAAACATTCCTTGTTGCAAGGACATTGCAATGCATTGCAACTTCCCTATGCATAGAACATTAGACTGCATTTTGTTCCAAAATGGAATAATTGGTTTGCTCTCAGAAAACGTCATATTAAGGTTGCTACTTCGGATTTCTTTTATTGCTTGCAAGGATATTGAGACATTGCAAACTTCCATGCATATTCGTCATTAGAAGAACATCATTTGTATTTGATCCAGTTTGAAGGAAAAGTCGTTGTGGCCCCTAAAATATCGCCAAAGGCTACAGCCTTGGTACTTTGATAAGTTTTGCCGGACCTCCTGCAACAATTTTGGCATAACAGACCGATCATCGCTTTGCCTGTCTTTAGTCTGAGGCAAAGGCTGGATCATTCCCCAAAATCACCCTCATTGTCTTGCTAGTTTTAATGTTGTGAGTTTCTTTGCAACCTTGCCGTATTGCAAACAAATTGCAGTGTACTGTGATTTCGACTGCATGTTTGCCATCAGAGTCCCGGTAGACTGCCTTTTATTCAGTTCGAAGCTTCAAAAGTTGGGTTTGAACTCCCAAAATCTAATAGACTACATTTTATACAATTTCAAGTAAAATTTGTTTGGGCCTTTAAAAAAACCTAAGGCTGTGGACCTGATATTTTCATCAACTTAGCTTTGCTTGCAACACTGCAGTATTACGAACTCATTTTAATAAAAGCGAATTATGCATGCATGCAAGCCATTTAAGGTCCAATACACTGCATTTTATCCAAATTCAAAGTAAAGATGGTTTGCTCCCAGAAAAAAATCCTTGCTTTCAACATTGCCTGTTGCCAGCTAATTGCAAAACACTGTAATTTCGAAAACATTCATCATTAGAAGCCAAAAAACATCCAGTTAGAAGGGAAGATTGTTTTGCTGTTTTATACTAATTTTGCAATAATTGCAACAATACCTCATTACCCCTAATATCATCATATTACACATTGCACCTCCATCTGCAACATTGCAGTGAGGCCGGATGTTTGTTGTCCTTTATAGTAGCCTTCTGGGATGGGATTCCTTCATCAAATGATTGCATGGCATCTTCAGGCCCTTCTTTGGTAAGGCAACGATGCTGGTATACATATTGGAGTTATTTATTTGTCTTGATTCAGTTTCATTTCAATGAAACTAAACTGTAATGATCATGTGATTACAGGAAGCTGTCATGTGTTCAAAGGCTACATTACGTTTCGGTATAAGTTCAGTTTCAGCCTCCCAACTAAACCAACGAAAATTGGGAATTTTCCACCAATTATGTTATGACATAGTATCAAAATGATCCATTAATGAAATCATACTTAATTATGTTTTCAATCCTCCGTAAACTCTAAGGCTGCCACGTGGTCCCCATGCGGTCCTTTCTCCACCAAAAGAATGTACAGCAATTTTGACTATAAGCAAGTCGTGAACACCACCTATTGGCCGCCGAAGAAAACCAGCGCAAGTGGACCACTGCATCTTCACAGGGGGGTGAGGAAACCAGTCAGATTATTCCCATTCCCATCTTTTTCTCATAATTAAAAATGATGGGACTTTAGGGATAACTAAGTTCACCTTCATCTGGAAATGAGTATTTCATGTAAAGGAAAAATGACTCGAAATTCGACGTCAGGGAAGACGATGAAAACCCACTTGCCTACAGTCCTCCCCCAGAGCGAAAAGTCCGCCGCCCGTCATAGACGATATGAAGAGCCAGGCAGACCAACTACATGAAATGCAACATATCGTATTTTGGACAAGAACACTGCAGTTCTGAACACAAATGATTGAATCAAAAGTGAATATATTAAATTCAGGCTTCTGAACTTACTACAGACTGTGTGAAATACCAAACTGCCTTTAATTCATCTGCTTTAAAAGCTACATAACAGATTGGCAGTCCTGACAACCCTTCTGTTGCTGTTCGTTGGCATGAAGGTCCTTCCTGCCATGTCTCACTCTGACCAAACACTTACAGGAAACGAATATACCTTTTAACGATTTTTGTTCAAGACATCCTTCGAAAATAAATATGCCCTATATCATTCAAGATTAACAAACTATATTTAAAATGTATGAGATATATTATTAATATTTATAAACAAATCGAGTACAGGTGCTTCCTTAATTCAACTGCAGAAATCGATGTGCAAAGGAATCATCATTCTATGAGACCAAAGAGATCTTCAAATTATTGGGCAATGCTCAAGGCAGGAAGGACCATTGTGGTCATATGAAGAGGAATTGTCAATGAACGGATCAGTATAGTGATGATGACTGAAACATCTTGGAATAATACATTTTTTTTCCAAGCAAATTACATTAAAATATAAACATTTCCAGCTTCAAAATACCTATAACTTAAATTTAATTTCATTCTGAAAGAGTTGGACTGGCAATATTGAGGGCAAACTTTCTTTTTATTCTTCCTGAATACTGAGAAATGCCGTCCATTGGTTTGACATATTTTAGATGACTGAGGCGAAACTGCTCTGATTGCGGCAGCCTTGTGCTCTGAATCAGCGATATTATGCAGCTGCGACTGCATTGTGTATTCGTCCCTGGCAGACCAAGAAGCTGCCTCTTATCCAATTCGAAAGGGGAATCAATTTGGCTTGGGAACAGATCCTGAGGCTGCAGCTTTGCTTCCTGACGAATGTGACGGAGGTGAGAAAAGGACTCGTTACTAAACGCGACACAAACATCCCGATAATAATCTACTGAGCAATGCTGAACGATACTTGACGAGACGAACGCCTCCATTCGGCAACATTTCCCAAGCATCAGTCCCCTTTTTTCTTTTTAGCTTTATCTTTCCGTCCCGTTCTCATTGCTGCTGCTGCTTGGGTTTGTCGCGGATATTATGCGCTATACATTTTACACATTTTATTCATTATTTATATACGTTGTAAAACAAGCTCCCCTCCCCCCCACCCCCTTCACCAAAGAGCTTCCTAAATGGCTGCTTCAACCTCCTTGCACTTACGGACGGGATTCGGAAGTCTGGGTTCGAAATTTGAGCTTCGATCTTGGAGGTTCGAGATTCGAGGGTCGAGACTTGAGGTCTGAAAAGTGGGGTACGAAATTCGAGGATCGAGCTTTGAGGTCCGAATATCGGGGATCGAAATCGGAGACCGAAGGTCGGTGGGGTCCCATACCCTCATCCACGGACCCCAAGCCCTACAGTTTAAGTCTGACATTAATTTTATTTACCCTTAATAATAATAATAATAATAATAGTAATAATAATAATAATAATAATAATAATAATAATAATAATAATAATAATAAAGGGACAAAGTTCCCGCGTAGCGCTCTGGCAAGTTGCTCTGTAAGGGGAAGGGGGGGTCCTCCCCAGAGGGAAAGGGGGAGGTAATCCACACTATAGGAGGAGTGGGAGGAGGAGGAGGAGGAGGAGGGGGTTAAGGTGGAATCCTAACTCCTCCTGCAATGTGTGATGTGAAATCTAGAGAAGCCATTTTTCTCAGAAGACGCCTTTTGTGTGGTTTCAAATAAGCTGAAGAAACGGTTTTTCTATGATCAGTGGAGCATTAGGCCTACTATTGGTCTGCCTTGTATACAGCCTGTGGCCGTCAAAGGTGTCAGATATTATTATTATTATTATTATTATTATTATTATTATTATTATTATTATTATTATTATTATTATTATTATTATTATTATTATTTAAAAAGACGTATTGTACCTTTGAAAAGAAATTGCTAATAAAAAAAGTCGACGCCTAATGCAGCCGTTTTGTGGGAGTTTACTTTATGCGAAAACAGGGAACTCGGCCTCTGGGGGATGAAGCAGAGTTGGCCGTGGAGAGAGAGAGAGAGAGAGAGAGAGAGAGAGAGAGAGAGAGAGAGAGAGAGAGAATTTTGTCTAAAATTATCCGTCAAAGAGGAACTAACTGATAACAGATCACGAGAGCAGCCTCTTGAAAAAAAAAAAAAAAAAAAAAGGCTGCAGCGGCATAACGAGTGATGCAAAAAGCAGCCTTTTTGGTGCATGGAATAGGGGCGAAGTCACCTCGGCCATTTGTGCACAGACGCCTCTCTCTCTCTCTCTCTCTCTCTCTCTCTCTCTCTCTCTCTCTCTCTCTCTCTCTTCCGCTCCTCTCGGGAGGAGGACCTTATCGGAGAGTCGTGTCCTCCAAGTCTGTGATTTCTCAAGTAACCAGTGTTGCAGGTTTGCTCTTTCTGAAACAAAGGCGACAAATGATATTATTATTATTATTATTATTATTATTATTATTATTATTATTATTATTCAGTAGCTGAAACCTGTTCATATATATGGAAGAAGAAGAAGCCCACCACAGGGGCCACTGACTCGAGATTCCAGAAGAAGCTTCCAAAGAATATTGAGGTGTTCCTTAGAAGGAAGGAGGCGGGGGAAGGGAACGAAAGGGAAGTACAGAAAGAAGAGAAACTATTTATTCAACAAAAAACAAATTAGTAAATAGATAAAAATGTATCAAAATGGAGGGAGAATAGTATTAGGGTAGTAATGCACTGCATTTTCGCTTGAACTTCTGAAGAAGAAGAAGTTCCGGTTGCACCCCTTCCTCTTTCTGTTCGTGCAGAGCGTCATAGGCCCACTCTTTTAAGGTGTCATTCATGCATTTGTGAGGTGATGCTTTATGGCTTTAAGTGCTTTTGTTTGTAGGAAATGAAAGTTTTTGGTCACATCCCACAGGCATTAGGTCTACAGTTCATCGGAAGCTTCATCGGCTATATATTGGGAATGGGGATTTTGACAAAGTTCAGAAGAAATCGTATATATCAAAATTCACTGAGTTTTATGTTATAATGAATTCATTACAAATGTACAGATACACCTGGTTTTATAACTACAGTTGAAGACAATAGGCCTACAATGTTACAGTTACAGCATTTGTTGACTTTGTATTGGAGTTAAATGCTTGTCACTGCAAACACACTCTCTCTCTCTCTCTCTCTCTCTCTCTCTCTCTCTCTCTCTCTCTCTCTCTCTCTCTCTCTCTCTGTTGTTCATTAGTTTATTTAAGTTTGGTTTGTCATTTTCACTGAAGTTGGAAAAATAGGAAAAGAAAGTCGAGGCGGTTTTTAAGAGAGAGAAAGAGAGAGAGCTGACTAGACCTATTCCAGTAAGCAGAGACTTATTTTAGCTTCGTTTGTATTGGTGGCGATATTAATTTTCACCTCCGTTATAAATCTGCATAAAGTCATTATTTGCAATGATCGCTACGGGAAGCATTCATCCTCTCTCTCGCTCTCATGTGTTATCAATTATAAAAGAAACCAACCGACTGTTGCAGATTTGCTCTTTCGGAAACACCGGCTGCAAATGTCGTTGCTGCGCTGTGTAAGGGACGCTAGACCTATATATGTCATTCATGCATCAGTTTTAAACTGCCGTTGAATGAAAAAGGCCTCATATATTTTTAGTCGTTCTGGTCCCTGGAAATGAGGTCTGTGGCGTCATCCCACAGACACTGCAAAGGTCTGAAGTTCATCCGTTTTCACTTGCAATTGAACGAAAGCTTCGATGGATATACAGGGGGAATGGAAAAAAATAAATAATTCGTCTAAATTCGTTGAATATTTAGAGTAATTACAGCTCTAAACAGATACAGTAGGTTTTGTAGCCACAAACTGAAGTCATGAAGCCTATAACATGAGTTCCAGCATTTAAGTTTGTAGCTGAGTTTGATGCTTTTCATTGCTAATTCTCTCTCTCTCTCTCTCTCTCTCTCTCTCTCTCTCTCTCTCTCATTAAAGCATTCACGATCCGTTTGTTGTTTCCACTAAAGCAAAAACAGAAACTCGAAGCAATTTTTGAGAGAGAGAGAGAGAGAGAGAGAGAGAGAGAGAGAGAGAGAGAGAGAGAGAGAGAGAGAGAGAGCACATTCAGTGATGGGAGGAAAGAGGAAAGACTGGAAGCCTATGTATATATATTCCCCTCATCCCTCCAACTGACCTCCTCAAAGAGTCGCCATTGGTTCAATTCACAGAATCAGTCTCAGAGCCACAGGGGAATTCCCGTTGCCTGTCCTCGAGGGAATCGGAACTGAAAGAGACGCGACAGAAAACGGAAGCCTTTCGGGAGCACTGAACCTGATGAGATTTGCTTTCTAGCCTCGCACCTGCCCCTACAGATGGCAGCTGCTTCTTGGGAGGCTTCTTTCTGTTTTTAATTCAACTCGTCTCGTGGCTCACTGAGGCCTGTCCGAGGCTAGACGTCCTCCATCACAGGGTGACCGGGTGCCCGGGCGAGGCTAGAATGACAGGGTGGCTCAGAAAAAGAAGGGACGAGCACTGCATTCGTATGCAGTACATTGACCCTGGCTTCAACTTGATTTAAGTACTTATCAAGGCATAGTCTTAAGTACTAAGGTGTTTATAGGAATAACTTCATTAAAGTATTAAAGTAAGGACCACCTATATATAGTCTGGTGACTCTATCAGAAGACGAAGTCAAAGCCAGTTAGTTGAGCAGCCCGAACTGGAGGGGGAGGAGGCTATAGAACGAAGGCAGGAAATGACGATATTAGACCGATGCCTCAGCACATAAAAAGAAATATTTCTTTTTACCTTCAAAACCAAATTTTGTCAGGCGTGAGGTTTGACGAATCGGGTTTGACGTAAACCACTGAGGTTTAACGATTAGTTTTTATCTTGTTAAGATGCGGGTTTATATTTAAATGAGTAACGACAGCAGGTGACTCAGGTTGGTTTCAGAGAGACGAAGATGATGACCTAGACTTATATATTATGTCAGGTCGAACAGACCTTTGAACAAGAATGTAGTCTTATGTATAACTTGCTTTTATTATTCAGTTACGTAAGAAAATAATCCTTGGGTTATATCCTTTTTAAATCCTCTAAATATCTATAGAATTTCCACCTCAAGTAACGGATGTAGGAGTAGGCCTAGACTAGAATTCACATCTGTCGGTATTATAGCTACAGAGATGAGGACTAAAACGCTTTTGATACGGACACCTGTGTGTGTGCGTGTGCATATTTGTTAGCGGATTTATATACCAGATTACATATTTGAATATTTATATATACAAAGAACCGTCATACCTTCTTATACAATTCATAAAAATGCCGATTTGTATCGATAATATGAGAGCATAGTCAAACGAAAGACGAGCTTCTGTAAAACAGTCTACTCAGACTAAACACAAACGATGGGTTTCAATGATTAGGCCTATGCTTCATCTCATTGGCGTACCCCAGGCTGCATTTGACCTGTGCCCACAAACTGTACAGATTACAAGATTTCCTTATCACTCAAAATTTATTTCATGTATGATTTCATTGAATGAATATGAAAATAGCTTTACTATGATACCAAAGTTATATAATCCACATCCGGAAACTGGAAAAGTAACACGAAGCATTGGCAAGCGAACGATAGACCTAGTCATCAGACATCAAATTTGATTGGTTTAATCTAAGCATTCTATCATTTCATATTAGTCAAAACTACTTTCTTGCTGTAACCTTTATTTGTTCATTCTGCCTAAGTATCATTGCAATGTCTCCACTGAAAAAGGAAGTGTAGGCCAGCCTCTTATGCTGGACATCATAATATGTTATCAACCCAATGGATGACGGGAACTCAGTGCGATTTCAAACTTTTCTCGATATGTTACTTGTTACAGTACTCCTGAAATTGCCCAGTCACTGAGTTGTTATAGATATTGAATGCTCAAGGGCAAATCATATAAATAATCAAAGTATTCTGAAAGAAACCGGCCGTACCACTGTCAAAAAAAAAAAAAAAAAAAAAATTCCCGCCCTCCACCCAATGTTGAGTTGAGGTGGTTGCTCCTTCCTTCATTCCAACTTCCCCAGACAGCTGCTTCATAGACAACAGTATTTCACGCTATTTCGAATAGTTTCTATTCAGGTAATTTACACGCAAGAAATGATTAAAATTCCTTTTATTAGCGCTCGCACAGCCGGATGTCTTTTTCTTTACAGCGAGAAAAAGCAAAAGTATAGAAACCTCATCGTTCATTTGTGTTTGGTTGGCGTAGACTGTATGACACGAGTTCATCTTTCGCGTGCTTCTATTGCGATGTTATTATCGAAATAAATTTATATGTTTCTGATCTAGATCAACTTGTGTGAGGGTTCTTTGTATATCTAAGCATTCAGATGATTACTGAAGATGAAGTTTGCCTTTTTTTTTTATCACAGTAATATAAGCAAGCGATATCGGAAACATTGATTTCAACCAAGCACGCCTTCGTTGGTGAGTGGACAGATGGAATGAAAGTGACTGTGATTGATGGGGACTAAGATCAACTATGAACTTAGATTTATCACTTCATTGACCTTGAAAGCGTCTCTCTCTCTCTCTCTCTCTCTCTCTCTCTCTCTCTCTCTCTCTCTCTCTCTCTCTCTCTCTCTCTCTTATAAATATATATATATATATATATATATATATATATATATATATATATATATATATATATATATATTATTACGACAGGAAGAAAGCAATGTCACTGTTATAGTAACGGATGGGAAATTTTCCGAAAGGTCCTAAGCTATAGCTCTTCATGGCTACCTAGGCCTATGTCGACTCCAGACGAATGTAAGGTTTGCCAACACTTTCGGCCTCTTCTGACATGAGGACTCTTGAAAGAAAACTTGTTATAAATGAACTCTGTCTAAATCATACTGTCATACTGAGAGAGAGAGAGAGAGAGAGAGAGAGAGAGAGAGAGAGAGAGAGAGAGAGAGAGAGAGGATTGAGAGCAATTCTCTCCTCTCTCTTTCGCTCTCTCTCTCTCTGTCACGAGCAGTCCTGTCCGTCTGTATGTCTGCTATAGCCAGTCCTGTCTGTCTGCCTCTGTCATAAGCAATCTTGCCTGCCTGTCTGTCACCATCAGTCTTGTCTGTCAGTCTGTTACTGTCACAAGTAATCTTGTCTGCCAGTCTGTGTCTGTCACAATCATCATTGTCTGTGTGTCTGTCTGTCACTGTCACAAGCAATCTTGTCTGTCAGTCTGTGTCTGTCACAATCAATATTGTCTGTCTGTCTGTCACTGTCACAAACAATCTAGTCTGTCTGTCACTATCACAAGGAATGTTGTCTGTCTGTGTCTGTCACAAACAGACTTGTGTGTCTGTCTGCCACTGTCATAAGCAATCTTGTCTGTCTGTTTGTCTGTGTGTCACTGTCTCAAGCAATATTGTTGTCTGTCTGCTTGTTGCTGTCACAAGCAATCTTGTCTGTCAGTCTGTCACTGTCACAAGCAGTGTCATCTTATGTGTCTGTTTCTGTCAAAACACGTCATTCTCTCTCTCTCTCTCTCTCTCTCTCTCTCTCTCTCTCTCTCTCTCTCTCTCTCTAATTCACCTTGCTGTTTTGTCTGTTCTCAAAGAATATTTTACACATTCTTTGAACAAAATGCTTGAGACTATCATAGGCGTAGCGTGGCGGCTTAAATTCTCCAGTTGTTGTCTCCACTTTTTCTGTCCCACGTTTTCTGTCTTCTCTTTTTCTGTCTGCCCTCTCTCTCTCTGTCTGCACGTTTCCTGTCTTCTCTTTCTTTCCGCATTTTTTCTGTGGCCACTTTTTCTATCAGCACATTTTCTGTCTTTTTTGTCTCCCCTTTTTCTGTCCGCACGTTTTCTGTCTTTTTTTCTGTCGCCCTTTTTCTGTCCACATTTATCCCGTCTGCGCCTTTTCTGCTGCTCTTTTTTCTGTCTGCATTTTTTCTGCTCACACATTTTCTGTCCACACTTTCTTTCCGCACTTTTTTCTGTCCTCGCTTTTTTCTGTCCGCCTTCAGATCTAAAAGACTGTTGAGGCTAGAGGGCTGCAAATTGGTATGTTGATCATCCACCCTCCAATCATCAAACATGCCAATTTGCAGCCCTCTAGCCTCCTCAGTAGTTTTTATTTTATTTAAAATTAAACTTAGCCATGATCGTGCGTCTGGCACGGCTATAGGTGCCAATAACACAGGCCACCACAAGGCAATAGCCGAGTTTCACGCCCCGCGGCTAAAAGTTTTATTGGCCGTGGCTGAGGCCACCACCGGACAGAATACGCAATGTCTTTGAAGAAACTTAAGCGCATTTTTTTTTATTGATATGGGAAGTTTTATTATAAGGCACAAAAGTTTTTTTTTTATTAGTACAGGAATTTTTTAATATTTCCTCTCTCGATATGATGATGTTAACATTTCACCCAATAAGGTGATGTTATTAACATTTCCTTTGATATGGTGATGTTATTAACATCAACTCCGATATGGTGATGCTATATTCCCCCCATATTGTGATATTATTAACATTCCCGAATATTGTGATGTTATTAACATTCCCGAATATTGTGATGTTGTTAACATTCCCCAATATTGTGATGTTATTATCATTCCCCAATATTGTGATGTTATTAACATCCCCATTATTGTGATGTTATTTACGTTCCCCAATAAAGGTGATGTTATTAACATTCCCCAATATTGTGATGTTATTAACATTCCCAATAATGTGATGTTATTTACATTCCCTGATAAAGGTGATGTTATTAACATTACCTCCAATATGATGATGTTATTAACATTACCTCCAATATGATGATGTTATTAACACTACCTCCTATTTGGTTGTGTTATTAACATTCCCCTAATAAGGGTGATGTTATTAACATTGCCTCCATTTGTGGTGATGTTATTAAGATTACCTCCGGTATGGTGATGTTATTAACATTACCTCCAATATGGTGATGTTATTAACAATACCTCCTACATGGTGATGTTATTAACAATACCTCCTACATGGTGATGTTATTAACAATACCTCCAATATGGTGATGTTATTAACAATACCTCCAACATGGTGATGTTATTAACAATACCTCCTACATGGTGATGTTATTAACAATACCTCCTACATG
This sequence comes from Macrobrachium rosenbergii, assembly GCA_039081455.1. Taxonomy (NCBI): domain Eukaryota; kingdom Metazoa; phylum Arthropoda; class Malacostraca; order Decapoda; family Palaemonidae; genus Macrobrachium; species Macrobrachium rosenbergii. The sequence continues at coordinate 485,039 of JANJGK010000014.1, read as the reverse complement.
GTGATGTTATTAACAATACCTCCTACATGGTGATGTTATTAACATTACCTCCCTACATGGTGATGTTATTAACATTACCTCCTACATGGTGATGTTATTAACATTCCCCAGATAAAGGTGATGTTATTAACATTACCTCTGATATGGTGGTGATATTATTATTCCCCCCCCCCCGTAAAGGTGATGTTATTTACATTACCTCCTACATGGTGGTGTTATTAACATTCCCCAGATAAAGGTGATGTTATTAACGTTTACCTCTGATATGGTGGTGATATTATTATTTCCCCCCCCAGTAAAGGTGATGTTATTTACATTACCCCCTACATGGTGATGTCATTAACATTCCCCAGATAAAGGTGATGTTATTAACATTACCTCTGATATGGTGGTGATATTATTATTCCCCCCCCAGTAAAGGTGATGTTATTTACATTACCTCTGATATGGTGTTGTGAAGTTCTCACTTCTAGTTCCCCCAAATGTTTCCCTTAGGTTCCCCCTTAAGTTCCCTCTAATATTCTCCTTAAGTTCAAGTTCCCTCATAAAGTTCTCATCTAATATTCCCCTTAAGCTTCCCCTTATAGTTACCCCTTAAGTTTCGCCCATTTGGTTGCTTCTATAGTTAACCTATTGGTTTCCCCTAAAATTCCCCTTAAGTTCCCCCTTCAAGTTCCCCTACTAGTGGCCCCCTGTGTTCCCCTTTTTGATAATTATTTTTTTCATTATGAAAAGTCCACAAAGAACAATATACCAATACACACATTGTCAGGGGGTATTCTGGATATTTAGTAGTGGTATTCTGGGGTATTCAGTGTTACAATGAGATATCCAGTAGTGGTATTCTTGGGTAGGCTGTTCAGTAGAGGAATTCATGGGCATGCGGGGCTGCCCTGGTGGGAGAGGAGAGAGAGAGAGAGAGAGAGAGAGAGAGAGAGAGAGAGAGAGAGAGAGAGAGAGAGAGAGAGAGTGTGTGTGTTTTCTCTGCAGGGGTCTTCCCTCCATCTGCCTTCTCTGGGGTCGTCATCCTCTGTTATATTGCCCTCTTTCTCTCACTAATAATCACTCTCTCCTGATGACGTCATCACCCTTAAAATCCACCCCCCCTCCCCCACTGTCCATCTTCATTCCCTAGATTCAGCCTCAGAGGCCCTCAAGAAGAAGAGGAAGAAGAAGGAGAAGAAGAAGAAGGAATTCCCTTGCCTCTCCCCAACAGATCCGGAACCGGAACAGAGAGAGAGAGAGAGAGAGAGAGAGAGAGAGAGAGAGAGAGAACAGAAGACGGAAGTCTTATGAGTGAGATTTGCTCCCTAGCCTCTCTCCTGCCCCTACAGATAATGGCTGCCTTAGAGGCTTTTTCTCTTTAATTCAGATCAGCTCATGGCTCACTGAGCCCTATTCGAGGCTAGAAGTCCCAAACCAAAGGTTGATAGGGTGCCTGTGCGAGGCTACGAAAACAGGGTGGCTCAGAAAAGAACGTACGACCACTGCGTTCGTATGCAAGACATCAGCCCTGACTTCAGCTTGGAACAAGCACTTACGAAGGCAAAGTCTTAAATACAATTAACCGAGATAAAGTGATATACATACTAAAGTGTTCATAGGAATGACGTCATAAAAGTATTGGAGTAAAAACCACCCTGTGATACAGTCTTTTGACTAGATCAGAAGACGGAGTCAAAGCCACTGGGGCAGTGGGAACCGGGGTAGGGGAGGAGGCCATGGAACGAAGGCAGGAGAGAATGACATGAGATATTAGACCGATGCCTCAATACCCAAAATGGAATTCCATGTCTTTTGACCTCCAAAATCAAAGTGTCCAGGCAGGAGATTTAATGAATCCGGTTTGACCTCAATCAATAAGGTTTAATGGAGGGTTCATCTGGCTAAGACTCCGTTTTATATATTGAAATAAGTAACGACAACAGGTGACAGGTTTATGAGAGACGCAGAAGAAGAAGAAGACTAGACCTATGTTATAGTGAGCAGGAAAGCATTCGGGTTGTTTCGGCCGTAAATCGTTTCGGCCGCAGGCACGTTTACGTGCAAAACGGACGCCGTGATTAGTACCATCCCCTGGGGGATGTACGTAAAACATAAAATAATAATGGTAAATACCATAAACATAACGTCTTACATTGTTTTGGCTGTTACGGCCGTAAGTGACTTATGGCCGAAACGACCAGGACCGGCAGGAAAGACCTTATAACAAACTGACTGGTTGGCTGATTGGTTGTGGGATTGTTTTGATCGGTTGGTTGGTTGATTGTCTGAGTGACTGATGATTGATTTGCATTAGCACACGGCTAATGGTGTCTGTATGTATGTACACGAGAAGGTAAAACAATTCATTATTCATTTGTTTGTGCACCTAAATGGTGTAGAGACTTGGCTTTATTCTATCAGGTTGGCTTCCCCCTCCCCTGGGGACTTTCGTATGAGAGAGAGAGAGAGAGAGGAGAGAGGAGAGAGAGAGAGAGAGAAGAGAGAGAGAGAGAGGGTTCAAATGCCAATGATATTTTTTGAGCCCAAAGCCTGTAGTGTAGACTTATGTCTTCATATCACTTATTGTAGTGTAGGAATATTTGTTCAGATTAAGACACAGGCATTATTCTGTTGTCTGTTGCTAAAGTTGTAAATGTTACTTGGTTTCATCTTTCAGTTACGTATGATCTGCTCTCTCACTCTCTCTCTCTCTCTCTCCTCTCTCTCCTCTCTCTCTCTCTCTCTCTCTCTCAGTGGCTGTTTATCTCAATGGCGGCCATTAGTTTAAACGAGAAGCCTTTGCTGCTGACTGAACAGTAAGCACCAGCCTAGGCCTAAGTCGACTTCAAACCAAAGTTAAGTTTGAAAACATTTTGATATTCATCTATTTTGGGAACCATTTAAAAGAAAACTTCCTTTCAGTTAACAGTCTAATCCTGTTGTCATATTGAGAGAGAGAGAGAGAGAGAGAGAGAGATGAGAGAGAGAGAGAGAGGAGAGAGAGAGAGAGAGAGAGAGAGAGAGACCCACGTAGAGTTGTGAATTGGGCCTAAGCGCTCTTTGCCGAAGAACTTCATCGAATGAGCACATCAAATCTATCAGTCAATTAGGGGGAATTCTTATGCTGACGTCACGACCTTCGAGTTTCCTCCTCCTCCTCCTCCTCCCCTCCTCCTCCTCCTCCTGGCCATCTCGAAATGTCGGTTCAAATGCTGTCATTTACCGGACGTCGATGGTATCGCGAATAATAACTAATACGTGTTATCTATATAAATAGATGGATAACATTCATTAAAAATTAAAGTAGAATATGGCGTCAATCCAACGGAAATCAAGCGGCAGTTAATTAATGTTTCATATAAAGGGGCGATGTGAGAAGTGTGCACCATTGTAGCTCCCGTTTCCGAAGCCCCCCCACCCCCGCCCCTTGGACACCCCCAGGGCCTGAATAATCCCCTTTCCCATTCAGTTATTCATTCGTTCATTCACGAATTATTTATTACTCTTTGCATTCTCATCAATAGAAGCTATTTCAAGATGAGCACTGACCCAAGAGAAGCACATAGGTCTAGTTTGGCAGCTTTTCCCACATGCCCTGTAGTTGGGTATCACTTACAGTACGCCTTGTGGGTAGCACTTTAGGCGATAGGAAATCAGTGGCCCATAAGTAAAGCGAGAATTGAAGGGCAGAGGAGGCCTGGTGTGGACTGCAGGACTCAAATCACCCAACTGGGACGAATTGGACCTTGAGTTTGCCATCTCACTTGCCAAATCCGAGTTTACCTTGGCTCTCCGTATTTTGTCTTGAAATTTATGTTTTTATGAAATAAAAGTGTACTATCTGTTCATAGCAAATAAACGAATCCCTGTCTTTGCGCTATTTATGGCATTTAAGGCACTTGGCCAAAGAGAGAGAGAGAGAGAGAGAGAGAGAGAGAGAGAGAGAGAGAGAGAATCTGGACCCGGGTTGGAGGTGATATGATCTCTGTGGATGATGACGTCACCGGGAGGACTTTGTATAGATATGTCCGTTTCATAATTATGTGCCACTTGTTTCCTTGCTTCTCCATTCAGCGGTTTGCGCTTTTATTTATCGTAAACAAGCGCTTATCGGATGAATGAGAGAGAGTTTTAGTGGCGTTTATTCTCCACTTGAAGAAAAGAAAGAAAGAAAGAGCGATTTGTTTAGACCTATAGTGGAGGTTGCCGGGAGACACTTTTGCCAATAAGTGACGAACGTCTGGGGGAGGGGGGAGGGGGAGGCGGAGGAGCCTCTTGACAACTCTTGCAAGAAGAGTGCTCTCTCTCTCTCTCCCTCACTCTCAAACTACGAAAGACTAAACAAGAAATAAAAAAAAGCAGGTTGAAACTGTGCCACTCGCTCATCCAGAGAGAGAGAGAGAGAGAGAGAGAGAGTAGAGAGAGAGAGAGAGAGAGAGACCTGAGACAGTGACTCGTGCTTCAGCGTCTATCATTACTTCCAGACAGAGAGAGAGAGCCATTGACGCATCCACGGGACAGGAAGAATAAATGCAGACCCTTATTCTTCGTCAGAGAGTTATTGTGTTTTATTTTAGTTAAAATAAAAAGCTAAATAAACCTTATATATTCCACTCAGTCTATTGTACAAAGCTATAATTATTATTATCATTGGTTATATTGTTGAAGAATGTGAGAATCCGCTCAAGTTTTTTTTTAGAAGACTTGAGGAGGAGGAGGAGGAATCTGCGGGAATGACCACCAACCACGTGCACCAAGTAAATAAGCACCGGCTTCGTTCTTCGGTCTAGTAAAGCTAACGGAAAACAGATGTTTTTAATTAATATTAGATTTCAAATCTTTTTTTTTATCGTAAAATTGAAATAAATTCTAAACTCTTACTTTTAAAGATTATGAGAGAGAGAGAGAGAGAGAGAGAGAGAGAGAGAGAGAGAGAGAGAGAGAGAGAGAGAGAGAGAGAGAGAGAATTGTTGGAGATCACCAGTCGGTGCTGGTAAAATCGTTGGAGGGAAGTTTGTCTCGTTTGAGTTCAGGGTAGTTTCCTTATTATTATTATTATTATTATTATTATTATTATTATCAAATATAATAAACTCTCTCTCTCTCTTTTTTCACACATTTTCTCTGATAATGGTGACCAGAAATTAGGATTCTGTACAGTATTATTATTATTATTATTATTATTATTATTATTATTATTATTATTATTATCGCTGCACAAACATGCGTCTATTTGCAACAGACATGCACAAACATGTGTCCACTTACAACAAACATGCACAAACATGTGTCCATTTACAACAAACATGCATAAACATGTGTCCACTTACAACAAACATGCACAAACATGTGCCCACTTAAAACAGTTATGCACAAACATGTGTTTACTTATAACCAGACATGCACAAACATGTATCCATTTACAACTGACAGGCACAAACTAGTGTCCACACTAAAATATGCACAAACATGTTTCCATTTTATCTTCAAAGATTTAAATGTTGATTTAAACCTCTGAAGTTTTATCTGTCCCCCTCATCCCAGAGTCATCATATACCATATATACCGGTGTGTGTGTATATATATATATATATATATATATATATATATATATATATATATATATATATATATATATACATATGATACACAATCTAATTTTCCAGTTGCTAGGTAACCAACTGGTTCTTAGCCACGTAAAATAAATCTAATCCTTCGGGCCAGCCCTAGGAGAGCTGTTAACCAGCTCAGTGGTCTGGTTAAACTAAGATATACTTAACTTTTTTTCCAGGTATTCAACAGGAAATACGTGAAAACTTTTCTGAGAGAGAGAGAGAGAGAGAAAGAGAGAGAGAGAGAGAGAGAGAGAGAGAGCTTTGGTCAAGTTAAACAGCATAATATCCTGTTTGCGTTTCAATACATCTTGGAGGGAGTAATTCAAAACTGTTTCTTTTTGTTTTGTTTTAACGTAACCATAACGACTCACTTTTGATCCCCAAACGCAGAACAGCAAAAGAAGCTAAGAAATTCCGTATCAAGTCGCTTGAAGCGATGAGTGCTCCCCGTCTCCCATAGGTTTTCGATCTCTCTCTTTCTCAATGAATACCCTTGAATAGACTTAAGATTTTAGGAATTTAAAAAAGTAGAAGACCTGGACAAAAAGTAAGTAAAAAATGCAAAATAATGGCGTTAAAAGTAACGAAGCTAACTTCCCAAATCTTCCTGTTGTCATTTCTCTTTAAAAATTCGTAAGAGTCGGATTTGCTAATCATGCTATGAATAATCTAAAAGTTATTTTTTTAACAGCATTCTAATTTTAATTTGATAATCACGCCATGCATTATAAACAGAACTAATGTTTAAATAAAATTTTAAAAAGTCATTCAAACATAAATCAATTTTATTTAAAAAAAAAATCGTTATCATAGCCAATAAATTCTCGTTGTTTCTAGAAACGCTTCCACCAATATTTTTGAAATTAAAATAAAATTAAATACCACGTTTAAATAGAGGCTTTAAACCCAGGTTCAAAGACAAGGCACAATTTTAATTCAGCTTCAAACGTCACCAGAGCCAACATGGTTTGTTTGCAGTTTTCTGTTAACTCCAATTTATACGGTTCCAAGATTCCATCCATCCAGCCAACACCATAACATTGAAATTACGTAAATTACCATAAATTTATCAATATAAATTCTTATATTACAAAGGAAATATTTTTGAAATGTCCAAAAACGAAGGAGAAATGGCCCGAAAGGGCCTCCACCAAAATCTGAGACGACATTACTGGAACCCAGATCACGTGACCTGTCGTCCTTCCCTCCTAATGGACTGTTTATTTCGATATTCGATAATTCGAGTCCTGAGTCTGACTGTCTTGTTTCGCTCAGTCATTCCAAAGGCAGGTGGCGTCACTGCGTGAAATGACTCCGATTGACGTTCATTACTCAGAAGAAGACGTAAAGTAAAGGTAAGTGTTAAAATAGTGCTATATTTCTCGTGAAGCGAATGTGAGTGTGGTCAGCCATTGATGCCTCCTCAGGCTTCCTTCCTTAAAACCGGCTTATTTCGGAAAATGTCCAGTGGAAGTGGACGACGCCCCAGTGATGGGCCAGTAACCTCAAGTGCGAGAAGGGGTCAGAGACGTTCCCCAAATATCGAATGGAGGTGAAACCCAGCACTCAGCCCCTGTGGGCCTCCTTTCACGCAGGGGCTAATTGTGGAAGGCCAAGGTTGGAATCACCCCTTTATTTCCCCCGGGATTTTCGGAACCGAGTTCATTTTAATTTAGTTTATTACCGCCGTTGTTGGGCCTTTTCATATTGAAACACTTGGTTGAAGGCGTTAATAGACCAGTTAAAATTCCAATGTTCGAATGAAAAAAGCGTCATGACTTTTAATGTCGGAAAAATGATAACTTTTCCCCCGAACTGTTTTTGGGGAATTTGGTGTCATGAAAGCGATGTTGCCTTTCAACTTCAGTCCATAGGATTGCGACATAGATTCAGTCCTGGTCACATGAAGCACAACATGACGTAGATGAATCTGAAATTTTAACTTTTTGTGCAGTGTTCATCAAAAAGTTCAGGAGTGGCTTTTCCGTATATATTGTCGACGTAAATCAGTCTCTCTGTGTTGGGTCCCTTCTGTTCTCACGTGGGGATTCGCGGAAACGAGATGGCAGACAGGGAAGCGAAAGCTGCTAGTATTTTATCAGAAACCTCTTTCAGAAAAGTGCCTCATTCAGACCTAAAAGGTCCCATTAGTTCTTAAGTTTTAAGTAAATGGCAAGAAAGGTGGACTTCTCCTCTTCTTGCCAATAATAAGAAATATAGAAATATTAGGGATAATATACTACCGTGGTCTTCGTCATTCCAGCTTGACAGACGAACAGAGGTTATTTTAACCAGATTAAGGATTGGGCACACTCGTCTAACCCATCAGTTTATTTTAGAAGGCAGCAGCCCTCCAGAGTGTGCTTACTGTGACGAGACACTAACAGTGGAGCACATTCTGGTGGTCTGCCCCACATATTTTAACAAAGAGAGAGATATTTTCAGGGTAAATCCCTGTCTGATATTTTGGGAGATGAAGCAGATATTTCTGCTATCATCTCTTTTTTAAAGTGTATTAAAATTTTTAACGATATTTAATTTATTTAATAATTACATCATGTAGAATTTTAATTACATTAAATTTTTTATGTATATATCACATCATTCATTAAACTTCATACCCTTATTTATTGGTCACGTCACTTCATTATATTTATTAATCATTGCCTTCATGAATTCATAACTTTAACATAATTTATTTTCCCTCCATTACAGCGCTGAATGGCCTTCTTGGCCCCAGTGCCTGGGCTTTTGCCCTAAATATCATACATCCATCCATCATTTTTATGCTGTTTCACTCCTAAGCCAGTTGCAAGACCCTTTTCTGCAGACTTTCAATAATGTTTATAGGGCTGGCATTGAGCTTGAACCTTTTTGTATCCTCGTAAGTACTTTTACTGTGTTCACTGCCTGCACCACATTGCTGAGGATTTGTGGCAGGTCACAGTAATGCTGTGTGCAGTGCCCCTCTTTTATCCGTGCTTGGGACAGGCTTGTGAGACCTTTTGGTAGATCATGTAGAATGTGTTGTTTGGTGTTTATCAAAGACTGTTGTGACATTCTTCACTTCCTGTATTTGCCTGTGTTCTGTATTTGGTATATAACAATCTTCCTCTTGCAGGGGTCAAAGCCTGATGTTGGATTCCAAGCCAGAAAAAGATGTTGTCCCAGAATGACCAATTGCAACCAGAGGTCCTTTGTCCACCCTGTGACTTATCTCTTTGAAAGAGGAAACTCAGGTAAGCAGCCATTGCTCAGTCACCAGGACCTGCCTTGCAGTTATGAATGAAGACATTTGAATCTATCAGACGTCAATCTATGTTGAAGTATGTGTTGATGATTATACATTAGAGCTACTGTGTCCATCTTCCCCTTGATTCTTCTCCTTGGGAATTGTTCCTGTGGTAATCTGTGTTTCTGAATTCTCTAGTTGAAGCTCCTTTTTTGTGGGCTTCTTCAGTCGTGTTGTGGGTTGCTGTTGCGTTCTTAGTGGTTGTAGGAACCTGTGTGTGTGTTTTTGTCTCAAGAGATTCAACCCTTTAAAAGATGATAAATTCATTGACTTAGAGAGAGAGAGAGAGAGAGAGAGAGAGATTATTTCATGTAACTTGTTTCTTCCTCCAGATTCAAAGACTTGTGTTCTCTTAGAAAGCTGTAGAGAGGCACCAAAGTAACAGTTGAGGCCATTTTGTTTTGTGGTGGAGTCTCAATAGCCTGTTTATCTTCTGTTCAAGGAGGAGTTAGTGGTACTTTACATACTCCTGTGATTTACAATTTCCAGACTTTGCTCCTCCAGCAGTTTGTGTCTGTCTTTTGTGGAACCTTTGTGGGTTGCACACTAGATGGGCAGAGGTGACGGAGGCTGATGCCTGTTATCAGGGCATTGTTTGTGTCCTTTAGAAAGAGAAAGAGTCTGGGAGTAGAGTAGTTGACACTTCTGCAGGAGCTGTTCAGGACAAAACACTTATTCAGTGGCACAAAGGAGCATTGTGCAGAAGAACCCCTTTGTTTCCTCAGTGGCTGTGTATTTGTAGGGAAGAGATTTGTTGTTGGACATGAAGTGTCCTGCAACCTTCTTGCTTTGCTTGTCGTCAACCCCTTGAGCTGAGGTGCCCTTTGATCCCTGTTCTGATAAGAGGATCTGAGTGTGTGGCTTTGCCCATGAAACTGCTGCAATTACTCAGTCAAGTGAAGAGGTGCTGTGGAGGTCCTTTGGGGGATTTTATTATAAGCGTCACTCTGAAGAGATGGTCATGCTGGGTTTGCTTTTAAGAAAGTCACCCATGTCCTCATGAAGTATATAATGTCAGTCTTGCCAAAGTAACTGGAACTCTTGTCTGCATGAATGTTACACATCCTCAGCTCAGCTATAGTGCTAAAGATGTCTACCACTCACTGAAGTAAAAGCTCTTTCATAATTGAAAAATATATCTATATGAAAAGCCAACACTTTAGACCTGTTCTGTAATGACGAAGACTTGCTGTGCTAAAGGAAGTTTTTTTACAGGTTGTATCAGTCTTAATGTATTGAAGACTGCAGAAGATTATGAGCTCCAACAGCCTTGAAGGCCTCTGAAGTGAAGGAATAATCCCCTTTGTGTGAATCTGAAGAAGTCTGGAGAAGTGGACTGAGGAGGAGGAGGAGAGTTGCAAAGGAGGAGGTAGGGAAGTGGTGCTGTTCTGTGACAGTTCCCTGTCACTGTTGTTGTAGGATTGAATCTCATGGCTTTGGAAACTGTGATGGTGAGAATCAGTATTTAAATGTGACTCAGTAAATATTGTTAATTTTAGCCTCTGTCAAGTAACATAATGTATAAAATGGTGTTCTTTTCAAGTGGTAATAATGTTTTGAACCCTCTACACAGGCCTGCTAATTTGATATGAGATCTTAGAGGAATCAAGGACACACACACTTGGTCTGTCTCCACACTGCAATCACTGATGGATTGTCTGTGGTGCTGTATATACCGTGTGACTTTGCTGTTTGCTTACTTAACTTCCTCTTTGTGACTTGCAGATCTTTCCTTCTTGCACAAATGTCTTCTTAATGCTGTTCCTTTCTCTTTACAAAGTCTTCCTCTGCAGAGGATTGCCAGATATTAGCTCTGATATCAAAGCTGATCCTTGAAGAAGTTGGTGAAGCTTTTATATAGGTAGAATAACTCTGGTGGTGGTAATGTTCCCTTAATCTTGCTTCTTCACATCTAAGATTTTGCATTGAGGAACCTCAATTTGTTTGTTTATTAACAAAAGTTTAGTTAAAGACTGCAGTCTGCATTTGGCTGGATGTTTGATGCTCTCAGATATGACCAACGTTTGTGGTGTGGTGTGGAGTGTAGTCACGGAATTCTGCCATTATGTGGATTTCCCTAAATAGGAAGAGACTCTTGTACGAAACTGAACTTTTGCTCAATTGGTTGGCAACAATTTTCTTCTTCATTCTGTCCCAGGTATTTAGTGTTTTTGTGAGTCACTTCCAAATTCAGAAGATTCTCTGTATCTGGAGTTTAATTTGGTTTCTTTAGGTTAACTGTTTACTGGCAGAAGTTAACCAGACTGTTGTAAGTGTTTGTTTGTCGTTCTGTATTGCATAAGCTCTGTTTTCCTCCTTGTATTTTATTCCTCCTGTTGGGAGGAGGAAGGCTTCTGCAGTGACATCTGCCCTGAGGACTTGACTGGGTCAGTGGAGTCTTGTGGAGGGAAGAGAAGAGGAGGAATCATGTCACCCTGGGAGGGAAAAGCACCATTCTGGAAACCTCATAAGTTCCTGGGCCTCTAAGTCTGACCAGTCTAGTAAACAGGATGAAGGTCAGATTTCTCCCCTTAGTTTTGGATGAATACAGCAGAAATACAAGGAGCTTAACCTTCCTACGTAATAGGAGTTCAGCTTCAAGAGGATATGAATTTTGTTTGCTGTGATGACAAGTAATGAGGTTGGAATTGTAATGTTCGAAGAAGGAAACTGCCACTTTCACCTAGATCCTCTATAATTGTTGAACACCTCTGCTACCCAGGAGGCGATGGTTTGGCAGAGGAAGGTTTCACCCAGCTATGATTGCTGTCTTCTTGTTGCTGTGAGTGATCAGTCCATGGGTGAGAGGTTTTAGGAAGTGGAAATAAAGGTTTGAATATGAAACGTGAGAAAGATTTTGAATCGTGTCCTTATCACTTAAGATTTCATATGCTGGTTTTCTTGACTTGAGACAGGGTTTCGTTCCTGACGGGATTAAATTTCTTTCAAAATAAATTTATTTTTATGTATTTTTGCTATTCACTTTGAAATGCCCAGATTCATAAAGAATTGATGTAACGTACTGAATTTTTTGCGACTGTTAGAAACTTGAATGCATCTGGGCCTTGTCTTAATTATGCCTGTGCAGAATATCTAGTCTTCATGTCAGCCGTGGTCAGGTGTTACCTCAAGAACTTTGTGGCCTGTTTCAGAGGCTGTGTTGTCACTCATGTGATATAAAAATAATAACAATCATTCTTAGGAGGCTGTCGATGTACTCCAAAGGATTGTTCATAAATGGAAGGTGAAAATTGTATTCGTGTACAGCTTGAGAAGTTGGACAGCTAGCTATGTAAGAGGAGACCAAAGGGACTAGGTGGAAAGTGAAACCAGCACTGTTGGGGCCAGAGGAGACATTGCACATTTCATTCAGCACGTGTGACTACAGTGTGCCACAAAATGCAAACTGAAAATGGAAAAAAGAACCCACAGATATATGTGTACATGACAATAACAAACTGTTTTGACCATTATTAGTTTAGTAATTTAGTGGAAAAATTGTGTTGGCTCTTATTATTACTATATATTATAGTCGCGTAGGAATTACTGGAAATCCATGGGTATATCTGGTGCTGTGACACCTACGATTGGTTTTCTCTGTGGCTCTGTTTGCCATTTGATACACCAGAGGTGTAGGACACATGACACATGTTTTTATCATATACATTCCTTCATTTTCTGCTTGCATGTTCTTTTTTCTGTGGTCTGTGCACATGATGCAGTTGAGGTAACATGTTGCCTGTTAGTGGGAAGGTCAGGCTATTTTCCATTGCTAAGTAGACTTTTCCAGATGTACCTTAGGCTAGGTCAGTTACTGTGGGCTTTCAGTGGTATGTTTCAGCTGACTCCATCTATTTAATATGTTTATCCACAGGCTTCTTTTTTTTTTTTTAGGTTAGTATCCTACATAGCCTATGCATCCTTCAGTGGAAAATGTTTGCTGCAGCTGCAACTGCTGCTGAATCATTAGGCTATTCTCTAAATTTGAACAAGTGGTTAGGTTGTATTCCCTCTGAAATGCCACACAACAGATCAGACCACCTCAGCTATGTGGTACATTTACACTGCCGTTTCCAGTCAGCAGCTCTTGGGGTTACGGTACTTTTCTCTTGTCTTCTGTACCTTACATTAGGATTTTTAATTTGACTGCTTTCATGCACACATATTTGTTAAATACTTTTTAAAATTTCCTATAGTAACTTTTTTTTCAGAGCCCCAGTACGAGACTTGTACTTACAGATGAGTCCTTTGCTTTTAAAAATGAGGTCTCCATTCTTAACACGGGATGTGTTGACAGATTTGATCCCATAGGGGGTCAGTGCTGTTAGTGCACCTCCCACTGTGCACTGTAGGCATTGCTTAAGGTTCTTTGAAGCGTCACTTTGGCCCCCAGCTGCAACCTGTTTTTTTTTTTTTTTTTTTTTATACTGTATTTGTTCATATTGTCAATGTTGCATCTTACTCTCCACCCTCTCCTAAGAATTGTTTCTTGGTGTGACTGTGAGGTTTTCCTCCTGTTACACCTCTCAAACCTTTTTCTCAGTTTCCCTTTCAGCATGGGATGACCTCTTAGGTCACAGCACTTGGCCTTTGAAGTCATTTTATATTTCATAACATTTCTGCTGCTAGGCTTCTCATTTAACTCAGTCAACAAAATACCTCCAGACTTAAAGTAACCTGTTCTGGGGCACTGTGTCCCCTGTGACCATGGGAACCCAGTAGGCATTTGGCCACCCGGCCAGATCCAGTCCACAGCTGCTGTCAAACAAATCCTTGACAGTGCTCTGAAGTCACATTTTCTGAACAAGCACAAATATAGTGAAGTAATTGTCTGGGTTTGCAGTTCATTCCAGCAGAGACTTCAAGCAACATAGTTATAGAAGTAGATACTGCACTGCTTTTAGAACTCTGGAAAAACTGTCAAGGTTTCTTGTAGTAACTTGTGTTTGTTGTCTTTCAGGTTTGAGGTCAACAGATGTGTAGAATATGATTGTGTTTACGGCTGGAAATCCTTGCAGGATGGTAGGTACTTCGTTCAGTTTCATTGTCTTACAATGGTTTGTGTGAAAAAAAGGAAAGGTTCCTAGATTTTTTTTATTTTGTTGGGCTGTGATGACCCAAGGATGCAGTATTTGTCGAACCCTGTATGTGCCCCCCAAGGGGGCAAATGCACACTAGGCATTACTAAAGGTTGTTTGCAGTGTCCCTTAGGCCCCTAGCTTTACCCACTGCTTAGTGTTTGACCTTACTTCCATTCCCGCTTCCTTTTGTTCAGTGTTGCTGTCCAGCGTCTCTCGCCTTCGTAGTGCAACAGTGGGGTTTTCTCCCAGCTCAACCTCTAGGTTCTTGTATACTTCATCATCATTATTTTCTGGATCTCCGCATCTTGCTGTCCAGCCTTTCCAGCTCCCTATTTTCACGTAAGTGGCACACAGACGAAATGACCCCTAAATTTCAATGAGTAAAAAATTCATAAAAAGTTTATTTGCAAGCACATCAATGTTCATGGCTGTACATAATTTAATGTTATGACAGTAACATTCAATTTAGCTTCCGTTTGAAGTTGAATTGTTTGACATAGTGCCTCTACTTTTTATATGAATTTCCTCATAGGGTTTGCCTTATATTGCATGGCTGTTGTATGGCCTAGCTGCAAAATCATCTTTCTTTCTCTAAATCTTCAGCTGAAAAAAAACCCTTATGGACAGAGTCAGCAGACTTTATAAGCCCCAAAGGGAAATCAGTCTGCGGAGAGGGACGAGTTATGGCAAGAGTAGGCGAACAGACAAATGTGAGGGAATAGAAAGTCAAAGCGATACACCTGGAACTCAGGAGATGAGAAGAACAGTAGCATCAGCAGAGAGCAGGGATGAATTTGCTCCTTCCTTCCTTGAATGTTTTCAGTGTTGCCTCTTGGTGTTGTCCCGCCAAGGTGTCTTCGCTTCTCAGACTCTCATCATTTCAATATCCACCTTATTTAGGGGCAGGCAGGCAAGCCCTTCAATTGAATCCCGTTCAACCGTTGGAAATCTAACTTTGAAAATTTAGAGGAACTATAAAAAGGGAGTTAGGGAGTTGTTTATATGCCTGAGGTGAAACTTGAATGAAAATGGCACTGAAATTCATATATAGTTCTTATTGCAAACCTAAACAGTCAAGAAAGGTGGTTTTGCATGTCATTGTTATTTAGGAAACTTAGACATGTTGAGAATTTTACATATCTGAGGATTGACTTGACAAAAAGGGAGGTGCAGTATTTCTAAGGTTGTGGAATTGTTTTCCCAGGCATCTGGATTGTCCCTTCTAAATGATGCCTGTTTTAATTATTCATGTTTGTCCATAATTATGGTCATTTTATGAGTTGTGTATGCAGATGTTGGATTGAAAACTACTTTGAAAATTTCTTTTGGGATGGGCCATCTTTGTGCAAGGTCTTCATTGATGTAGGTATGCACATGAGTTGGCTGGAAAGGTCCATTCTCAAGACCTCTTATATGAGACACCTCCTCCTCCTCCTCCTCCTCCTCCTCCTCCTCCTCCTCCTCCTCCTCCTCCTCCTCCTCCTCCTCCTCCTCCTCCTCCTCCTCCTCCTCCTCCTCCTCCTCCTCCTCCTCCTTGCTTTCAGAACTGTTACATTGGCCATCTTTCAAGACCCAATTACTTACTGTCTGTAGATGATGCATTACAAATATAACAATCAAATTTACAGTATCTTCCTTGAATGCCCAGATTTCAGGTGACAAAAATGAAATGTAATAGGGACAAGTAGTTTTAAGAAATCACCAGTCTTTGGCCTTTTCCAATCTGCTTCGTTTTAAGTTTTTCCAGTTTTGAAGACGTGACTGAGTTACGGTTCCTTAGGCAAATGACTCATTTTATTTTCTGATGGCCACACCCTTTTTGGGCCAACCCTTTGGGTCAGGAATTAATACTACTGGAAGCTGGTTAAAAATTGCTTTTAAAACTGAATCCTCTGTAGTAAAATAGAATTTCTGTCTTCAACAGACTGGTTAGCCATGTGTTGGTATTGCTGCTTGCTATAGAAACTGGTGTGTTTTTGCCCTGAAGCAGACCACAAAACCCTCCGACAATTTGTGATGATTCAGACGTATTCATTTTTTGAAGAGACGAGTAACCTACTTTGTAGTTCTCTGTTACTTCTGTGTTTCCCAACTCTGAACCTTCCTTCCTTTTACAAAGCAGTTTATACTTCATTCAGAGAGGACCCCCACTGTTTTACCTCTGGGTCATATCTCACTTCCTCAGATTTCTGTAGGTCAAGGACTCCTGGACACCCTGCATTGGACTTCGCTGATTAAGGACACTGGGTTCTCCTCATTCCACTGGTCTGCATTAGAAAATGTGTGGTGCTCCCACCTCCTTATTGTATTACCAGGATGTTGAGCTTCATTTGTGAATTCAGGCTGTTTAGCTACTAAGAGTTGTCATGGTTAATTTTCTTAGTCTTGTTTGTTGGTGCTACAATATTCTTGTAGCTCGTCCCAGGTGCTGAGGTGTTCTCTGTACCCTCATGAAAGTTATTAACATTTGTCCCTGTATTTACTTAGACAACCACAGTTGGTCTTCTTGCTCTTGAGCTGAAAGGTACTTGTTGTCTTGTCAGATTTGATTAAAAGTTGAAGTGAGGAATCAGGTACTTGTGGTGAATTTTTAAATCAAAGTAGTCATTGTCAAGAAAAATTTGAGTGTGAAGGAGTTGAAGATTGTCTTATTATTTGATTGATGATTTACTGTCTTTTGAATTGATTCACCATAAGAATCTAGTCATATCTAGTTAGGCATTTGTGAAACAGGACTCACTCTTGTAGTAACAGAAATGACAATAAAACAGCATCTTTCTTTCAGCCTGGGTCAGTTGACACAGTAAATAGAAAAGGGCCTGTTTCGAAATTTGAAGTGTGTGTCAAGTGTGACACAGGACTCATTCTTGTAAAAGAAATGACAGTAACTTCATCTTTGAGATCGGCCCACTAAGGTTCAGGTGACATCAGTTGATGTTACCACAGTCCCAACCTCTTGACATCTCAGTTGTCGTGTGACATCGTCCACGAAAACTATTCATGTGAATTTAACTCATTGTTTTGACTTTTTGTGTTCTTATTTGCTATTTTTTCACGATACTTCAACAAATGAAAAGTATTCAGCTTTTAATTGACATCATAAACAGCATGACATCATGCAAAATGATTTTACAGTTGATGAAAATAGAAGAATATTTGAGTGACCGTAAGCAGTCAGTCAGTGTTTCATTTTCAACAGAGGGACTTTAGAACTCCCCAGATTTCTTGCAGAGGGTTCAAAGGTCCCTAAAATGCTGGAGAGAAACCCTGAACAGAGATGGATGTAGAGTGTTGAAAGAAGAATAATTCTGAAGTGAAACAAGAGAGGGAGAACTGCTGTACAGTACATGGTAGTGATGCTTTGCACCTTTGCCTGAACCTTTGAAGTTCCAATTGCACAGCATCCTGAGAACAGCCATGCAGAGTGGAATCCTTGGACGCTCAATACAGAACACCAAAAAAGTGTGCACTCATTCAAATGCCCCCTGTAGACAGTGTCTTGAACAGAACAGGCACAGGTACTCAGTTGCCTTTGAAGATTTTCCTCTGTTCTTCTCCTTCAGCTGGAAAAGGATTTGCAGCCCTCTAGCCTCCTCCTCCTCCTCCTCCTCCTCCTCCTCCTCCTCCTCCTCCTCCTCAGATTCTCTTCCTTTGAACATTTTCCTCTGCTTTTGTCCTGATGTTTCTCCTGTTGTTGTTTATTCATTGTTTTTTCCCGTTGTTGTTTTTCTTTTGTTTGCCCCTTTGTTGTTGGTCTATGATGCTTGTCCAATTGTCGTTTGTCATGTTGTTGTTTGTTGTTTGTCTCATTGCTCTTTGTCCTGTTTTTGTTTATTCCTTATCATTTTTCCCATTGTTGTTTGTCTTTTGTTTGCCCCTTTGTTGTTTGTCCCATTGCTGTTCATCTGGTTTTTGTCCCATTGTTTTTGTTTATCCTTTATTTTTACTATTGTTGTTTGTCCTTTGTTTCCCTTTTGTTGTTTGTTCCCTTGTTTTTCTTTGTTTTTTGTCCTTTGTTTTCCCCTTTGTTGTTTGTTCCCTTGTTGTGTGTCTTGTTGTTTGTCCCATTGTTTTTGTCCTTTTGTTGCTTATCATTTGTTATTTTTCCTGCTGTTGTTTGTCTTTTTTGTCCCTTTGTTTTTGTCCTTTTGCTCTTTGTTGTTTGTCCATTTGTTGCTTTCCTTTTGTTGCTTGTCTCATTGTTTTTCTCTTTCTTGGTCATGTTGTTTGTCCTTTGCTGTATGTTGTTGTTTGTTCCATTTTTTATTGGTTATGTGTCATTTTGTTTTTCCCATTGTTGTTTATCCCATTATTTTTTGTCTCTTGTTTTTCTCATTGATTGTCATGTTGTTTGTCCTTTGTTGTGTTTCCCACTGAAGTTTTTCCTTTGTTCTTTCTCTCTATGTTGTTTGTCTGTATAGTTTGCCATGTTGTTTGTCCTTAGTTTTTTTTTGTTGTTTGTTCCATTTTCATTTGTTATTTGTTGTTTGTCCTTTGTATTATTGCTGGTTGTCATTTATTTGTCCCATTGTAGTGTGTTTTTGTTTTCCCTTTGTTGTTTGGCTATGTTGTTTGTCCAATTGATATTTGTCTCTTGTTTATACGATTGTTGTTTGTCCTTTGTTGTTTATCCTGTGGACGTTTGGCTTGTTTGTCCTTTTGTTTGTGCTTTGTTGTTTATCACATTGTTGTTTGTCCTTTCATGTGTGCTTTGTTGTTATTCATTTTGTTTGTGGTTTGTTGCTTGTCCTTTGTTGTTTGTCTCTTGTTTATCCCAGCGTTGCTTTTCATATATTTTTAGCTCATTGATGTTTATCTGGTTGTTTTTCCTTTTGTTTGTGCTTTGTTGCGTCCTTTGTTGTTTCTCTTAGTTTATCCAATTGTTGTTTATTCCATTGATGTTTGTCCTGTTGTTTGTGCTGTGTTGTTGGTCTCTGTTGTTCATCTCATTGTTGTTTGTCCTTTGTTGGTTATTGTATTGTTGTTGTCACATTGTTGTTTGTCCTTTTATGTGTGCTTTGCTGTTTCTCTTTTTGTTGTTTATACCGTTGTTGTTTCACTCTATGTTGTTTCTCCCATTGTTGTTTGTCCTATTGTTGTTTGTCATCTGTTTGTTCCATTGTTTTTTATCCTTTGTTGTTTGCCCATTTGCTGTTTGTCCCATTGTCATTTGTCACTTTGTTGTTAGTCCTGTTGTTTGTTTTAGTAATGTTCGTCCTTTGTTGAACTTTATTCATGGCAGTTTGACTTTAGTAGTGGGAGGAGGAGGAGGAGGTTGGTAGTGAAGCCCAGCTCCTCATTCCTTGAAAACTTGGGATGTTGGTGTTTTCTGTTCCAGAGCCACAGCAGTTGAACCAACAATGTTGTTGTTTGAAGGTTACAGAAGATCTCTGTTGTCACTCCTTAATGAATGCTTAGTTTACGAGGCCTTTGGGCGCCTGTAAAAGTTAGATTAGTTTTGTTTTAACTAATATTCTTTTCTAATACTGGATTCCTCACAAATCCTCAGGTGTTGGGTTAGTGGGGATTTTTTTGTGTTGTGTCCCCAAGTGGGTTACTGCTTATGCTTACTGCAGCTGATGTGGTCATTGTAAATGATACTAAAGGTTGTTTTGCATTTTATGAAGGTAATAAGAGCATGGCCATCTTTTGGGTGAAATACTTGAGGATATTTTTTGTTTTTGAATTCTGAGCAATTATTTTGGGAAGGTTGACTGTGGTTCTAAGAACTATCTGTTTCCATATTTACATGTTATTGGACAGGCTTGTCTATTCAATAAATGTTTGAGGTCTTACAGTCCTGCAATGGACTTAGAAGTGTTTATTAAGAATAGAAGGGAAGGTGCCAGCCTTGTAGGTTGTACTGCTTTGACCATGTCACGTGGAAATGAGTTTATTATAGCTTAGTTGTTTACGCTTGATGGGTAAGCTCATTTTCTGCAGGTAGTCAAAGGCTTCTTTGAAACCTCTACGGGAGTATACTGTAGTTATGTCTGGTCAGTGTCATCATAAGTCAAAATAAGAAAATAAATTGGTAACAGACCTCATGTTCTTAAGCCAAAGTCAGAATGTGATTTACCACAATGTCTTTTAACACCTCATTCATTGGTGCACTGTAGGCATTACTTGAGGTTCTTTGAAGGGTCCCTTCCAGGGCCCCTAGCTGCTGCAACCCCTTTCATTCCTTTCACTGTACCTCCTTTCATATTCTCTTTCCTCTATCTTACTTTCCTCAACCCTCTCCTAGCACTTGTTGTTTCAGAGTGCAGCTGCTTTGAGGTTTTCCTTCCTTCCTCCTGTTCCACTTTTCAATCCTTTCTACTCTCAATCTCTATTTCAGTGCTGAATGACCTCATAGGTCAAAGTGCTTGGCCTTTGGCCTAAAGTCCATATTCCATTCCATTCCTTAATATCCGTATAGTTATGGCTGCCCTGGATATGACATGATAAATATTTAGTGTGGTCTGGAAGGATGGTCAATCAAGCTTTTTTTTATTCTCAAGTCATTCAAAGCCACAAAACCGAAGCAAAGAATTTCATATTAATCAAGAATGTTGAGACAGGGTGAACTAATACAGTGCCTTTCATGAGATCCTTTAGGTAGCACTCAAGGTTGTTCCTTAGTGTCCTTTCAGCAACAGCAGCACTGCTTTCTATCATTACGTAACCCTTTCAGCATTAAGCCAAGTCTGATATTTGAGGAAATTTTATGCAAAATTAATTAAAATACTTAAAAATCGTTTTCAGTAAAACAGCCATAATAATAATGATGATATTTTGGCTTATGATCTTATACAAATACTGATGGCTGATAAAATATATCATCACAGGGTATAAACGTTAAAGAAAACCAACAGCTACAGTACACTACTTCCAGTGGTATATATATAGCCTAGCCTACACTCAGGTCTGGGATCTGCGCAACTTTAGTAAATACACAGCTGAGGTGCACTCATAATCTGCTGCACCTATTACAAGAAAAAATGAGGTATTATCATGTTAATAACAGGGAAACCTGTCATTAGAAGTATAGCTCAGGTAGACTTTACACTAAATAGTCATGTCCCCACTCTACAAGATAGTTGTCCATATTCCATTCCATTCCATAATATCCTTACGGTCATGGCTGCCGTGGGTGTGACTTGATATTTAGTGTGATTTGGAAGGATGGTCAGTCAAGCTTTTTTTTTTTCTCTATCATGCCAGGACAACTATCTTGTAGAGTGGGGACATGACTATTTAGTGTAAAGTCTACCTGAGCTATACTTCTAATGACAGGTTTCCCTGTTATTAACATGATAATACCTCATTTTTTCTTGTAATAGGTGCAGCAGATTATGAGTGCACCTCAGCTGTGTATTTACTAAAGTTGCGCAGATCCCAGACCTGAGTGTAGGCTAGGCTATATATATACCACTGGAAGTAGTGTACTGTAGCTGTTGGTTTTCTTTAACGTTTATACCCTGTGATGATATATTTTATCAGCCATCAGTATTTGTATAAGATCATAAGCCAAAATATCATCATTATTATTATGGCTGTTTTACTGAAAACGATTTTTAAGTATTTTAATTAATTTTGCATAAAATTTCCTCAAATATCAGACTTGGCTTAATGCTGAAAGGGTTACGTAATGATAGAAAGCAGTGCTGCTGTTGCTGAAAGGACACTAAGGAACAACCTTGAGTGCTACCTAAAGGATCTCATGAAAGGCACTGTATTAGTTCACCCTGTCTCAACATTCTTGATTAATATGAAATTCTTTGCTTCGGTTTTGTGGCTTTGAATGACTTGAGAAGTAAAGGTATCTTTCTCAATGGCTTCTGTTTATTTACTGATATTTTTTCTTTGAGCTGAAGTTCTGCAGCGTCACTTTGCATCAGTCAACATGGACAATAACACTTCAGATTAATGCTGGCTATTAACTCATTGAGCTGAGGAGCAGGTAAGCATTTCCAAGGGAAGCTCTGTGGTTATGCCTGTATGTGTACTGTAGTCTGTCAGTTGTCAACTTCCCACATTTTAAGTCTTCAGAACCACAGGGTTCATTTCAACGAGACTTGGCATAACTCCTTAGGTCAAGGGTCAGAGTTTGTCCAAAAAAGGTGCCACATCTTTCAAGGGAAGATCACTCAAAAATACTGACAACAAGGTTAGGTTGGTTGGAAAAAAATTATCTAAAATAATCTATGTAGGGGATCAGTGACATCAGTGCACCTCATGCAGTACACTGTAGGCATTACAAAAGGTTCTTTGCAGCATCCTTCTGCCCTAAGCTGCAACTCCTTTCATTCCTTTCACTGTACTTCCTTTCATTCATATTAGCCTTCTTCCATCTTACTTTCCTCAACCGTCTCTTAACAATTGTTTCATAGTGCAACTCTGAGGTTTTCCTCCTGTTACACCTTTCAACCCTTCGTTACTCTCAATTTTCCTTTTATTGCAGAATAACCTCATGGGTCCATAAATCTTAGGTTCGCTAAAATTTCCAGACATGAAAAACTAACTTGACAGTTTCCAAAAGCAGTACTGTATACTGTACTGTAGATTCAGATGTTCAATCTATGGCTCCCAGGGCTATGATAGAACCCCAGTAGGGGTCCAGGGTTAATTTGTAAAGCAGGAAGTGTGAGAGTCCTGTCTGTCCTAAGTCAGAAGTGTGATAAGTGATATATCATTTTCTGTAGGTGAACTTATTCTCATGCCATGATACTCATTCTGGTGTCATTGTAAAGCAGTTTACTGGTAAGTTTCTATTATTGCTCAAAAAGACAAAGGTCAGAATGATGAGTTTGAAAATTTCCAAAAACGATCAAAGCACCGCAAAGGCCTGTGAGGTTGGATTTTGTATGAATTGTCATCAAATCATGAGTGGGTGGTGTAAGGGTTAATGTGCTGTCATCTTCATGTACTCAAATTTCATTTAGGGTAAATCTTGGTCCATGGCAAGGGCCATTTCAGTAGGAATACATTGGATGAGTCTTTCAAGAGGTGTGGATCAGGAGAATGCTATGGCCTGTGGGCTTCTTGTCCTATTTTACAGTTCCAGTTAGTGGACCAAAACTACCTGGTCGTTTCTAGGCTTGTAGAGCTGGCTTGAGGCATTTGTTCCTGAACTAGGAACAATATGTAAGGAGAAATCATTCTGACAAAAGTGGGGCCCTGCCCGGTCAACAAAGGTTGAGTTGATACAGCCTGACAGGAAGACGGATGAGGTGAGACAACTTTGAGATCAAAGAACTGAAGGGAACAGTTAACAAGTAGAGGTCAGGATACAAATACTGTACATATACCATTTTGCCAGAGGGACAGTTTAAAAATTGTGCTGTACCCCCGTACAGAGTTTTAATTTATCTGTTGTGTGTTCGTACAAAAAAAGAGTAGCTTTATTGTAACTCAATTTCACTTGATACATTTTTGCTGTAGCATTTTATTGAGGCAGTCATATGTAGGGGGAGTATTTTACTGCTGAATCAGGTGCAAGTTCTAGTATGAGTACAACTATAATTGTTGGTTTTACACTCAGAAATATGCTGAATACAGTGAGCATTATTGCAAACCCCAAGGTTTTACACACATCAGGGAACAAGCCTTATGGTTTTGAAGATGATGTTCCTTGAACATCACATTGTAATGTGCCATTTGTGCTTCTTTAACTGGAGATTTTATTGGGAGTTGTCCTGAACCCAGTTTCACTTTTGATTTGCCAATACAAGTACCATCCAACTTACAACCTGCTCGACACACGACCACTTGTACTTACAACCATACTTCTGGCAGCGGGGCTGAGCTCTCTCATCACTCAGGTAGTGACGTTTTGGGTTACCCTGGCCTATCAGCAGCATCATACAGTATTAACTGTGCTGTAGACATAATTGCAAACTGATTTGCATTAAAATCAACTTCGACGTGCATGCCGGAAACTAACTATTGTGACTCGGTGCCTACCTGTACAAAATATACATTACATAAATAATTAAAATATATCAGTTGAAGTACATTATGGTAAAAAAATTGAAATGACTGTGCATTACATTACAGTACTATGTAGGTACTTTATACAGCAAAGGTTTGATATTATGTCCTACCCACCATATAGACCATTTTCTAAGGTTCGACTTGCATCCATTTTGACTTACAACCGGTTGGTCGGAACCAGGCTTGGTTCTAAGAAAGATGGTACAGTACTTGTGAGCGTCTTTTGCAGCACAGTAAGTCTAGAATTTTCTTGCTAAGGTATCTTACCAGGTGAAAATGTTATGCTCTTGAATACCGTCCTGTACAGTGTGATGTTGATTTAGACTTAGATTACTGGTCCTGTGTATTATGAAGATAAAATACAGGTTTTGTTTTTTTTATTTATATTTTAGATTGCACTCTGCAGCTACTCTTGTAGTTACTGTAATAGTACTGTTGCTGGTTTGCAAAATCTAACTTCAGGCTAAATCATGATCTAAACCAAAAATTGGGCCACAGATTAAATGGCTTCAATACAGGTTGGATAGCCTCTAGTACCTGTTCACCTCCTCCATACTGGAGGCTCCTTGGGCCTCTTATTACTTGTTGGGACATCAAACTCCCAAGGTATGTTGCCAGTTTCATGATCAGTCACAAGAGCTGGAACCAACCATCCGTTGGAATTTTGGTCATAGTCCAAATTTGGACGAGACCCAATGTTGCCCAACTTCACTGATTGAAACAAACGGCTTAGCAAATGTCATATGGCTAATTGATGGTTAACTCTTCAGTGACTGTCTATGTCCATGTAAATGTAATCAGCGTGGTTCATATAATTTTTACTCAATTTTGACCAATTATTCTCTCTCCCCCCAAACTTACAATCACTGGGAAGTTTCATTCATTTTGTTTTGCTTCCCCACAACCATCTTTTCAGCTTGGAGTTATCTTGGGTGTGAAATTTCATGCTGGTATCTTTTCCATTGCAAACTCTGTTGTGTTCAAGTAAATCCCATTTGTGTGTTTGCTAATTTTGGGATGCCATTGTTACATAAGGTGGGCCCTGAGGCCAGACAGAGCTGGTTCCTGTGACAAACTTCTGTTGAGTGGGAGAGAGATTAAGACAGACACTGTGTGCATCTCTTAGGCAGATTTTCATTTTCAATTCTGTACTGAACCAAGTCAAAGTTGTAGGCTCATAGGCTCACCCTGAAAGATATGTCATGAAATGTAATGTAAATAAAGCAGTAAAATGAAAGAAATTGAACAGCTAAGTGTAATTGAGCAAGAACCTTTATTACTGTCTGTGGTGTGTCACACAAGCCATGCTGCAGTAGATGTTTGTAGGATGATAGGACTGTCAAGCTGCTCCTGACATCTTCCTTGTCCAGTCTGAGAAGCACTGAGCTCTCTTGGAAGCATAGCGTAAACTCATTTGGAAGCTGTACGAGTTTAGTTGTGAAATATTGAGGTTTTTTTTTGCATCCCTGGATTTTTGTTCTCCTTTGAATGTGGATACAATGATGTGGAACTTTCAATTTGACTTGCCGTGTGAATGTGCAAAAGGAATTCCATTGGTCAATATTGCACTGGTACCTATCATTAGCACAGTAGTTTGTCCTTAGTCTCTCATCATTGTGACTAGAATAGTATTCTCTAATGCTGGAGAGGTTTTTAAGCCTTTCTCTCTTGTAGTGGTTATTGCCTTCAGTGCACCTCACGTGGTCCACAGTAGACATTACTTAAGGTTCTTTGCAACGGCCCCAGCTGTAACCACTCATTCCTATTACTGTACTGCACCTCCGTTTATATTCTCTCTCCCATCTTACCTTCATCCTCTCTTAACAATTGTTTCATAGTGCTGCTGCTTACTCTCCTCCCTCTAATGACTGAATGACCTCATAGGTCCAAGGGCTTGGCCTTTGGCTTAAATTCTATATTTAATTGTAGTAAGCCTTTCTCTATACCACATTTAATGTTGTAAGTAATGTTGTTTGTACCATAGTAGTGGTACTGTTTGATCCTCAGTCAACAGAATTGGAGTTCATCAGTGTCTGTGTCACTGACCTTGTCATTGTGCCTCCCCTGCACAGTTCAGGGCATTGTTGTCAAACATGGTACAAGAGGCCTTCATGCAAATGTGTTTAAGGAGTAGAGTGCCCTTGAGTGAGTTACATTTACCACGTTAGGTCAACAACTACGGCTGAGGGGATTTCATTCAGGAATGCCTATATGTATAATTATGGGGGTAGTGCCGTCAGTGCACCTTTAAGGGTTTTGCACAGTCCCTTTGGCCGCTAGCTGCAACCTCTTTCATTCCTTTTACTGTACATCTGTTCATAATCTCTCTTTTCCATCTGATGTCCCACCCTCTCTAATAATTGTTTCATAGTGCTTCTACTGCTTTGAGGTTTTCTGCCAGTTGCACTTTCAAACCTCACTGTCAGTTTCAGTGCAGATTGACTTCATAGGTGCCAGCACTTGGCCTTTAGCCTAAATTGTGTATTCTGTTCTACATGCAGAATGTGAAAGATGGGACATTGCCTGCCTGTGTCTGCACAGAACTTGGCCAGAAAATTCCAGAAGAAATAAAAAGAGAAGAGAGGGAGGGAGGGAGGGGCTTTGGTTTCAGCATGTGTACTCCACTACTAAGATCCTTTCAGATTCCTCAAGGGCTAACAACTGCAACTTGGATCATGACTTATTATTGTGCTGTCTTCCATTATTCAAGCAATGCTCCAAGAATGCAGGATTTTATTTTTTCTCATCTTTTGAGTGTGTTGTACGAGGTAAAAAGTAGCTGCCGTATTTTTGACATCATCCACAAGTCCTTTCAAGGTCTTTGCAGAGCTTTCCCAATAGACATCTGTTTTCAATGAGGTAAAAGCTAGAGAAAGGGAGAGTTGAAAGTCAGACAGGAAGGTCAGGAGAGAACAAGACCAACAGCTTAGAAGTCAAGGCAGAAAGGAATGCAGCTATTTGGCTTGTTTAGGATTCGGGTAACTTGAATCTTTGTGTCAGCAGTAGAGGTGGCTCTTAGGATTATAAAAACAGTTAATTTTGAATACTGTTAAGTAAGGGATTTTTTCATCTTTCAGAATTGAGTAGGGTGAGTGCATGCAGTGTTGCTCTCTGCAAATCTGGGACTTCAGAGCAAAGTGAAAAGTTAGTCTAAATCAAGATGTACCCAGGAAACACTTCTGAGCAATGGATACTTCAACATGGTAGGTGCTTTATGTAGAGGGTATAGTGTGTGTGCCTACTTTAGATTTTGAGTAATTTTCTGTAGAACGTAAGTGAAGCCCTTATTAAGCTCCATATTCATGTCAGCATGAAATGTTCTTTGGGTCTTTTTGGGAAATAGTCATTTCTCTCTCTCTCTCTCTCTCTCTCTCTCTCTCTCTCTCTCTCTCTCTCTCTCTCTCTCAATGGTTTTGGTTTTTGTATGACTGCCATCTGGAGATGTCCAAGTGTATTTATGGATGTCCTCCTGTTGAAAAAGAGTGCATGATCTACACTTGCAAATGGATGTCCTCCTGTTGAAAAAGAGTGCATGATCTACACTTGCAAATGGATGTCCTCCTGTTGAAAAAGAGTGCATGATCTACACTTGTAAAGATCTGCTCATCCTGAATAAATGTTTGCATTCCCTCCTTCCAATCTCTTTCTCATTATTTTGCATTATGATTTGCACAAAGCTAAATTGTCCAGTCTGTATGTCCTAAATTCAGTCTGCCTGTCATCTCCCCAATTTGATTCACAGTTCCTGTGTCCCAGTTTATATTTGCAATTTATCCTTCATCTTTATAAAAAGATTTCTATCACCCCCATATGCTAGGGACTAGGGCCCATTTCTAAATTTTGCCTGTCCATGAACAGAAAGAATTATTGTTCTAGTTCCTTCTGTTGTGCAGTTCCTGTTTTATCAAGTCCAGTTACCCTTGCAGTTGCTTAATTGTTTATATCCAAGGTCATCCACCAGACATACAAAGTTAAAAGCTGTTGAAACAGTATTCGAGAACGTTAACCTTATTCAGCATCCTGCTGTTAATGATTTCTGATACTGTATTGTCTCTGGCAAGGACACAGCTCTTTTTTTTTTTTATTGTGGATCTAGCTTTTACCTAAGGAGGTATCAGCTTGCAAGGCAGCTCATATCAAGAGCTCAGGACCGTAATTCAGGTACTATCAGGCGGACATACACCAGTTATCTAGTTCTGCTGAGGAATGCTAGGAGCTACAGAGCAGCAGATACAGAAATACCTGGGTAAAAGGGACAGTCATCACAGTAATACCTGGATAAAAGGGATATTGACAGTCATCACCAATCTGTCTTTGCCACACTTAAGCTTAAGTTAAAATCCCCCAACAAAAAGTGGACAGAATATTGACCCTAAACTGTTTTTGATGAGCATCAAGAGGATTTTGGAATAGAGTGTTGAAATAGATTCCAACATGCAGTTGTAAAAATCACATCTGAGGAGGAGCAAATAATCAGTGAGGAGGAGGACTGGTCTGACTTCAGAAATGCATATCAACATTCTGTGAAACACGAACTGGGAAACAGGGTCACTAACAAGAAAAACCTTGACATCAGATGAAAGCCTGGATGGATACAGTGAAAAATAAGCACAAACAGAAGGTCAGGTAGAACATTCTCAGGGAAGAGCTGGAGAATGCAAAGTAGAATGTGTTACTCCAGTTGAGAAAGTGAAGTAGGATAAATTGCGAAAAGGTAGGCTATTGGAGAGAATAGTACAGTATGTGTAAATACAGGCCAGTTCTGTAGACAAAGCCATGTACATATTCAGGGAGTAACACAAAGGTTAGAATAGCCCCAGAATGACGAAATATCCGTGGGTGAAGAGAAAACAGTGAGTGGACACTTGAAGACCAAAGGAAGTCAGGATCAGGAATGACATCAGAAGGAGAAGAAAGAAAGAGTATTTTTGTGAGGTCATGGACAAGAGATGTGCAGAGGATAGTTTGACTGATATACAAGAAGCTTAAGGAGACCTGAATTTTCTATTTACAAAATCAGTTTTTGAAGTGGATTCAGTGATAAAAACACCAGATTATGATGAAATCAGTAAGCTGTCCTTACAAACTGTCCCCTGAAAACCCATAAGTACCAAAATCAAATGTCTTGGCCTTCGCCTTGATTCTGACATTGGCAGCAGTCACTTGATACCTGCATCATTCCTAGTACAGTAAGTAATTGAAAGCTGGCTATTCGATTAATGTGTTCTTTTGGGCTGAATTTCAGTCGTGGACTGCTTTCCAAGCTTCCTTGGGGATTTCTGAGTGGCTGATCTTCAGGCCAGCTTGTAAGTCCAGAAATTATCATGTGGTGGACTGTAGGCATTACTTCAGGTTCTTTGTAGTGTCCCTTCGGCCCCCTAGCTACTGCAACCCCTTTCACTCCTTTTGCTGTACTTCTGTTCATAGTCTTTCCGTTTACAGCACATTCATTCTTCATCTTACTTTCCACCCTTCTCTAACAATATTGTTTCATAGCGCAATTGCAAGGTTTTTCTTCCTGTTACACCTTTCAAACCTCTCACTCTCAATATACCTTTCAGCACTGAATGAACTCACAGGTCCCAGCACATGGCCTGTGGCCTCAGTTTTATATTTCATTCCATTCTATAAGTTAAGCATGTTGATTCAGGACTAGTTTGGTTGAACTAGTAACAGTATTGATGTCCTTAATGTTGGTCTTAATTTGAGCCAGTATGTACTAAATGACGTTTTGGAAATAAATCCATGAAGAGATCTTGTTGAAATCTACAGTGTTTGAATTTGAGTTCATTGGCAATAATGAAATCAGTTTAAATGGTGTTTCAAGTGACTTGTGTCCAAAATGATTTGTGGGTTTTTATGCCATGTAGACACTGAAGGGTCAAAAAGGGAAGTCTTTAGCATAAAAGGCTATTCCTGTAGTATGCTGTTATTATTATTATTATTATTATTATTATTATTATTATTATTATTATCTATTATTATTATTATTATTATTATTATTATTATTATTATTATTATTATTATTCAGAAGATGAAGCCTATTCATATGGAACAAGCCCACCAAAGGGGCCACTGACTTAAATTCAAGCTTCCAAAGAATGTTCAGGTGTTCATTAGAAAGCAAGTGAAGGCAAAAGGAAATGCAGAAAGAAGAAGAGATCTCACTTATTAAAGAGAAGAAATAAATTAATAAACAGATAACTATAAGTGAAGCCATGACCGAGTCTGGTCTGCACTGTAGTGCTGTTAATATTAACATTTGTACTTCAGATTTTCTCTTGACGGCCAGACGTGAAGTGAGTCCTCTCTGCTCTAGTATATATCTTGTGCACTCTACCTGAATTCCCCCCTGATCTGGAGCTTCATTTGTCCCCTCCCTCCCTCCCTCTGCAAATTTGTAAGACTCTCTACTGGTATTTTTGTGCTTCTCTTATATCTGCCAATTTTCTGACCAACTGCCCCTCACCTCATCTCATTATATAACCAAACCACCTATTCCTTAGATCTTGGTCTGTTTTGTTGTATTTTGTAGTCATATTTTTCCAAACCCTTTTTTGTAATTCTGCTGTGTAGAGTATTAGAGGTTTCATGCTTGCGCTCTACACTACACAGATTTTTGCTAATTATGTTCTGGGATATTTTTGTTGACCAGTAGCCTAACAAGCTCCCTGTTAATATTATTTGCCTTGCTGCCATCTCAGTACGTACCTGGTTCACAGTCCTGTGTCTTCCCCAGGGAACAGGAATTTTCTACCACCTTCTGAAACCCATCTTTCTCCCACAACATGGTCCTCATCTCTCCTACCTTCCCTGTTTCTTGTTTTGTTTCCTTATTTTGTAGAGGGAGTGAGGTCTCTGGGATCATTGTTTTTACTCTGGTGTATTCTGGGTAATGATTTTCTATAAATAAATAATTTTCATTTCCGAGAAGTTTTCAACAAGTCTTAATTTTGTCTTCTTTTATCATTTCAGTATTGGACTTCTGCTCTGCTCTCAGTTGCGTATTATCTACAGAAGACCTCTGTCATTTGTCAACTGGGTTAGATTGTAGAATAACTATCTTGTAGATCTGTCTTGGCAGCAGTGGTTTAGTATTTATGGCATAGGGTATATAAGTAGTAAAGGAGAGAAGGAATTGCTATCTCAAAATAACATTCAAACCTCTGGAAAAAGGTGGTGGAAATATGTATTGTAGGATGAAAAACCCATCCACAGCATTGCTGAATTATGGCAAGATGATTCTGAAAAAGTCTTATATTGTTACTATTTTCTTTGATGTTGCAATTGTTATTATTGCTATTATAATTTTTTGTGCTGCTGATAGCACAGTTGTGCATCATAGGATGAAAAAGTTTTATTTTAAAGAATTATCCTTGAGAACTTACTCAGACCTCGCTCGCTCTGCGTGTCTTGTACAGTAGGATTCAAATACTGCAGTCTGGTGTTCCTTAGAACTGGCAGGGCAGCTTGGTCAAAAACATACCATTAGTTATTAAATCCTCTGGTTTGGCCAAGTGCTTTATGAAAAGAAGACCTAAAAATATCTTTGATTACTTAATTTTTTATTCCATACTGAATATCATCTAATAAAGATGACACACTATTTTATACTTAGTTAATTATCATTTAGTATACTTGGATTGATCTTTATGAGACCACTTACAAAACTCTGAATACTTGGACCCACTATGAACAAGACTGTACGTAAACAAAATGCAGGTTTGGTTTCTGTTTTGTGGGGAAAACTACTAATGATATACTGTACACTTTAATGTAAATGTCATCAATGGTAGTACAAGTATAATAGTGTCTGAAAAACTACACACCAAGGATAGTAAGCAAGTCTCACCTATATCCTGTAGGCAGTGCTAACCTAAATAAGTACCCAAGCCTGTGACAGCTTCCATCAGTGTTGAAAGCAGCTACCTGTCAGACATTGTGAAAAGTATTCTTGGTCTCATAATTTAGTACATTTTTCAAGAACACAGTACCATTTACATACTTGACTAGAGTTCAATCTGTAGAGCAGTGGTTCTAAACCCCAGAGTCAGGAGCCACAAAGTTGGGTTGCCAAACCATTTCAATGGGTCCCCCCCAAGGGTTACAACTTTATGGGCTTAGCATTTCCCCAATACTCTTACTATAATTATTATTATTAGAGACAATGTTTTGGTTTTCTTTTTGCTAGTTAATGTATTGTTTCTTTCTCATGGATCACTGTTATAAGGATAATTGTGTAAAAAAGAAAACGTTTCCCCATGGTTAATTTGGACAAGGTTTTGGGTCACTGCCGAAAAAGGTTAAGAACCACTGCTCTAGAGGTACTTTAGTTGCAGATAATGTTCTGGGCCTATTGTTCATATATTTAGTAACTATTACAAGTTAAGAGATCTATTCCAATCACGGTTTTTATGATTGGACGCTGATTCCTCATGCATATATTTCCATGTGTGTTTAAATTGACATAACATTGGTGTACCTGACCATTACAAAATGTATTTGAAGTTAACAAACACTTTCACATCACCACAATATTGAGATTTCAATTGCAGAGGTCTGAGTTGCTTAGAACATAAGAGGTTGATTGTTGATTGTATGACCAATCCCTTCTAATAAAATGCACAACTTTGGTACCTTAATTGTAGCCCCAGACGTTGTTGTGGGACCTTGTGTATGAATGTATGTACTTATATAATTTGGAACTGCCCAGCCAGTCATGACAAAAAAACCCTGCTTCAGGACTGGGAGTTTCTCTCATAAGAATGTATTGAAAACGTATTTCAGTTGGAATAAGATATAGATTTTGATAACTTCTGCAAAAAGGTTGTAGTTTTACATTCTGGAGTGTGAGAAGTTGGCTTTACGGGGAATTTGTTTTGGTAGTTGAGCTTAAATGGTTTTATTTCACTGACTAACATTTGTTAGATATAGCAGTAGAGTTACAATACAGTATATATATTTTTATAAAAATTTACAACATCATAGTTTTAATTTTAGAAATGTTAATTGTATATTCTTAGTTTTACTAAAATGTATATTTTTATAGTCTTACTAAAATGACATGGATTTTTAGATTTTACTTAACCTTTTCATTTCAAAGTTTTTTGTGCCCCGTGTCCAGACCACTTTTTTAATTGTTATTAATTATTTATTTATATAAAAAATGGACTGATTTATTTCCAAGGTGGATGGTTTAGTGTAGGCCTTGGCACACAAGGAAGGCAGTACTTTGTAGGAACAGGACTACACAGTATTTAGAAGCCCTCTGAAAGGCATTTTGAATTTATCACAATATTGCCAGTCAATCAACCTAACATAACCTACAGAAATAAGAACTATATAGCATTGCTCTATGAAACTAAGTCCTGTGAAAATGTATTTTACTTTCAGTACAACCATTAATACATGTACGTACTGAACTTTGGTGAGATGAGCAAAGATTTTTTGAGGCCTAAAGTTTTAAACCATGTACTACATTTGTATATTTGCTTACAGGCATAAATCTGGGAGACATTTTACCGTGACAGAGTCTCTGTGTATTTGATAGTAGTGCTAAGCCACAAGGTTTACTAACCACTGGCATAATCAGGCCTTTGGAAGCATTCTTGCTTATTTAAAAGTACTCTGATTACATTCAGTGGCTCGATAATCACTAATATTGGTTATAATTGTGTTAAGATTATCGTGTTATTATACTTATGAACCTTTATTGTGACTGCAGATTTCTACACACTGACTTTTAGACTGAGGCTGCTAGTCCATTCTTTGTGACTCATTAAAGGTAGTAGACTATTCAGGAACTGATTAGACCTAATGTTGCATAATGTAATCCCTTCAAGAGACCAGAAGTATAACCATTATATGAATGGCAAGGATTTCTGGATGGCCACTTGTGCAAGCATTGACAGGAGGCCCTGTGTTGAAGGATCTCTGATCAAGAGACAGTAGTGTAATTAGCATGGTACAGTAAATGGCTGCTTTTAGCAGCAAACATCTTTAGCAGCAAACATCTGTCCAATAAGAGTTCCCTGTATGTCATAACCAAAACCTAGAATTGGCTATTCTGGCTGTATAAAGATAATACCAGCACAGCACACTTCTATGTAACCAAAGGCGTACTTCAGTAAGTAATTTCCGTAGCTGTCAGGTGACTGGAAAATCAAAACTACTCGACTTTGTTGCATCAGTGTCAGTCAGTTTGGTCTTCTTCACTCGCCACTCCTTATACATAAAAATCATCTATCGTGTTAGGGGTCGTCTTCTTTTAAGTAATAGCAAATAACTTCCGTGGAGAAGTGTTATGAGGTCTGAATGCTTCAGAGAATAAACAGTTTCCTGCTCTAGACCAGACATTACTACAAGTATTGTACAGACATGAGATTAAGCAAAACGCACAACAAATTTTGAATATGCGAAGTCCTTAACATAGGAGCAGTTTGCAGGTAAAGAACTTTTTAACTACATTCCTTCACCATGTATTGTCATAAACATTTACATTGTTGTCAGCTGTTGACAATGAGAATTTGAAGCAGGAGTTATGAAGATATAATCACTTCACTTCCCAAGAGCAAAGTTGCTGACATAATTCTTTGATATCCATCGTAAGTGTTTTTGTTGTTCTTTCTGAGAGGACACAGAGATAGTTCTGAGCTGCTCTCTACAGAGGATCGTCCACTTACAGAGTTGCTTCTTTGGCCCCTGCTGAAGGAGACAAAGTGTGGCTGGATTCTTGTTGATGGTCATTGGTTTGAAAGCACATTAAAAGCCCTTGGATCTTGTTGAGATGACTGAGTGTATCACACATTTTGAGTAATAGTCTTTCACTGAATCAAAAACGTAACTATCTATCCCTAGAATTAGGTGTGTAAAGCCACCTTGACTTTTTCATTACTGTTGTAATGAAACTTTGAACTGTCTTGATGGCTTGGATAAGGTCTTCATTGAAACTCACTTCCAGAACCTGGCTTTCTACTCTTCAGTTCTTACCGCTGTATGTACAATACCTCAAATAGTGTTGTTTGTAAACACTAGAAGTTCTTTGCAACTCTGTTTGGTCCCCAGATGTGTGCCTTTTGAGTGATGTATGTTCATAACTGCATTTATGGTGGAATAATGAGATGCCATAGTTATCTAGAGTCTTGGCACGGTGTAAGATCACTGGACAGAGACTGCCTTGTTGGGGAAGACGTAAGTAGGTGGAAGTGACCACTATATGTATGTTTCGAGAGATAAGAACTGACTCAATTTTTGTGGGTATTGTCTGTTACAAGTTGTGGGCATTCCGTTAGACCCTGCTGAGACAGAGGTGCAAACACTTGAGTCAAGGGTGACATTGGCACCTAATAATTTGGTGACATTTATAATTATTAAATACTGAACAGAGCACCATTAAATGGGTCACTTGCTGGATAAGTTGTGCAATCTTGGTTGTAACTTGCTCTGGAAATAATTACGTAAGTTGTAGTTATGGACGTGCCCTCCCCCCTTTTCTCTCTCTCTCTCTCGTATCTTATACTTTAACTGCATCCAATCAAAATCTGTTTGTATTGTGTCAGAAACAGAACAACAGCTTAAAAAGCCTGTTCAGTTAATGTCTTCAGCAAATGTCTGGAAAAGACGACTCATTACCATAAATTCTAAAGCAAATTTGTTTTATGTTTCTTCTCAGATTTTATAGTGGTAAAAAAAAGTGGTCTTGGATAGAGGAGGAAGCTTAAATTAGAGTGACAATAGAAACCTGACAATAATCTCTCAGATAATTAGGAGCAATGATATTCAGTACAGGTTCTCTGCAGTTGGAATTTATTCAAGGACTGAAAAAAAACACCTTTTGTGTGTGTGTGTCAGTGGTTGCTTGTGTATGGATGTATCTGAGTGTTCTATGTGAATCTGTCCTGTAAGGGGGGGCAGGGCCGGCTCGTCCTTAAGGCGAAACTAGGCAGTCGCCTAGGGCGCAAGAATGAAGGGGGCGCAAGAACTGGGAACTAAATAAATAAATAAATAAATAAACAAATAAATATATATGCAAAGCAATTATATATATACAGAGCAATTATAACAATTATACATAGATATATATATATATATATATATATATATATATATATATATATATATATATATATATATATATATATATATATACATATTACAGTAAAGAAAAATATACAGAAAGCTACAATGTCTTTTTTCTTTAATAGTTTAGTTAGGGAATTTTAGTTACTTAAGATTTGTTCTATTAATGAATGAAAAAATGTTGTAGAGGCCATGTTTTATTTATTTTTTCCCCCTTTTTCAGCTAAGGATACACTCAAATGGAAGGAAAATGAGTCAGATTTTCTTCACCACTTACATTTTCTTATCCCTGATTGAAGTTTTAAAGAAATAACTCAAAACATTCATTTTCATATGTTTATAATTGATTGTTATATACTCAATCATAATTTCACTATCAGATGCACATTTCCTTATTAAATAAAAATTTTTTAAATAGATTATAAGCAAAAATCATTGTTTTGCTCTATTTAATGCCATTTTCAATATAATGTTATGAATACATTAATTGTCTAATATATCTTTATAGGCATCAAAATTGCCCTTGCAATGGTTACATATTAAAAAATAATGATGGAATTGTTGTAAATTTCAACCTAGATTTAATATATATATATATATATATATATATATATATATATATATATATATATATATATATATATATATATATATATATATATATATATATATATATATATATATACTGTATATATATATATATATATATGTATGTGTGTGTGTTTGTGTGTGCGCATAATGCATTTCAACTTGATATTTGGTAGCTGGATTTACAATGAAACTATCCCGAAATGTCACCCAATGGGGAGCTACTGACTACTGCTCACCCCAGATCTCCTAGCTGGTGGACCTGGGGGCGCAAATTAAAATATTAGCCTAGGGCGCAGGAAACCCTAGAGCCGCCCCTGAGGGGGGGTGGGGTAGTGCCGTCAGTGCACCTCACGTGTTGCACTGTAGGCATTGCTTAAGGTTCTTTGCAGCTTGCCTTCGGCCCCCACCTATAACCCCTTTAGTTCCTTTTACTGTACCTCCTTTCATATTCTCTTTCCTCATCTTACTTTCCAACTGCTTTGAGGTTTTCCTCTTGTTACACACCTTGCAAACCTTTTACTGTCATTTTCCATTTCAGAGCTGAATGACCTCATAGGTCCCAGTGCTTGGCCTTTGGCCTAAATTCTATATTCAACTACGTGAATCTGATGTGTGTTCATTGAAATCATACCCATGTAAATGTGTATGTGTACATAAAATGGTGTATATAGGTGTGTGTGTGTATATAAAACAAATTAATATTTCAGTACATACAGAAAAACGTATATGCATTAGAGAGTGGTGTTCAAAATGCATCCTTAGTCTTGTTGGCTCGTAAAATACCCGCATTTCTTGACAGGAAAATGATCCTTTCGTATAATTCATTATTTAATTGAAGGTGATAATTAGCACTAAGAAATGTCCTCCTCCTTCCACCAACCAGCCAATGGTGGAGAACCTTACAAGCTTTCTAGCCAGGGAAACAAGGCTTCCTTCAGCCAATGAGGAGAGCCAATAGAATAGTCAGCCATGTTGGAGGTGCTGCTGATTGGTCAAGAGCAAATTTTCGCCAGGTGAGGGAGGGATTAGTTCAGTCTTGAAGAGGCCTTTGTGGTGTTATAAGGTGTGTTTTGGGGGTCAAATTTATACGAATTTTAGACTTGTTAGTGAAGGTCACATTTCTCGATGAATTGGCTTGTTGACCTGTGCCCATCTCTGACAAGATCTTGTAAGTAGGCGTTCCTTTTCGTGTGGTGTCAGTCTAGGGATATTATGTCAACATCCAATCTGTACCAGCTTTTGTAGTTGGAAGACGCCATATTTCTCGATATAGTGGCGGCTTTGCACTTGAGGAATGGGCAAGACTGGTTTACTAGGGCCTCTCGCTGACTATCTTGTAGGTGGGTGTTTTTCTTCGTGTGTTGACAACGTAGGAATATATACATTCTCAGGTGTTGTTTGATGTCATATCATGGCTGAATCAACAAATGGTCTGGTAATTAGGGAGTGGTTTTAGCTGGTGATTGAGAATATTCCCAAGTGAAACTTTATTAAAACTTGGTAATATATCATGATGTTGTATGAACATCCAATGCTGCTTAATCTTGCATCATTGCAGGATCAACAAATGATCTGGTTATCAAGTAACGGTTTTACCTGGTGAATTAAAATGTTTCCAAGTGAGACGTCATTAAAACTTGGTAGTGAATCATGAAATGTGTGAGACAATGCTGTTTCCTGGAAGGGTCTTGCACCTGGCACGGTCATTTGGCTGTTAAAAGTTCATTGCCTCATTTTGTGAAGGTAGACTCACAGAAATGGTCATTATACAGAAGACCTACGCACTGAGA
The DNA here is from genome assembly GCA_039081455.1 of Macrobrachium rosenbergii. Taxonomy (NCBI): domain Eukaryota; kingdom Metazoa; phylum Arthropoda; class Malacostraca; order Decapoda; family Palaemonidae; genus Macrobrachium; species Macrobrachium rosenbergii. The sequence goes on along the minus strand of JANJGK010000014.1, from coordinate 446,629 downwards.
CACCATTTATTAATACAATTTTTTTTAATGGACAATATAGAAAGATATAGTTTATTGATAGTTTTTTGACTGAATACATGAAATGGTGTATATAATGCAGTACGGGTGAGGTAATCAGAGAAATATACTGGGATCATTTGATAAATTTACCGTCATTTGTTCATGTTTTACGTTCATCCCAGAGGGGCCGGTACTAAACACGGCGTTCTGAGCTTTTCTGGAAAACAACCACTCAAATCTGTTTACAAGAGGATAGGGTCACTAAACTCCCGGATCTTTATTTCCGTGTGGAAGGAATGGGGCCCTGCGTCGTGCATTCTTGCGTGGGTCTGCCCAGAGCAGTCTTGTAGCCTATTTTCTTTTGCTTGACTTGGTGGGTGTCTTTAGGAAAGAGAGGTCGCTGTTCGTACCCAACACTTGAGTGCCGAACAAGTCTCTCGAATGAAGGTTACAGAGTGTTTTTTCCCGATGTTAATGGGCATTCATACGTTGTTTTCTCCACGTTTTAACTGTCATTAGACCTCGAGTTACACCATCCAAAATACGTGTGTATTTTATCCAAAAAGCTGCACGGCGTGTTTCTTGTTCCAGTGTGTGTTGTAGTTTTCTGCAAAGAAAATTATTGTGCCAGCTTTGTCTGTCCGTCAGCAATTTATTCCGTCCGCCAGCAATTTAGTCTGTCCGCCCTCAGATCTTAAAATCTACTGAGGCTAGAGGGCTGCAAATTATGTTGATCATCCACCCTCCAATCATCAAACATACCAAATTGTAGCCCTCTAGCCTCAGTGGTTTTTAGTTTATTTAATGTTAAAGTTAGCCATAATCGTGCTTCTGGCAACGATATAGGATAGGCCACCACCAGGCCTTGGTTAAAGTTTCATGGGCCGCGGCTCATACAGCATTATACCGAGACCACCGATAGACAGATCTATTTTCGATGGCCTTGATTATTTTGCGCTGTAGTGGCTGTACAGAAAACTCAATTGCGCCGAAGAAACTTCGGCACATTTTTTACTTGTTTCTTCTTGATGTTAATACACATTCTTACGCTATTCTCCCCACGTTCGAACGATCATTAGAGCTCGAGTTATGCTTTCAGCAACACGTGTTATGTTACGATTAAAAGAATGGCTTTTTCGAGTAAATGAAAATAAGCAGTTTTACCCAAACATCGCCATCTATTGTTTATGAAGCACATTGGGGCCAGGAACTGTTTAAAATTTCAGCCTTGGTAATTATGATATTCCGCTGATTAGCTTTAAATTACGCCGTTAGTCTGATGGTTAAAAGTAGGCTGTCAATGCAACGAATTTCTGTTACAATTCCATGTTTGGAACCAAGGCTGCTTCTGAGTTCTAAGACAAAAGGAATACGCAGTCTATCTAGACACCTTAACCATATAACGACACCATTCCCAGAGCTCGAATTGTTAGGAAAGTAGCCCCGATGGTGTATAAGCACATTTAGGATGACAATGCTTCTTCGTTTTCATTTTTAACACTTTGGAGAACGTTTGAAACCGAGTGATTATGAACAATTTCGATGTAAAATTTCAGTTGCATTCATAGGTGGGCCTACACTGAGATTCGTGTGTGGGGTTAAGGCGTATCTCATGCAGTCATTCCTACGTAAATAGTTAAAATCGTCACTGTGCAATGTCCATTCAAGGCTAAAAGCTTTGAGAGAGAGAGAGAGAGAGAGAGTACAAGTGTAGAGTGACTCGCAAGTATGCTACTGGTAACGGCGAAAGATATTACTCTATTTTATTACGGGAGTGAGTCGAATTATGAACACGTATATTTTCAGTACATTCAAAGCACATAGGTCTAGGAATTCATGGTTGGCAAATACATAGTCATTTTGAGTAAACGCGGGCATCTTTAAGCAAGTTTAGGTCAATAGACTAAGCTGGATCGAGATGAATAGCCTTTAGGAGGTTGTTAGATGGTTGATAAAGCCACGGTACTCCATTTCATGTGTTGAGAGGAGATATATAATGTTCCTATAAGGAGAGTTCAGTCATGGTGTGGTCTTGAAACCTTAAGTGATTTCTGGCCTGTATCAGATTAGCTGTGTGAGTGTTTTCTGATTTTAAATGACTGAACTGATGTTGAAAGCCGTTTTTGTCTTGAAAATGAGTGAAACGTGAAACGAAATCTCACTGAACTGACGTTACCAACAAATTTGTATAGCTTCTAATAGTTCCCAAGTCAAAAGTAATAGCCCCGTAAGGGGTAGTGTCGTCAGTGCACCTCATGTGGGGCACTGTAGGTATTACTTAAGGTTCTTTGCAGCGTGCCTTTAAACTGAAATAAATGGCACACTGCTTGCCATTCTTTCAGAATGGGCCAGTCGTGTTGAATATCAGGAAGTGGTAGCAGAATAATTAATCAGTTGCACAGGCCGCCGGTACTGATGGGATTTTAAACATTTCTCATGGTATTGCCCAAAACCAGTCGTGTTCAGTTATGGAGAGAGCAATCTTGTGGTTTTCATTGAACCAAAGCTGATATTACTCGGAGGAATTAACCGGTGCAATTCCTTTGCAGTTTTTGTATCAAACTTATTTCATAATAAGTAGTGAATGTAGATACATTTTTGTTTCCAGACGAGGCTTCACTTCAGGGGCTGTGCACATCTCGATCAAAGTGGTTTCAATCCATCCATTAAAGTCAGTTCGATACAACTCACTGTTTTTTTTTATTATTATTATCATTATTATTAGAGCGTTCAATTCATTAGTTACTGGATAAGACCGAAAAAGCGTAATTGATTTGATTACTGACGCTAAATCCAGACAGAGAATTTCCCAGTCGGTTAACTCAATCTCTTAGCTGCGAAATTTTAAACTGGTCTGCTTGTATGGTGGCTAGCGTCGTGGCATGCTGCCCAGATGTCGCGAGTTCGCGCCCAGGGCGATGAAAAAAGCGCTGGCCTCGTATCATGGTCAGTAACTGCTGCAGTGTGGGGTCTGCGGTGGGAGGTTGAAACCAGCATTCTTTGGAAGCTTGAATTTCAAGTCAGTGTAATAATAATAATAAGAAGAAGAAGAAATGTCCCTCAGTAAAGCGAAATTAGGTACGCGGTCTATTATTGTCAATGCATAGTTTTGAAATCATCGGTGTTAGTGAGAGATATAATCAGCTCTGGAGGAACCAGTGTCGCTTGTCCAGATTTAGGAACCGCTTGGCTAAGCATGTTGATTTAGTACCTTTTTTTTTGTAGTAAGTTGGTATCGAGAAATCAATAAATAAATTGCTTATACCCTTAGAGATTCATAATTGCAAAATCAACTTGGTAGGTTAATGTAGTTATATTGCAATGACGGATTTATTCAGAGTAATACAAATAGATAATTAACTAGTAATTATGAGAGTTGCAAAGCGAACGAGGTAGATATCTGAAATATGCAGACTTCGATTTAACTGAAAGAGATGAGATAGTTTGTGTGTGTGATAAAACTCGTAAATGTTTGAAGAAATAAATCTTAGTGTTTAGATTATTTGAGAAGTAACGAACTGAGATGTATCAAACTGGTTTTGTGGATGTACTGAAACGACTTCATTTTGTACTAAAACGTCGGCGGGGGCGGCGGGGGGGGGGGTGGCGGGTTGGGGGTGGAAGGAGCCAAGAACCACTTAATACCGAAATATGTAAAACTACGTCGAGGGAGGACGCTATTCAACATTCGTGGCAGGGCAGGAGTCGACGATTGAACTCGGTCAGGTTTTTATTAGTTTTCTGAAAAGAAAGCTATTGTGCCCGCTTTGTCTGTCCGTCTGTACTTTGTTCTGCCCACACTTTTTCTGTCCGCCCTCAGATCTTAAAAACTGCTGAAGCTAGAGGGCAGCAAATTGGTATGTTGATCATCCACCCTCCAATCGTTAAACATGCCAAATTGCAGCCCTCTAGCCTTCTCAGTAGTTTTTATTTTATTTAAGGTTAAAGTTAGCCATAATCGTGCTTCTGGCAATGATATAGGCCAAGCCGCAACCGGGCCCTGGTTAAAGTTTCATGGGCCGCGGATTATACAGCATTATACCGAGACCACCGAAAGATAGATCTATTTTCGGTGGCCTTGATTATACGATGTACAGAAAACTCGATTGACTTCGGCGCATTTTTTACTTGTTTGGTTAGATGATCCTTAAAAGAAAAAACGCTTATTAATTTGTCGAAAACTCAAAAGTTCGATACGAGAGCAAAAATATTTACGATTAGTATTTTATGCATGAATGCTTTTTGCCTCAAACATTGGTCTTACTGAAGGTTTTACATATAGTTCTTATATAAATGTGTGAACCTTATGGTAGAAATAGATTGACAGATTTACACAGGACTGGTCTGAATTTTGTACCAGAAGTGTCGCCTTAAATATAGTATGAGAGGGTCAGGAACAATTTTGTCAACCCAGTTCCATTCAAGCTTTGATTCAGATTTCATAATGAATATAAGTTTGACGTCCTGTGTACATTTTATGTAGTTATTCACCCTGCGCCTCTGATTTGTCTATGATACCTGCCTATGAAAGTGAGGTAGGAAAAGTGCTTTCATGTGAAGTTCTCTAAATAGGATATCAACTGGTTTCTGAAGGCAATTAAGTTGTTCCTCGTTTAGGTGTCCTTTCTGACATTCGTTGTTTGATAGACCAGAGGCAGAGACCATTCTTACTAAGACTCCAGCATGTCGTTGTTTTGACAGCATCTCAGTATTATTATTATTATTATTATTATTATGGAAGAAGTCTACCAAAGGGGCCACTAACTTCAAGCTTCCAGAGCGTCTTTAGGTGTTCACTCGAGAGAAGTAACAGGAGGTGAAGGGAAATACAGAAAGAGGAGACATCAGTCGTTAGAAGAACAGATGAATCAGCAACGAAATAAATGAAAATGTCAGTAAATGATTAGGATACCATCTATCTGCTTGCCCTCAGGATCCATCATTTTGGCTACTGGGTAGAAGCACCGTATTATTTTACCTTCAACCGAACCCCCCGTATTATTACACAGCGATCTAAGGTAAACTAAGTAGGCCTCCATCTGGGGTGATGTGACTGAATCTTGTATCTTGTATCTTCATTCTGCGGCAGTTTAAAATGACAACAGTGTGAATGTCAGAGCCATTTGAGCTTCTAGATATTGTTAATAGTAATGAGCCCTGAGGAGGTATGTTTCGCGATGGTTATTGATGTAAAACAATGAACATGACAAATACGAGTAGATGCTTCGGCAGGAATGCCCATTGCTTGTGCTGTTACGTGTAAGTTCAGTAAGGTGGACAGAATGAGACAGTACCCGACGGAAAGGTGTTCCCATTTGACAGTCGCCAGTCGCCTTCGAAGCTGCAGTATGGGCGCTGTCTCTCCATTACGGTTTGACTGTTTCTGGAATGGAATGGCTGTTCTTCAGGGAACCGGATTTATTGTACGCTGTTGGCCGGTTAAACAACTGGCTTTCGGAAGAAATTCTGAACCAGTCAGTGCATGAGCCTCTGTTATTATATAAGAGTGGTTTTTTGCGGGAATTTTATACCCTTTGGTGACTGCTTGTAAGCATATAGGTTCTATCATCGTTTATGCACTGCTGACCAGTCATTTCAATCGCTTTCTAAGCACGTATGTAGCCTTGAATACCAAGGATTGAATTTTACAGTGAGAGAGCAACATTTCTTTTACTGACGGAGAAGGCGGGTACCAGAAAACAACCAGGGATTCATTTTTAGGACTCTCATCATCGTTAGAAAAAGCAGCAGCATTTGCTCCACACTGAATGTAGATAACCATCATGATTCTAAAGAGCACGAGGCCTGTCTTTGCGACAACTCACAGGTCAGAGGAATGATATATAGGGTCACTGTTCGCTTCCCAGACTGAAGGTGTTACATCAGTATTTGAAGGCGTTGAGATCATTCCCTCACTCTCATTACTTCTCGCTATAACTTCTCACAATGTCAATGTATGTTAACGATGGGACCGCTGATATTTCGTAAATGGAGCTTGCTTAGTACTCTGCCATGCTTTAGTTCGTCATAGAATGCTGCCTTTCGCTGGATTTAGTCGTTTTGTTGACATGTTGAGTGACAGTCACGTTTTTGCAGTGTTGTGCACCAGCCTTATCTGTTGTTGCCCGAGGGATTCTCTATCTGGCGTCATTTTAGGCATGAGGGGACACTAGTATTATTTTGAGTAATGCCTGAATGTATAGTATGTATGCAGCGTGCCTTCCATGGCCCCTAGCTGCTCTAACCCCTTTCATTCCCTTTACTGTACCTCCGTTCATATTCTCTTTCTTCTGTGCTACTTTCCTCAACCCTCTCCTAACACTTGTTTCATAATGCAACGGCAAAAGGTTCTCTTCCTGTTATGCCTTTTAAACCTTTTACTGTCAACTGTGCTGCCTATATATGCTTTGCACGTATAATGTACTGTATAGTCAGTGTACTTGACCCTTCCACTATATCTGCTCTTAGGATTGCACTCCTAAAACATGAAGGATTAAGACGCACTTTTTTTGTATTATTTGTCAAGGCAATTAACTTCCAAATACTACATAGGTGCAATCCTTCTGCTGTGATTTTAAGTGAGATTCAACCCAAGCCATACTCATGATTCATTTCTTCTTTCTCAGGTCTCTCTCTCTCTCTCTGGGCGTCACACACGAACAACCGATCTCGTCAGAACCATGACAAGGCATCTTCAAGATTCGATTTTTCTGCAACAATAGCATCGAGTGGCCACTTATTCCCTATTGGTGAGGAATGTGCAAATCACTTTCTTTGGCCTGATCAAAGATTAGGAAGCATATGGTTTGCATACAGTGTAACTATAGAAATGAATAATAAAAAACTGATATACTCAGTTATTCGTGCATTAGTCTAATTCTCAGTCATGGAAGCCAGTGTATCATGATAATGAACACTGATCTGTTCCAAGAATTCTCGAAGCTTTTTGGATGGAGCTGAAGAAACAGTCTGTCATTTTAGTGTCCAATATTTCAGCCAAATGTTGGTTTACTCAAAAGATTTCTTGAAGAGAAAATAGAGTCGGATATTGGAGTAATCTAAAGTGGCATTGCTTTCATGATGTATGGGTCTAATTATTCATAGGAAAGGAATTATCGCAATAAATTCATTTGTTGGGAACTTACAATGTTTGTTAGTCATGTATAGTTCGTAAGAATCTGATTTGTTTCAAAGCTTTTTGCATCCAACTGACATTCAAAGTCGCAAGTTTTTTGCCTAACAGCTGCAGTACAGTAACTATTGTATTATGAACTACTGATTAAACCTGTCGAAAAGTGTGACGTCATCTGACTTTGTTTGACAACGCTTTACTCAAAAGACCTCCATTTTCCATGATTTAATTTACTTCTCTCCCATTCCTTCAGGTGATCTACGTCTAGCAAGTTCGTGAACGGGATAACTGTTGTCTAAGCTTCAGACTTTGAGACTGGTGTTACAGAAATTCAAAATTATACAATTTAAAGGTTTGTACCTTGGCCTAAGACAAGAATGAAGAGAGTGAGATTAAAAGTGAAACTGAAGTTTGTGGACCATCAATCCCAAAAGCCCTGGAATATTCTTAAAGTTAATTCGTTTTGATAGAGTAACTGTTTACAGTACTAAAGTGAACTAGAAGATAGATCTTCTGAGTATTCATAGCTTTTATATGTAAAGTCTTAGCATTTTGAGGCTCCGTAAGACTAGCTTAATTTTCTCTGCCATTTCCGCTGCAATTGTGGGGAAGTTGCAGTGTGTTAAACCGAATATGTGGATTTCGTAAGTGCCGTGAGACATCCAGGGAGTGAAAGGAGCAAAGGCTCTCTACTGGAACTCAATGAGCCAGCTATAATAGGCGATACTTAGGCGGTTTTCCAACAAATGAGACAGGTAGGATATTACAGGAGCTGAGAAATCTTACCAGATTACGTGGAAAGGTTGAAATGGTTTTATAAATGTTATGGCCAGGCACAGTTAGCAATAATAATAATATAATAATAAATATAGATAGATATAGGGAACTTTTTACTGTATTGTGCTAACTGAAAACTACACTAAGAAGCCCTTTTATTTTTTTAGTGAAATTTGCATTGCAATCCAATTTTAAGTCAATATTTACTGTAGCAGTGAACAGACAAACTCTAATTTCATTAAGGTGTCCTTGATAAAAGACTTAGAAGACTCTTTCCCATCCGTCCCCTTTTCAGTAAAAGGGACCTAGATATCTTTGAGTTTAATAACTTGTAAGCCAAAAGATCTGGACGGGACATAACGTTAACGTCTTCCTCATTCCTTCAGGAAGTGCCTTCTGCAACATGCAAGCAAAAATGGGACACGTTTGAAGGGACATCTCTCGCCTGGGAATTCAAGAGGCAACTGCACTTTGAACGACCAAATTTCTACAAGAGTCTCGCCTGGGAATTCAAGAAGCGTCTACAGTTTCATTATTTACCAGATTTTTACAATGGGCCAAAATGTGAAAAAAAATGTCTTTATTAACAGAGATGCTGGGAAGCGTTATATTTTTGGAGAGAGAGATGACAATCTTGTCTCCTTTGACTATTTTTAAAAATAAGGTAGGGTTCAATTTTTAGGATTATGCAGTTCTTTAATCGGAGTCAAAATAGTGCCTGGTTACCCAAGACTGGGGCAAGACCAGCTTTGCCGCTAGTAATTTCTGAATAGGAACTGCAGGAGTCTTTGCTACATGAGGTTCTAGTCCACTGCGATTCAGGATAGGTACTGTACATATATCGTTTACTTTCTACTTGAATTTCCCTGACAGCTATTTAGTAGCGCAGTATTTCCGGATATATAGCTTTAACTTAATTTTCTTATGAGTTTAACAGTAGTGACGTGGTGCTTCAGTATTCTTCAGATTACAGAGATTTTTCTACGTGAGATTCATAAACCAGGTAAGTCAAATAGTAGCACATTTCAGGATAACTTTTTTTTTTGTATAAATGTCTTATCAGTTTAATATTAGTCATCAAATGTTTTGTATATTTCAGGATACATAGTTTTGTTTTAACTTGAATCTAAATCTGTTTGATATCGGTTACAAGCAGCTCAGGGGATCCGGATATACTTAAATAAATTTGTTATATTAGCTATGTGGTCTGGTTTAGGGTCCTTTTTTCTTTTTCTTTTTCTTTTTCTTTACACAAGAGTCATAAGTTTAAGATCTGTTATCAGTAAGCTTCGGTTCTCTCTCTCTCTCTCTCTCTCTCTCTCTCTCTCTCTCTCTCTCTCTCTCTCTCTCTCTCTCTCTCTCTCTCTCTCTCTCTTTTAAATGCATTACAAATTCAATACAGCCATGTTCCACGATTTACTGTCCTTGCTACAATTTCTAAGGCGTTTTAACATCAGCTACCAAGGATCGTAGTTCATTTCAGGTCACTATATATATTGTTCACCTATAATTCTCATCAGTTGAACAGCGTCTGTCAGGTAGGTGAGAATTTTTCAGGCTGGATGATATTATACGTGAATTTCATATTGGCTAAATATCAGCTAGTTGGTCGTCAAGGCTACATTTTAAATATATCGAGTCTGTTTCGGGATAGTTTTTTCATCAACTTACAGTAGTTATGATTAGCAGTACCCAGTGGGTCATTGTTCATTGCACACTTGCCTGGGTACGAAAGTCACGTGAGATTAATGGTAGGTTATGTTTATTAATTTCAGTCATTTTCCGGGAGTTACAAAACTATCAACAGCAAAAAGTTCAACAGTTGCAAACAACAGGCTTGACTGATTATCTGGAATATCTTCGTAGTGGTCTGCATAGTCAGGAATAGCTGTGTGGTATGAACAGTTATAGAATAGGTCATATTTCCGGCTAAAGTATAGATGACTAGTGTTATTTTTCCTCAACGAGTCTTATAGACCCTTAAACTGGCTTCTTCATGGTAGGAACCTGGAATTCAGCTTCTCGTATACTTTTGAAAGTTATGTCCATATTTTGTTTCTTGAGTGATTTATATCGGACTTCCTTTACAAAATTAGTAATAGTTCTAAGGTTTTGCGTTATTGTATTGTCATATAAGCGTTGGTTCTTATACTGCTTTGAAACTTAGGTTATTGAAAGGCTGTGTTTAAGACGAGAGAGAGAAAACTCATCTTGAAGCATTGACACGTTTGCACTGTTAAGACAGGAGACATTTCAGAACTTAGTTAATTAGTTTTATCTCGAATTTGATGACAGATGAAGAACTTATTATTTTCAAGCGTTTAAACAAAACACTGTGAATTTGTACAAAGACTGCCATGACAGTAATGCTTCTTGCTTAACATGAAACATACACCACTTGGAGGTTAATTGTGTAAATATTGGAGAGCACCTTATCAAGAGTGTTGTTATCATGGCATCTCTGCATATTTCAAGACACGGAGGCTGGCATGGGAGGTTCCAAATTGAAAGCCTTACTTTGAGGGCACTTTAGTATTGTTGTCAAATGCATCAAGATAAATTATTTAACAAGTGAACTCTAAATTCCACTGTTACTGTAAGGGGCATTTGCAATACTGGTAATGGCATTTTAGGTAAATGATTCAGTCATATTGAATGCATTACTTGAGGATAATTTAGTTTTTCTGAAAATATCACAGGTCAGTGAATCTGTAAATAGACTCAAATTCAAGGCATTACCTTAAATGAGATTAGGTATTGTTAACAATGGTGACTTAGGTAAATGAATAAGTCCATTCGAAAGTGTCTTTGAAGGAGTGTAGTTTAGCGAGGCTATATTTGCCACATAGATGAATAAGCATTCTCAGTTATGCGAAGAGTTTGTTCGACTTAATGCTAATCTTGAAAACTGGTCATTTATTTTTCACTAGGACACTAAGTATTTTCCAGACATCTGACATACAAGGTAAATTCCTTCCTTAGTAGACTCATCGTAGCTATTAGGGGAATTGCTATTTAATTGAATACTCTCTTTAACTGTTTTGCAATACAAGCAAATCACACCTATCTCTTTCCTTGTAAGGTTCTCACGAAGGGGCTGATTTCCCATGGACGTTGCAAACTGGAGTTATAGGTTAGAGAGGTTGAACAGCAAAGTGGAAGGAACTAAAGGAGAAGCTATTTGATAATCAGGGAGTTTTGTTATACGTATACTTGGCCTCAAGAATAGTTTCATCAGAAATGGAATCTTGACAGAAGAGTTCTGTGAAAGCTTAGGACCCAAATCAATTCTGAAATGGTCTGTAGTTACATTTCAAGAAGGTCTGCCTTAAATCGCTTGTGACTCTAATGCCAATTATTTGAGAAATTCAATTATTTCTGAGTCATAGGTTTAATCAGTTTTAGAAGAACAAGTGCAACAGTGTCTTGACATATGGAGAATTTTAGGTTAAGATATAATGATTTTTAGTGTTGAATTATTGCGTAGAGTTCCCATTGAATTTAAATTTATCAGATCAAGGTTCAGTTAACTGTTATAATTGAATATTTAACTATTATTGTTAAAAATTTAACTTTAAATTTTGAATAATGGGAAAATTGTCATACAAATTGTAAAATGATTTTATTGTACAAGGTCTGTATTTCAGCATATTGCTTAGTTCTCACCAAGTCTGAGGCTTCATTTAGCTAGGAAAAGCAATTAGTGCCCTTGTTAGTTCATAATAAAACGAAATCGTAAAAACTACTGGAAATACTCTAGAGGAATCAAAATAATTCAAGAAAGTTATAACAATATCCGGTGTCTCCTCAGTTACGGTATATCATGTAGACATTGTAATCTAGGTTTGATGAGCTAAATTTGGAGACTCATAGCTATGCAGATTTTCCCCACTGGCCAACGTTTGCAATAATCTGAGATAGCAAAACTATTCTGCAGGATATAAGAACGAGATATTGTTGTAGATTGATGTAAATAACTAGACATTGTTCTTATTTCTTCCTCTTAACCTTCTATTCTGACTAGACGTCTGTTAGCCCTTTGTTGGCCGACTCGGTTGAGCTTTCGACTGTCGCTCGATGGGCCCGAGTTCAATTCCCGCGGCCGGCTGATGAAGAGTTAGAGGAATTTATTTCTGGTGATAGAAATTCATTCCTCGCTATAATGTGGTTCGGATTCCACAATAAGCTGTAGGTCCCGTTGCTAAGTAACCAGTTGGTTCTTAGCCACGTAAAATAAGTCTAATCCTTCGGGCCAGCCCTAGGAGAGCTGTTAATCAGCTCAGTGGTCTGGTAAAACTAAGATATACTTCTTTAGACGTCTGTTTCTGTCAAACTGAAATCACACTTTTCACATTCAAGAGAATTTCTTCAGTCCCCTGTTAAACCTGTAACATAGAAACACTTTGCAGATTTACAGTACATCTTGTAAGCTGCAGAATTGCACACTCACAACTTGCTGACCAATTTCTGCATACTTTGCTTTTAGAAGAGTTTCATATTCCTCTCTCTCTCTCTCTCTCTCTCTCTCTCTCTCTCTCTCTCTCTCTCTCTCTCTCTCTCTCTCTCTCTCTCACACACACACACACACACACACACACACATTTTGTGCCTCATCAAAGTCTTCACATGGTTTTTTAAAGCATCATTTCACACTTGAATTCACCCTTATTCACATTACACATTTCACACTTAAATTCCCCTTCATTCACATTACACATTTCACACTTAAATTCCCCCTCATTCACATTGAAATTCCCCCTCATTCACATTACACATTTCACACTTAAATTACCGTCATTCACACTATGTGCCTTCAAGGTGCTTTTTCCATTACTTCTAGACACAGGGATTAAATACCTCACTCTTGATATTCTCACACTTGAAAACTCTTCCTCTGAACATATTAAATACTCACCCTAAACACACACTTAAAATGTTTATATGGGTTCAGTTTTCCTTAATCACTGATGTTAAGATTTTAGATTAGGTTATGAAACAGGTAAATCTTCGGGTGTAATATTTGCTTTAGTACCTAAATTTAAGTGGATTCTATTGTTTTTTGTCGTAAATTTTCAACATTTCATGTTTTTTAATGTGATTAAGTTAGGAGGTTCACATTACCTTAAAATTTGAGAAGGGAAGCCTTTCTTGACACTGTGTACAAAGTGAGAGCTAGAGCAGTGTCTGTCAAGATTAAATATCAACCTGCAAACCTGAACAGTTTGAAGAAAATCGTGAATTTTTGCTCATTAGTAAGGGACATAAGCTGAAGTACAGAAGTCTTCTTATATACATATATTTGTATGTATACTGTATGAACACAAAACTGGAAAGATTGTAGAAAAAGACTTGAAAATAAAGGACTCCTTGGAGTCAGCATTGCAATGCCCTGAAGGAGAGAGAGAGAGAGAGAGAGAGAGAGAGCCCTCAGCTGGAGGTAATGAAACCAGTCGGTTACCAACTTTGAAGCTGACCCAAAGGGCTTAAGTTTTCTAAGCTGACAACAGCTGATTGCCGAGATGAGAAGATGTCTCGTATATGCTTCCCTCATGCTTGCCAGTGCTTTCCCAGTTTTCTATGTCTCTAGGGAAGATTTGTTAGACCATTTCAGATGTCAAAAAATGTTGTCAAGTGCAGTAAGCCTAAGGTGGTCTTGGCAAGGCTACCACCAAGACGAGCGTAGGTTTATGTTCACTCTCACAGCAGTAGTTTCGTACTTGGGCAAATGCTTGGTTGACCTGTAGTGTCTTATGAACTGGGTAACTGTCCCCGGATATTTTAATTATCAGAATTTTGCATCAAACAAGTATAATGGCCCCCAAAAAAATCCCTTTGTAATTTTTCTATGAATAACTTGTAAGAAAATCTACGATTTTTAGACATGTTAGTTTGTTTTCTGTTTTCACTAAGATTTCGTGTAAGATTTTCTCCCATGTCTTGTTATAGAATCTGAGTTTTATTTGTAATTTCATAGAAAAAAGAAGAACATTAAGTAAAAGATTTGTGGTTATGATGTTTATATATTTTCAAATGTATTAGCCATTGTATGGTTGAATTTGTAGCTGTCAGAATTCTTTCCTTAGAGCTGTGTGTATAAACATACTTGTAAACATTTGTGAATTGGTCTGTTTTCAGAGGTACTTATATATAAAATTGACTTATTTTCATTATGAATAACTGACTAATATTAATTGGTATAGTGAGATGCAGAAGTACTCCAGTGCATGACTTCATAATCTTAGATTATTTTCCAAGAAATTTCTCATTTCGGGGGGAATCTTTTACTCTGAATTGTCAAATTTCACTTGTACTTTAATTATTATTAGGTTCTGCTATTTCGAATACCATTCCCTGGCCTAATTTGTGTAAATTTGGTGATGTAATGGAATAATTCTAACTTGTAGAGCATCATTTATGAAGATTAGAGAATTTATTTATCATTTTTGCTGATGCCGCATTTGATGAATTGTGTCAGATGCAGGTATTTCAAAAGTTTACACGCAAATTGTCCGCAAGGTTATTTTTAAGTACAGAATGCCATTTATATTCTGCCAGATGTCTTAAAAGATATAGTTTCAAGACATTTTGAAAGTTAACAGTTGTGCTAAAAGCCTTCTAGTAAGTCTATAGGAACATTTTGAAAGTTAACAGTTATCCTTTCGGTCAAGTTAATGACAACTTTTAATTACATTTTGGACACATAACCGTCGTTTCAAAAGGGGGTACCAGCTTGGGGCTCAAACACCTTCTCATCTTAGGCCAACATTTCGTTCGTGTTAAAATTGTGTGTGTGTGTTAATCTTGGAGGACTGTTTATGGAAGCCTTTGACTAAAATTAACAAAAAAATCATGATTTAACAAGCCTTTCAAAAAGGTTGTGCAATAATGTGGCTTTTGACATACTAGAAAGGTTATTATAGGCCTACTTTCACAAAATGCCTTACCATAAGGCATCCTGAGATTTTGAGGCTGTTTGAGGTACTATCCAGACTTCATTGAAAGCAAAAGATGAATTTCAGAACCAAAGCTTACCACCACTTAATTTAACAGGACGAGTTAACTGTCCTTATTCTCAGGTTACATTTCTAACTTAAAGTTTAATGTATATAGAAAGTTTGGTTAGGATTTGGATGAATCAGATGCTATGGAGAAGCTAGTTGTCATTTCCTTCCAGAGAATACAAAAATCTTTATTGCCAGTTTTTTAAATGTTTACGTCACTTTGTAATGGTTTAGTGGAGTGGTTCTCAACCTTTTTGGCCCATGCACCCTTTCACCATAAGTCAGAATGCCATCCACCCCCCTTTCTAAAATTGTCTGCCTCAAAAGATGTAATCCAAATAATATGCAACAAAATACTAACACAAACACACAAACTAGCGGAGAGTAAGCCCAACGTGACCTCTCAGTAGTGCAGACCAGTGCACACTGCTTTTTATGTGGTCCTAGAGCAGTTTGAGTCTGCCAATCTGTGGTCACAATTCCCCCATCCCTGAAACTCTGAATTCCCCCCTGGTTGAGAACCACTGGTCTGTGGCCTCAGGTACTGAAAGGTTTCCTCTGAAGGTTCGTAGACAGAGTGTTGTACTGGTTTACTGAACCTTGTGTTGGGCTCTTGAAACTGGAGATTGTATGCTCCAGATGTGAGTTGCTTAAGTAGTATAGAATATGTGATTAGAGATGTCACTTTATTGCTTTGTGGACATTCTGATGTATAACTGGTGTTGTATTTTCTTTGCTCCAGAAATGACTTTGGCAGGCTTTACTGAATTAATGTACCTTTGAGAAGCCACTAGAATGTCAACTGATTATACAGTTAATGCACCCTGATCTTTGGCAACTTAAGATACTTGTGTAGCCTCTTCATTGCTCCAAAATGGCTTTGGCAGGCTTTACTGAATCAGTGTACCTTTGAGAAGCCACTAGAATGTCAACTGATTATACAGTTAATGTACCCTGATCTTGGGCAACTTAAGGTACTTGTGTAGCCTCTTCATTGCTCCAAAATGGCTTTGGCAGGCTTTACTGAATCATCGTACCTAGAGAAATCACTAGAATGTCAGCTAAATTTACAGTTAATGTACCCTGATCTTGGGTAAGGTAAGACACTGGCTATGATGTATGCTAGAAATTTCCTTGATTTTATGATGCTGTGCAACTTACATTTCTAGATGTGAGTGGATTTGTGTAGAGATTCTGAGTGTTGATATAGTAGCATCATTCAGGAAATATGCTGATACATAGTTTAGGATTAAATAAGTAATTTTTTATGATGTTGGTTTGTGATTTAATCCAGTCTTTGTTCGTGATGTCTTGGGATTCAGTGTTATTCCACTATAGTCAAGTTTTGGAATAACTGAAGGATCGAAGTTTTGCTGTTAACAGACCAGTGCTGAGAATAAGTTTGGTTTCCGTTAAGAGTTGTGCTTAAGCTGTTTATAGTTTGTAAGCAGTAAATTTTGGTGTAAAGGAAAGCTTGATATTGTTTAGCTTTATTAGGAGTTTTATCTTGGCTACAGCTAAAATGTGGAATAGTTTTCATAGTGCTGTTGTGGAATCTTCTGATCTCCAGATATTAGGTGTATCGTTTTTATTTTATATTCCCTCATATTCATTTATTCGTCACCTTTTCCTATAAATTGTCTCTTTGCAAGCTGATTTCCCTTTGGGACCCTGTCAAGTATACATAAGTCTGCTGACTTTGTTCATGAAGGTTTCCAGGTAACGATTTAAAGATTGAAGAAAAGAAAGATTGCTCAAAGTTCAGCATGTTAAGATTGTTTAAAAGAATGATTTAGGACAGTGGAGAATGGAATACTAGTAGAATCAGTTCAGGGTAGTGGTGTTAGACAATTACTTACTTTTTGTGATAGCCTGTTGTTTCAGTGAGTGGAGTTCAGGCTCCTGGCCTTTGCTTGCGATCATCATTAGTGCCATCTGAATAGTTGATGCAAAGTTGAAAGCACAGGATGTGCTTTCTGGTGTTTGAAACAAGTCCAGGATTCAGTGAAAATACTGGTTCAAGATCAATTAAGATTCAGGAAATCTTTGCCCCTGGTAGCTTTTGGTTTAGAAAGTGTCTTGTTTATGGTAGCTTTGGTTTTTAGAAAGTCTGTTACAGTATGTCAGTTTATGATAGCTTTGATTTTTAGAAATTCTGTTAGTCTGTGATACTTTGATATTTCACTGTCAGAAGTTTTGCAAAGTTTCTTTTGATGTTTTGCATTCAGGAAGTTTGTTGTGACACTTGCTTCTAGGAAGTTCGTCCTTGTGTGATACTTTCACTTTTAGAAAGTCAGTCTCTGAAAATTTAATTCATCATGACATTTTGCTTTCAGAAAGTGTCCTTTGATATTTTTTGCATTCAGTTGGTCTCTTGGCTTGTAATGATTTTATGTTTTAGATGCACATTAGTCTGTGTGATATTCTCCTTGAACTAATTTTATTGTCTGTGACAGAATTTTATTTACAATGTCTGTGTTGTTTTTACCTTCATGAAATCTGTTAGTATGCAGTTTTGTCTTCAGGAATTCCGGCAACTTGAATGGTTTCGCCTTCACAGAATCTGTAAACTTTGATTATGTGGCTTTCAAGGTTTCTGGGTTTGTGAGTTTTTGCCTAAAAAGTATGTTATGTTTTCTGTTCCTTTGCGATTCTCATTGGTAGTCTGCTAATTGCTATTATTTCCTCATTCTTAGAAGTCTTGCTAGTCTGTATTTTTTATGCAGAAAATCTGTCAGCTTCAGTTTTTAGACTAGAAAATTTAGTAGTTCGTGACTTTACGGCAAGAAAGTCTGTTAGGAAGTTTGTCTGGGCTGTAAAGTCTGTTATTTTGACTGCGTGTTTTTCCAGTGAGTCTGTTGGTTTACGTTTTTCCTTGCCAAGAAGTACACATTCTGGTTTGGGAGAGTTTTTGATTAGAAAATCTATCAATCTGAGAATTCACTTAGGAGGCTTCACAAGTTACATGGTCAAAATGTCGTCTTATATTTCGTGAATTTTATGTTTGGGGGTTTTGCTCGAAAAGTGGGTCATTTCGAAAGTTTTTTCTTTTTTTTTTGTCGGAAAAGGGTATCTATTTGAGAGAGATTTTGCCTGAAATGTGTATCTTTGGAGGGAACTTTTGCCCAAAAAGTGTCAGTCTTACCTAAGAATTTCTACGGGGGGGTTTCCCTGGAAAATATGTTAATTAGGTGTGATTTTTGTCCATTGTGTTGGCTCTCGAAAGTTTTTCTACCTAGGAAGTGTTATGATTTTGGAGTTGGTTTGGGTGAGGCTCATTTTGCTTAGAAGCTGTGTCAGTTGATAGAGCTCTTTGCCTAAAATTTGTTACTTTGGGAAAGCTTTTTTTTTTTTTTTTTTTACTAGGAAAAGGTTTGGTTTGGGGATGGTTTTTGTGAAGGTAGTCTACTGATTCAGGGGAGGTTTTAGTTTTGACGGGAAATTCCTGGATTCAGTATTCTTGGGCTTGAAACTTGTTGGTCTATAAGTTTTCCACCCAAAAGGTATCAAGTTACCCCTCTTTCCATACACAGGAAGTCTTTTAGCAAGTTTTTGCTATGAAAATTTTCTTTTACTGGCATAAAAGTTTGTTGGCCTGGGAGGGATTTTGTTTCGCCCTGCAAGTGGAGTTTACAGGCCTACCAAGTTTGTCATTTTGGGAGCCAGGGTTGATTTTGCCCCAGAAAAGGGGGAGTTTACAGGCCTACCAAGTTTGTCAGTTTGGTAGCCAGAGTTGATTTTCCCCAGAAAGGGGAGTTTACAGGCCTACCAAGTTTGTCAGTTTGAGAGCTAGTGTTGATTTTTCCCAGAAAGGGGAGTTTACAGGCCTACCAAGTTTGTCACTTTGGGAGCCAGGATTGATTTTGTCCCAGGAAGGGGAGTTTAAAGACCTACCAAGTTTGTCAGTTTGGGAACCAGAGTTGATTCTGCCCCAGAAAAGGGGGAGTTTACAGGCCTACCAAGTTTGTCGGTTTGGGAGCCAGAGTTGATTTTGCCCAGAAAGAGGAAACTTGCCTAAAAAGTTTGTGGTTTTTTCACTTGACAGTGCTTGTTCATCGGTTTTCTGCCCAAAAAGGTCTTTTTCTTTTGTATCTAGAGTGCGATTTTTGTAAAGAAAGAGTCAGTTCGATATTGATCTTTGGCTACAAAGTATGTCTGTCGGGAGATTTTTTTTTTACCAAGAAAATAGTGTTTTTTTTAGGCACAGAAGGTATGTCAGTTTCGGTGTTTTTGCCTAATGGTAGCCAACTCACAAGAATTGAGGTTTAGTATTCTCTTAGAAATTCTGGATATAAAATATGACGAATTCGGCAAGAATAAGATAAAAGGCCAAGATTTAGTGTCCTGAAAACTGACAAAATAAATTATGTTTACCGAAACTTGTAGTTTGGTATTAGCACTTTACAGGCAGATCCTGAAGTATAATGTCAAAATTAAAAGACACTTTCTATGAAGTTTTTCCTGATTAGTATTCATTAGTAGTGACTTTGGCAATGGTAGCTCTTTCGTAATGGTCCATATGAAAAAACAATGTCAGTTATTCTGTAGCCCTGTACTGATGATCAATACAAAATTGCAGCTTTTAGTACCTTGTTGCCCTGTTCAAGTATGTGAAACAGTAATTTTGATATATTCATGTGCCACATCAAACGGCAATTTTTATTTTTAGGCAGGTTTTGGCCATGTGGCCTTATTCTGATAAGCAAAAAAAAAAAGACTATTGCCAGTATCAAACAGTAATTTTCATTTTTAGGCAATTTTTGGCTATGTGGCCCTATTCTGATAAGTTATTTTTATTGTCAATAATTTCGTTAGCTATATGAAACGATTTTTCTTAATGTTCAGTCTTGTTCTGGTGGTCAGTACAAAACTGCTTTTCAAGGGCTTCTTAAAACTGAAAGGAGAAAGACTTGAGACGACATCCTAACCACAAAGCCCAAAGGAATGTCCCAGATCAGGTGCTGGACGTTCCTCCATAATTACGTGGGTTGGATTTTTGCTCTTCAATTACGTGTTAATGAAGCAGATTATCCCTTAATTACAAGGAAATGGGATGATTATTTCTCCCTAATTAGATATTTACCTCTCAAAGAGGACGATTTCTTGCCCAAATTCATGTTATTGAAAGGTGTCTTCTACCAAATTACCTGTTATCAAGCCTAATTTTTATCCCTGATTACCTTTGAAATTTCTTGTTAAAAACGCTGATTTCTTGCCCAAAATCCATGTTAATGTTAGGTTTCCCCTACCAAATTACTTGTAAACGAGTTTAATTTCTCTGTAGTTACTTGGCAGTGGGATGATAATTTCCTTCTAATTAGATAATTACCTGTTAAAGAGGCTGATTAATCTACTGAATTACCTGTCAGTAAGGCTGATTTGTTCCCTAATTACCTGGCAGTGGCGTGGATTCTTGCAAGGTGTATTTTACTTGGCAGTGGGATGATAATTTCCTTCTAATTAGATAATTACCTGTTAAAGAGGCTGATTAATCTACTGAATTACCTGTCAATAAGGCTGATTTGTTCCCTAATTACCTGGCAGTGGCGTGGATTCTTGCAAGGTGTATCACACAGAACCTAAACTGGCCTGGTGGTCCACGTGTACGGTGAAGGTTGACGTTAGTCCGACCTCCTGTCCTGCTGGGGGAGGAAGAACTCAGGGCAGGAGAACATTAGCTTTGCACGTCTCCTCCCATTTACCTGACTTAATCACTTACATTGAATGGTGGCATTAGGCCTATAAGATGAAATGGTGGTCATTTTGGGAAGGGGGGAGTGCCGCAAGGCACGCTTGTTCCACGTGAAGGGGTTTGGGTCACTTGTCTGCTTTTGGGGGGACTGTAATGTGTCTCGGTGTAATTAATCGCTCTTGTTGTAACAAAGACTGGAGGATGACTTGTTATTTGAAGTAAAATAAAGTTAATTAGCTTTTGTTTGGTTCATTTGTGAAATCCCTGTCCTGTATTTCTCTTGCTCATAATGACATCTGAGAATATAAATGAATCTTATAGATGAAAATGTCATGTAAACTGAAAACAGCACCAAGCAAAGCATATGACTTTTAAAAGTCATGAATTAGTGACTTGAATTTGAAGTTCAATAGAATTTTAGTTGTGAATAATTCAATATTTTGGTGCATATAAAGTTATTAGGCTAAGCCTAAAAAAATGCAATTGAAATAATTCAAAATGTAGCTAATTTTTTAATTGAAAATGTAAAGAAAGCAATTTTATGAAATACGAGAGTGCAGCAAATATGTCAGTTTTAAGAAAGATTGAAAAAGTATATATAAAATGATTTAATGTGTAAATTTCCCAGGTAAAAAAATGCCCATCTTATCATGGAACTTGGTGCTTTACAAGGTAGGCTACAATTAAACGCATTGCTTCATCAAATTCACATGGAAAAAGTTAACCAGGCAATGGTATTTGAAGGGTCGAAGTCTAATGATAAAAGTATGAAGTAAAATTGGATCATTTCAGTACTAAAATGTTCATCCAAATAGAACTTGAAAAATAATAAAGGACTTCGAATTCACACATACAGAGCACTTTTACATCGGATGGGGTGTCACAGTAGGTTATATCCTGACATATTTCAGCTTTTTTGCCGTCAGATTTGACATCAAAATGGCAGTATTTGTGGTAAATTAAAGTATCATGTTTTAATTCATGATTAGACTTAAATTTGGCCACCATTGTTGACATTTAGAGATCAACCTTGACGTCAAAATGCTGAAATATGCCAGGGTGACAGGCTGTGTGAGACCCTTAAAATGTACCAAGTTATTTCAGTCAAATCCGTATTGAAAAGAATGAGGTCAGTTTTATATATAAATAACTCTGCAAATGAGGTTGAATCAGCCACATCAATTAATATTTACAAGTAAATTGACCTCTGCGGCTCTCAAAGTCAAGAGTTCTGTCAGGTATAGAGTCAAGGTCAGATGGCTAAAACGTTCGAGAGTATTTATCTTCGTTACCGTCTTTTGCGTACTTGTTCTCCTGTTTTCTATGAGGTTTAACTATATTAAAAGACTCATTTTCCTTTCCAAGACTCGAGAGGAACTTGTAGACTCGAAATCTTAACGAAAACGGAGATCGGAATGCCAAGATGCACGTATACACCCCATAGATATCCTTCAAAGTCACCCGTAGAGGAACTCGACTTGGTAAAATTTTGGGGGTGGACCATTACACTTCTGGAGACGAAATCTGGTGGTTTAAGTATAGGGGAATTCCACGCCTTGTTTCACAAGACACTCCAGGTCGACCAAGCATTCGCCTAAATACTAAACGACAGCCATGGGAGTGAACGTAAGCCTAGGCTTGTCTTGGTGGTAGCCTTGCCACGTCCACCTTGGGCTTACTGTACTTGACACAATTCTGTGACATTTGTTTGGTCTAACATATCTTCCCTAGAGACATAGAGAACTGGGAAAGCACTGGCAAGCACGAGGGAAGTATATACGAGACTTCCCATCTCGGCAATCGGCTGTTGTTAGCTTAGAAAATTTAAGCCCTTTGGGTCAACTTCAAAGTTGGTAACCGCCTGGTTTCATTACCTCCAGCTGAGGGCGCCTTCTCTCTCTCTCCTTCGGGGCATTGCAATGCTGGGGCCAAGGGGCAATTAAAAAAAATTTATTTTTATACGCGACCTCCGATATCTTTCAAAATACTTATTGGTTAAGAAAAGTTGTGCTGTTAATTCATAGTTTTTATTTCTCCTCTATTCACACCTTTGATGTTTGAAAATGGTAGTGGCGTACTTGCGTCATCAATGACGTCACATCCTTACAAGAAGAGCATTATCAATGACCACCTTGGATTTTTATGGTGGTCACCATTACAATACTAGGTCATCAGTGACGTCACCCTTTTTGTGGATGTAGTCAATCTACGTCGTCATCCAGTAGCTTCGAACGTTGTCCTTACGTCATCAACGACTAAGATTTCGAGTCACGTCAACTTATGACGTCATTCAGTATTGAACGTCATCAATGACGTTAGTTTTACGACAGCGGCGTCAATGACGTCACAATCCGGATGTCATTCCGTAGTTTAAGCTTACATCTTTGGACACCATTCTAAACGCCCCGTTACCTATAAATACAGTTTTATATGGTATTTCTGTGCCGTTTTTTCTCTGAATTTGTAAGTTTCATGTGATTACTCGTAGACCATTACTGGCCCGTAGGCCTACTCAGTAGTTTCAGGTCATCTGTTGAGAGGCATTAATTACTTGGTCTGCGTGCTCAATTTGGTACTCTTCAACATCTCGCTTTGGCCTTAATACTTACATAAACTTTTCTATCAGCTCTCTCTCTCTCTCACTATACGAGCACTTTCATTTCAACCAGACCTTTTGGGTATTGTTCAAGTTTAATGGTCCTTTCTGTAGGACCATTTTGTTCAATTTTCCTTAAACACCTTTACGTACCGTTTGTAAAGTCATCTGTGACTTTTGTGGTCCTTATTTTACCTCTTTGTACCTGGTATTACGAAGAGAGAGAGAGAGAGAGAGAGAGAGAGAGAGAGAGAGAGAGAGAGAGAGAGAGAGAGAGAGAGAGAGAGAGAGAGAGAGAGAGAGAGAGAGAGAAATTATGCAACAGTAGAATGAATCTTCTTGAGAAATACTAGACAGAGAGAGAGTGAGTGAGAGAGAATTTTATAACACTAGAATGAATTTCTGTAAGAAATATGAAAGAGAGAATTTTACATCACCAGAATGGCTTTTCATGAGAGAGCGCCTTTGCAAGCACATAAAATCTGAAACATCTGAAATTTAGAAAAATAAAAACCAAACTATTTAAAAAAGACCCTTACTGTCCATTCATGCAGAAACACCAAGTTCTGAATCCAAAAGTGACAGGGTATGACTAGGGCATAAGTAGACCTTCCAAGTTTCAAAACAAAGCTGCCTGCACATCAAGCAACAGAGGGCCACTTTTGTGATTAGACACGCCTTCTCATCTAGGTTTCAGATTCAATCTTCTGCAAGGGTCCCACGTGCAAGAAATTCACCATAACACAGTGGTTCTTAACCTTTTCATTACCACCCACTCTGAGAGCTGGTCCTTCCCTCCACGCCCCCCTTGCATCTATGAGTAAAATTCTCTCCGATATAAAAAAAATAAAAGAGAAGGGGTGTTTTTATTCTTTTGGGGATGAATTATTGAGATACTTGCTACTGCTTCTTAGCGAGAACCACTCCACGGCACCCTTGCATCTATGAGTAAGATTCCCTCCCAGATTTCAAGGATAAAAGTGTTTTTATACTTTTGAGAATGAATTAGTGAGATACTTGAAAGATACGACTTCCCAACCTAAGACAAATGTAAGTTGAAAGGGTCACCTAAAGTCCAGCATCAATAAACATTAAAAGATTCTGTTATTCCCCAAAAGCTTGATTCAGCCGACTGAAAAGGCTAATCAATAAGGCTGGGCAATTCAACCCTGCCTGGCAAAATTTCCTACACTACCTGCTACAAGTACCAGAGTACCTGCTTGCCTCCACAAAGAAACTCTGTCGAAATTCCGAGAACCAGACCATCAAGGGTTGTTCTTAAGTATTGCATTTTTGGATGAACCAACTGAAAGTAAACAAGAACACCAAATAACACAAGCAAGCCGCTAATACAAGTTAGGAGATGCCTGTAAGAATGTACTTCCAGTGTGCTGGTGACTGATGCAACAGAAAGATTGTGAAAGAATGATGATGGAATGGAGAAAACAAAGAGATTCGGATGATAAACACGATTGTCTATGTCAGTGGAGTTAATAGTATATTAACTTACTTTCTCACATAAAGGCCAAGCCATAGTCATATGTGAGAGAAGTTTCTGACATGCAGAAAAGGTAATGCAATCATCAAGTAAACAAAAATGGGACACAAAGTGGATCAAACTCATTGTGAGAAGCCCTGGAAGTGGAACAGTCACAGAGATTGATAACCAGATGAAATCTTAAGAGCTGACTAAACAAAAGAAATGTATACGGAAAAAGAAACTGGGAACACTGACACATTTTGTCCTTGCAAACATCTTCTCATATACACTGAAATGCTACACTTGCAAGGAAGGCCACGGTACCAAGCGGGCCATATAATCAGCATGACAGACACACAAACACACGAACTTCAAGGGTCTCAGATCAAGTAACACGATGAAGCTGGAACAAGCAAAAAGCAAACACAGAACCTTTGGAGGAAGATGATGGGGAGAACGGCTTAGTCTGTGTCCTGAGTGAACAGCAAGCACAACAAAAATGAATTATGACATAACTGAGAGTAAATGTGGTGGATAGAAAAATCACAAAACCTAGCACAGGGGTTGATAAAGTTCAGTTACATAAACAAATGGTGGAGAGAGAGAGAGAGATTTAGGAAAGTAAAATGAGAAGCTCCCCATCCAAAAAGAAGCAGTAAGCAGAAGTCAAAGTCACAACTTGAAAACTCTATACCCAAAGTTTAGACATCACAAATGACAAAACCATTCACTAAAACAACAATGCCTGACCACACTGGGAACACAATACTTCATAAAGGATTCACTAGTCTTAGTTATTACATCTTGCAGGAAGCAGAAAGGATAAAGTAAGAACCAGGGAAGAACCTGACCAAGGAGCTTCAGGGAACATGAACTTATGGTAGGACGTATATCAGATAGACACACCTGCACTCCAACTGGCAATATGAAAGAAGAATGACTTGATAAACCACACACAACAGAGTTGATGATGATGATGGATCTCCTATAAAATACCAGGAAAAATGGCTTCACAGTAAAGGTACCATGCCATGGATGCTACGTATTCAATTGACAAAATCCCAGTAGTCATCACAATGAAACATTTTGATTTTCTATGAATTCTGGCAAAGGAAATGGGACAAGTTCAAATGAGGAGGAGGAGGAGTACAGCTGCCTGAAAAACACATGTACATAAAAGCCAAAACATTGAAATGATCACTACAGGGACACGTCCAGGATTAGCAGTAGGTCCCAACCTACTTGTGTTAGTTAAAGGCTGCTTCTGAGAAAGTGAGAGTAGATGGATATAGGAAACTGAACCTGCTTGAGGCAAATGATCTGACAATAAGACAGTCAGAGGGAGAGAAACAAAGGAGAATCCAGTTATGGCAAGCATTTTTTGTTACAGAGAAGAGAAGGGTTCACAGCAACTGTGAATGAGTACGAGTGGTGATGTAAAGATAGATTACCAAAGACAGGTGATGAAAAGGTATCAAGTGATGAGAAGAGTACAAACAAAAAAATATAAGGAAGGGAGTGGTGGATGCGATAAGTATCACTACTAAAATCTGCATAAGAAAAAAAAAACAGACCGGGAACAGTTTGATAAACTTTGGTGATAAAATTACAATATGTGGTCATACCAAGAGCAGAGGGAGAATATGGTTAGGAGGAATTCACGAGAGAAGGCAAAATGCAAGAATAGGTTTACATATTGATTACAGTAATGGGGATGAAGTTACCAACAGCTGGAAAATTTATGAATGATATGATGACAAAAGCGTAGCAGAGACAGCAAACTGAAAGCTTATAAAGAATAACCATGAGAGAAGAGGAAGGACTCTAACTGGTGCCAAACATTGACACACCACTTGAAAAACATGCACCCAAATATTCCAGCCGAGCAGAGGTCACAGACTCGAGGAAAGCTCTGTAAAGGAAGAAGAGGTGCAGCAGCACATGTCAGAAGCTGAGGAAGGAGTTTAGGCAAAACCTGAATTCAAAAGAGAGGAACGTCTTGACACAAAGGAAAGGAATATCAGATATGGAGAACAGTATGTACTGCTGGGTGAGCTACAAGCTTCGCAAGAAAGTTTAGACATTACAGATTTAGTCATACAAATATTTACGTTGTCTGAAGTTTATTGGGTCATAAATGGAGTTAAGGTACAACAATATCTAAGAAGCTGAGGGCGCCATTATCAAAGAATCAGGATGATGCCAGTCAAGTGTGCGAGCAAACTAGTTGTTCACGAGACAAGATAGAATGAAAGTGGAGGAGACAGGCGCCAAAGAATATTTGTGGATGGATGGATGAAATGGATGAAGTGATCAGAAATGTGTACAAATGGAAATTATGGGAGCTTAAACTGAAAAGTCCAAAGACCAGTTAGCGGAGCTAAGGCAACAGCAACATGAGATCACAGGCAGTCATACTCAAAATTAGCCAACAAAACAAACCAAAACTAAGGCCTAAAATGGTGTGCATAATACTGGAAGCAATAAATGCTGATGTAAGAACCTTGTCAATGCAAGCAGGTCGAAAGGACAAAATAAAGGAAGCAGAATTAGACACGCAGCTGAAAACCAACTGTTCATGGTAAGGAAGAAAACTGGTTAGGCAGGAGGGCTCTTGCCAGTCTACAAAGTGGAAAATAAACCCTGATATCTTTAAATATCATCCAAGAAAGTATTAGCACGGCAATTCATGAATGACTGAGACTGCCTCACCAATGGTTTAAACACTGAAAACAATGCACTGTACATTGCAGGACAACTCTGCAATCAGAAAAAGTTATCATATGAAACTTGGATTGGATTTACGAAAATTTGGCTTGAAACTCAAGCACTTCCATTCATTCAGGGCCTGAGGGAGTGAAAGGAGGAAGTTGGACTGGTTGGAGAGCAACACTGAAGACAGGAGTGGGAACGGATGTCAAGTCAAGGCTCAAATGTGGGCGCATCTAGGGCATGAAAGGACGCTGCTCATATGAAACTTGGTACAAATGATAATTTCATTCCCAAGAAGATAATTACTGTACAAGAGAGACTACAGATGGGTATGGTGAACAACGGCTAAAAAAGGACAGATAAGAAAAATAGGACAGAAGCAGATGGCATACAGTACAGAGAACATAAAAGATTCTTGGATGATATTTCCAGATATCAGGGTTTGCGTACGGCAGAGAGAGACAGCCAACAATGAAGGTTACAAGAAGGCATAAACCACCTTGTTGTACAATGCAGAAAAAGTCTGAGTCTTGAAAATGAGGTCATATTCTAGCATAAATCTAAAAGCTGAGGTGGAGCCTAACCGCCTTCCAAAGTGGATTATGAATTTGTCATTTAGTACTTAACCAAACCATCGAGAGATTACAAAATAATTGAGATGGGATGCCAAGTGTACTTAAATACACAGAAAGGTCAAGGCTTCTCATCTGGACATGTCTAAAGGTTAGAGGCGGATGATCTGATGGCAAATTGAATGGAATAACATGTGAAAGAATGGGAAATTTTGAAAGAAAAGGTGCATTTGATGGCTGGGATGTAGATGAGTTAGTACCACTTGGGGGAGGATTCAGCAGACAAGAGACTTTCAGAAGGACACATCAGGGTTGATCTCTTCCCCAGATAACAAAAACTCCACCGGTTACAGCCATCACAAAATAGGTCATGGAAAGCGACAGAGCTAGAAATGATCAACAACTTGGTACAAAATTAACAACCAACATATCACTGTTACCATAATTGCACAAGACTGCATATTTATAACTGTATCAACCCAAATAACCACACAATACCAGCAGGTAAACAAAATACAATAACAAACTTTCGAAGACTCGTTTCTTACGTTCAAATCATTGCACTCATATGACTTGTTACTTATGCAGCCTAAGGGAAGAATGACCACGCTACATACTGCTAAGAAAATCCCAGGCTTACACAGGAGTTAAGGACGACTCTTCAATGGGAATGCTATTCACCTTTCCTGCAACCCCACCCTATTCAAAACTTCTCTCAAGTTGGTTAATTTGGACAAGATTTTGGGTCACTGCCAAAACAGGTTAAGAACCACTGGGGTAAAGGAATGGGAGTCGCACCTCCTTGAGAGACATCTCCCCACTTCTGTATGACTTACAGATTTTCTCCATATTTGGTCTCTCCTTATACTACATAAATGGTTTGCTGCTTGAAAATGACAATGAAGACTTTTCTTCAGATAACAGGTTTGTACTGATATGGAGAGAGAGAGAGAGAGAGAGAGAGAGAGAGAGAGAGAGAGAGAGAGAGACACATCATTTATAACATTACCACCAAAGAATAAAACACAAGAAATTAAAAAAAAAAAAAAAAAAAAAGGTCAAATGTAGCACTTACAATTTTTACAAACCCATAAATATTTCAGTCACACAACCTTAAGTGTAGTAAAAAAAATATAATAAAAACCTGAATCATTTTACACATTTTCTTGATACAGGTAAACTTTTATCTTGTCCACAGAGGACATCCAACATCACAGTCACTCGACTGTGATTTTACCAATTTCCTTCACCTGGAAGAGAGAGAGAGAGAGAGAGAGAGAGAGAGAGAGAGAGAGAGAGAGAGAGAGAGAGAGAGAGAGAGAGAGAGAGAGAGAGAGAGAGGGGGAAATTAGCATTATAATTATTACTACAGTCAGGCCGCGCCCAGTGGCGTTCCTGAGGAGGGGAGCTGTTTGAAATCACTCCCAGGGCCCCAAAATGCGAAATTTAACCATTGGTGCTCTGACGGAACAAGCTCAGTTTCTGAAATTTGCAATTACAAGTGCCTTTAAAATGATCCTACAATTGCTCATTCTAAAAATCCCCCCCCCCGGCCAAACCCCCCAGCTGCTTTGCTTGTCTCCCACCCCATAAGAGGGGCCCCCAAATAGGACTGTGACCCCGGGCCCCAAAATGTCTAGGAACACCCCTAATCTGGATTCATGGACTCACTGATTCACGGAAAATCTGCCTATTTGTGGTATTTTTCACTGAGAAATACTCACTCATTACTGAATTTTCATATTTTCATGATTACATTCACTTTTTGTGATACAACTATTACAATAGTCAGGTATAAGAATTTTGAGAGGGTCTTTTTTGTGTCTGAACAATCAAAGGAGGCATCCTGTGTGTCTTTAGGGGCGTTTTAAGTGTTCGAAGATTTTAGGGAAACTGTCTTCTGGTAGTTTATTTGTATGACAATAATAAAGAGGTAAAAAATGGTAAAAAGGATCTTCATCTGTTACTACAGGAATCCAATCTGCCCAAATGGGATTGCATGTAAGTAGGTTCCCTTACTTATTGCCAGATACAGACGCTCCTCTGCTGTACTTACAAACTTTCAACTTACGAACTTTTGGAGACACGAACTGTAATCAAAACTGTAATTTACTGTATTATCATAATTTCCTTAATGTATTTAGGTTTTATATTATCATTCACACTCATAAATGCTCTGTAAAATGCAGCACAGTACTAGTACAGTATTGTGTTTTAGTAAGAAAAATATAATATGGTAGCCTACGTATTGACTGTAAGTATATCAAGTTGGACATATGAACAAATCAAGATACCAACAGCTGTTCAGAACGTAACTCGTTTAGAAGCAGAGGAGCGTCTGTACATCCAGGTTTCCCCTCAAATGCATCCTAAGCACAGTCTTGGAATTTAAAATGGGAATCAAACCACCAAAGTTCAAACAATAGTCCGAGCTTCCTCACCCTAAATGTGGGTTTCAACAAGGTAAAATAGTTGAAGAAACTACGACAGCTAGACAGGAGGAGACCAAATGGATTGGATGTAGAGCAAATAGCAGAAGGCAACACAGCTAGGGACCAAAGGACCTGCAGCAGGGAGCCTGTAGCTCTATATTTTAAGGGCTGCATAAGGCATTCTGCAAACAGTATCCCCTTAACTGTACACAATTTCTGAAGGAAATTCAGTGTCAAGAAGGAAAAATACAGAACAGCACAAGGAATCTAAAGCCTGATAACAGAGAGAAAGAAAGTGCCAGCGAACAAAATTTCTCCAAGTAAAACTGGTGATGTAGCAAGTGCTGTACTTTTTCTGCTACTTTTTGAACAAGTTTCAGGTGAGAAAACTTAGTGCCATTAGATAAGACTTAGTAATGAAACAGAGGAAAATATAAGCTTTACGTTACCTTATGTAGATGGCACCTAAGCACAAAAAAATATCAGAAAAAGGACCTAAAAAAAATTAAGAAAGCTGCCCAAAAGAATGATCACAAGAATCAGTGAAATAAAGGGGCATAGATTCCACACGAAACAGCACGAAAAGGTAACTGTCTTGAAGTTTATTTGCAAGACAACGAGAAGTGGTAAAAAAAAGGGTAAAAAGGGTGTTCATCTATTACTACAGCAATCTGATTGCCCAAATTAGATTGCATTAAGTAGGTTCCCTTACTTCTCGCCATATATACTACCAGTCACTAAAGGATGCCAATGTTTGTAACTTGACTGAAGGATAAATGTCCACTGAGTAGACTCACAAGCAAAGAGTCATTAAGACTTTGTTTTGGATGTGTTTAGGCCTAGCTTAAGTCATAAATACACTCAATGAAATCCAGGGGGTAGGCCAGTCTCAATCTACTACCTAAAGACTTGGGAGACAAGAACTAGGCCTACATAAGCTACAAGATTTTTAAGGACTAAGCACCCAGCTAGGAAGTTAGGGTGCTAGGAAGTTACCTAAGAAGTTAAAGATGCAAAAAAGGAAAAAAGGCAAACACTTACAAAACTGAAGGCACTATATCAAAGGCATTATGACATAAAAGAGCAATTTATTCAATAAAAACTCTAACATACGAATGAGAGACCTGGTGGACAGTCTGCATTGAGCCTCAAAAAATCACTCTGATCATCTGACCTGTCTTCACCTTAGAAAAAAAAAAGGTTCAATAACAACAGAATTAATCAGCCTTCTATTTTAGATCGACGGCATTGGTTCTCAACCTTTTTATTACCACGCTCCTTCCACAGCCTCCTTGCATCTGAGTCAAATTCCCTCCCAGATTTAAAGGAAAATGAAAAGAGATCAAGAGAAGGGGTTTCGAGGGATAGGGAGGGAGGGAGGCAAATATTTACAAAACTGCTAAGCACAAACAGTCTAACTAGAGTAGCAGACTATAGGAAACTAACATTACAAGGCGATAGGTTTGCATTTTTTTATATACTTCTGAATATTAGTTCCTCACTCTTAAGAGAATAACAAATATGATTAGACACTTTTTAAATTTTCCCTTGGGCTCGCGCCTACCCTGGAAATTGCTGATGCCCCCCACGTTGAGAACCACTGATCTAGGGGGTTCCAGAAGAGCAGGCGGCCTCATGAAGCAAGTTAACGGAAAAGAAACTCATCACCCACAAACACACACAGACACAACATGGTAAAGCTGAAGACTTTTAATTCATGATCCACATGTACAAACTTTCTTACCAATGCAATTCCCCATGTACAACAATTACTAAATTACTATTCTGCATGACCATACACCTAGTAGAAACAAAATCCCACAAAATGAGGTCAATTATTCTCCAGACAATTTGATAACAACCATAAGAAGACCGAGTAAATACAAAATACTGTGTATACTAACAAAAAGGCCATTTCCGGTTTGCCATGGGAGTGAAGGAGGCCAAAATGTTTTACAGGTTGAGGGCGAGACAGTGAAAAGCTAAATACATCCTCTCTCTTGTCATGTGAGGTCATGTGAGGCCTTACATTTCAATAAGAATATCACCCCTCATTTTAGCTGGAGTGAAATGAAAATATGAATATACTTATTTGTAGGTTTGCATCTCCAGCTGAACAGAAACTAATGTGAAAAACATGCCATGTGACCTCATACGGTTTTAGGTCAAGTACATCAGCAGTTCAAGACTGCTACCTGGTAAATAGCTGCAAAAATCAACCTTGGTACAAAATTAAATTTATCACTATACTACAATAACGATTCCCAATTTTACATCAAATACAATATCCATAATTAGGGACAGAACATGCGGGATATATGACAATATCTAGCATTTACAGAACACTGGTTCATTCAATATTAAATTATGTTTGTAAAGCAATAAAAAGCTGATTTATAAAACTGATTACAATTAATACATCTAATTTCAACAAGAACTGAATACAGTATAAAGTTAAGCAGACCACCCTCTTCAACTTATACTCTTAACAGAATTAAATCAATGGTTTCATTTTTTAGTATTACTAATATGACTATAAGCTGAACGAAACCACTGAGTTGACATTAACTCTCACTATATCAGACCTCACTTAATATGTTGCAACTCCTTCAAAATGTAACTGGATTAATAGAAAATGAAGATCTCACATGTGTTTCTGATACTTTATACACACTGTTGGATTGAAAGTTGGAGAACCACTAATCATACATTTGATTTTGAGAGTTGAATGCAGGACACAACTTAGCTCGGCATATTGAAACTTTTTAAGTGAGTGAAAAATTTACTATAAATACTTTCCATTCTGATAAGATGTAAAATTTTAAACTTGGGTCCTAAGCCAAACCGAATAGGCTAGTTGCCAAATAACCATGGAATGAATTTCGTATTTGTACTGAACATGAATGTAGAAAGGGCCCACTGGTATAAGTACCTCAACGCTTTGGAGCCCTGATTTCAATCCTTCTCTGGGTAATGTCAAAGTCATTTCTAGTTCACGCATAATTCTACATAAAAGCTTTTATGCATACACATTCTTATGTTCAACTCCACGGCAAGCAACACGAGTAGTAGTCCCTGCAGTTGTTCCTAGTGTGCAGAGTCTTCAGAGGAAACTGTATCCACTTGATTAAGGTTGAAAACCATCAGCCTTGAAAATAAAACCATTTTTGTCCAGCTGGTTCTTCATGGATGGGGATCTGTAATACAAAAAGAGGCTTTCAAAATGTTCAACACCTTCCTTTTGTGCATTTCAATCTCAAAGCTGAAGTTTAATTAAGCACAGATTTCACTTTCATACTATTCTTCACACTAGGCAACCATTCACATGGAAATAAAAAGGCCATTCACTTCATCATGCAAACTTGCACAGAAAGAATGTCCATATCTGAACAAAAGTAAGGGAGGAATTTTGATTGATTAAGTTTAGAACCCAAATCAATAGAGAGACAAATGTACACAAAAATAACAACTCTTAATTTGTTAATTTCTTTTTTCTTTTTCTATAAGTGATCCATTCTTTCTGTATTTCCCTTCATCTTCTATTACTTCTTTCTACTGAACACCTTCATATTCTTTGGAAGCCTGAATTTCAAGTCAATGACATCTGTGGGCCTGTTCCATCTGAATATGGTTCACCTCTTGAATAATAATAATAATAATAATAATAATAATAATAATAATAATAATAATAATAATAATAATAATAATAATAATAATAATAATAATGAAAACCGTTCAGCAATTTTACAGAAACATGAACAGAAGAAAGTGCACCGTATCAGCTCCTCAACAGAAACTGGACTCTGATACTTGGCAGAGCAAGTAAATACAAGGCTGATGGCACAGCAGAAATTCAGTTATTAAACTCTCCCATAACAAATCTCTCATTGTGAAAATGTGGCAAATATACTGCGCACTATCTCAAAAAAGTTGTCAAGAATTGAGTTTGTCGGACCCTCAAAAAACATCGACACAAATGTATGGAAAGTGACAGACAAATCTTTTTATTGCCATATTTGTATGAAAAGTGGCACTCAAATGTAGCATGAATTGATACTAATTCAGAGACCTTTCAAGACATAAACTCAGAAAATGAAACTTGTAACTATTACTGCTTGTTTCTGGAGTGCTATAACCCACAATTACACTAACTAAGCTTCAAATAAATCCTGCTTTTTCAGCTATTCACATCTAAGGTGCCAAGGTTGTGCAATGATCCAATTGTTTTTTAATGTGTTTTAGAGGGGGCTGATCTTCAACTGAAAATTCAATTTAAAAATGTACTTGTTAGGTTTTTCAGTTGTTAAATTGAAACTGCCTTGTTTCGTTTGTTAACCTGCACTCCTGTTTTGTGTGAGGAGGCGAGGTTACGTTCGTCTCTTTCTTTTTCTTTTTCCTCAGTCAGGTTTTGGAAGGCAGATCGACAGGTTCTCGCGATGCAGTCGAGAACAAGCAGCAGCACTTTTTGATGCGGCAGGTGTGGGTCTCCTGCTGATGTCAAGGAGGACGTCAACCCAGCTCCCGAGGTCGAGGTGGTGACCAAAACATGGTTACCTGTTTTGAGGAGATATCCTTCTGGGGCAGCGAAGTGGCTGTCGCATCGTCTCTGCCGTGGTCTTTGGTGATGTCTCGGCACTGTACGATGGTCGACCTCGAGGATCGTGGATTGGGCCTTTGGATGATTACTGTTTATATTTCATTTATATATGTTGGAGGAGCAGTGTATGGCTCTGGGTAATCATTGTTTATTTCACTGTGATGTATGAGTGTTAATTACCTGATTTATTTATTAGTGTGGAGCAGAGTATGGCTCATGGTATTGTTTTGTGATGAGCAAGTGTATGACTCGTATTATTGATCATTGGTAATGAAGAAATGTATGTTTAAGTGGTCATTGGTTTGTTTATTGCTGTTGTGTAATGTGTTTATTTTGATTGTTTAGTTAAAGTTATTTGAATTTACTTGTTATTTATGATAATGACCATTTATGTTGTCTCTGTGCTTTCCAGAACCTGGACTCATTGTAATTAATGTAAATATCTTATGTTAATAAATTAGGTTTAAGGCACTAGTATTTTCTTTTGCTCCCTCCTCCTTGGGTTGTTGCAGTCCATCAGTCAATTCCAGTCCCATTTTTATTTAGTTTATGAATCTGGTGGTCACGTAGAAAAGTGACCATAACAGTACTAAAGACATTTTCATGTAATTACTGAAATACATTCAAAACCTTAAAGATTACTTGCATGATTGTACCCCCTCCCCCTCGGTTGTCTAAAAATACCTAACTCCAGTTACTTAGTGACCACAAAGCCTGTACGTGGAAAGATTGGAGGCTATCAGCTTTTGAACCATGGCTTCCCTGCCTGTTATCAAATTAATCTGGCTTAGAATAACATATTCAAACAAAATGTCTCTTACTTCTTACTTATTTGATTCAATAACTACGGTTTTATTTATTTACTGAGTTTCATTAACAGTTTTATCTAAAATATTTTGTGTAAAGCAGTTGTTTGAAATACTTCCCTACTTTGCATTCTGGGATCTGCTTTCTCATCAGGTTCATTATTCTATAAACCATGACATTTAAAATAGTGGGTTTTTATGATGTTAAATGATCACTAACTGAAATGGTTATATCTGATTTGGTAAGAGAAACTGCATACTGCACATTCTCTTTTGGAGATAGCTAAACTAATCTGGATCAAACTGCAGCATTTTAACAGGCTAAATATATTGCTTTTAGTCTAATTGAGGGTGGACATTTAGACCACAACACATTGTAATAAGACATTTTGATTGAATTACTGCCCTAAAGTTACAATGATATCTGCCAAACTGCCTTTTACACATGATTCAGCTTACTTTTGATTTTTCTAGAAATTATACAAGTGGGGGAATCCATGTGATGTTGTAACTAACTAGAGAACACTGAAAACACAACTGTGTTTAATCAAGAAAGCTGACCTCAACCACAAGTTGCTAACAGAAGGCCTGTTCCTAGGCGTCCACCCATCTTACCACAGTTGAGTACACCAATGACAAGTAAGAGGTCATCTGCAAAATTGTAAACAGAATATCATAAACTGCCATAACTTGTATAATACAATGCCCTAATGCAAAATGTCTCTAAGTAACACTCATGCTCAATTTGTTTTTATAGCCTTTCAACCCAAGGGTTTTGAATGACCAACTGTCACTTGACATGCCACAAAGAGATACCCTTGCAAACCAGTCTTACACAAGGGCACCTTGGCAACAGGGAAAGCGGGCAACGGCAGTCTTACCAACATACAAGACCCAGTCAGAGCATGAACTGATACAAATGACAGATACAGATACACTGTCAACTTTAGCAAGAAAAACTGTCAAGAGCAGAGGCATGGTGATCTCATACCTTTTTCTAGGACAGGGCCTCAGAAAAAATGCTGATAACTAAAAGCAAATGGAACGTACAGTAGGTTGTGATTCCAAAGTTCAAGGAACAGACAGTTGCCAAGCTATGTAACCCTAGGCTACAGAGAGTACAACCTTTATTGATTTCAGACGTACTCTTGCAATGCTTTACATCATTTCCCAGTGTTTGAAGAATCTCATAACACTCGGAGACATTGGGCAATTCCAAAACTTCTATGCAGCAAATGAAACACCGACCACTTACAACATAAATATTAAAATTTTTCTTTACGAAATGCTGTAAATTGATTAACACAATCCAGTG
Organism: Macrobrachium rosenbergii; assembly: GCA_039081455.1. NCBI lineage: Eukaryota > Metazoa > Arthropoda > Malacostraca > Decapoda > Palaemonidae > Macrobrachium > Macrobrachium rosenbergii. The sequence goes on along the minus strand of JANJGK010000014.1, from coordinate 409,517 downwards.
CTGTTTATGGTATCACCTTCAGGCTGAAAACTTGCAAAAATGGAAAATAACCAAAATAAAAACTGAAAATGATGAATTAAACTGGTGAAGATTTTCTAAGAATGAAGTCACTTGACGCCACTGAAATATCAGTGGTTGGGAATATGATGACACCCACTGATGTCATCTGAACCTCAGTGGGTGACGGTCAAAGAGAGTGGTGGTACTGCACTTCTTCTTTCACAAAACACTGCACATAATTATATACTTTACATTTACTACTCATTCAAAATTTCCAAGCTGGAATGTTTCCAGTCTCCCCAAATTAAATAACTCTGTAAGACTGACCTTGGAAACTGGAAAGCTGACACTCGTTCTGATAAGTGATGAGAAAGGCTGTGCATCAGTTAGAAAAAGTCTATTTAAAAAACAGTGGTAAAAGGTCTAAAATATCATGAAAAGGGGCTTGATTAAAGATCTTGACTAGCTGGTCATTCAAGGTTAAACTTCTGAAGGCACAAAAAAGGAAGTTACTTCAAGTTGAACCCCATGCAAAAATGGCAGAAAAAACATTAATAATGGGGACTGCTCAAAGCTATGACAATTTCTAACATAAATTCCTAGATGGCAATAGGTCTTCATAACTACTGCTGTAAATTTAACTCATAAACAGACCCAAAAACCTTCCTAACCTAACCTAATTCAGGAAGACTACAGTGCTGGAACGGATTCTAACATTGAGGCCTCAGGCCGAGAGCCAGGACCTGAGGCCACTCAGCACTGAAAGGTAAATTGAGAATAAAAAGTTCTGACGTGTGTAACTGGAGAAAAACCTCACAGTTGCACGATGAAACAATTGTTAGATGGGGAAAAGTAAGACAAGAGAGAACATGAATAGACGTACATTATAAAAGGAATGAAAGGGGTTCCAGCTAGGGGTTCAAGGGACACTGCACAAACTCAAGTAATGCCTACAGTGCACCGTGTGAAGTGCAATTACAGCAGTACCACCCTACATGGGCTGACTACAGTGTGAAGAAGCACATCCAAATGAAACCCTTAAAGTCCTTGCTTAGCGGCAAGATCGTTAAGGTAAGAAACTGTATTAAGATTAAGGAGGATTTGAAAGCCACCAATCAAAATCTAAATAACAGGAAAAAGACAGATTATTCTTCTTTGTACATGTATGCTTAGACTCAAGTTAGATGACTGGTTAGGCAGGGTTGTGGTGTCATATGGAATTGGACTGTACAATGTGCATAGCTTTCAAATGATTAGTATAAGGCTTTAGCTGACTGCTGTAGCATTCTAGTTACTTACTATAGCCTCGTTGGCAGTAAAGCGCTCCTTTGAAAGGCTCCACAGGTCAGACAAATCCACAAGATGGAGTTATTGGTGAGAAACATTGCACCAATTCTGAACGCAACTGCGGCACCCTTTCTTATTCCTGAAAGCAAAAATAGTATTAAAATGAAGTTCACCAAACATATTTCACCAAACCAGAAAAAATAATGACACCTAATTCATATGCAGGCCCATAAAACTACAAGTACAAGTTCTCTCTATCTGCCTGAATGTCAGTTATGACAGAACACCAAGATATTAAACAAAGACAAATTGAGATTTCAGGAAAAACCTTCCCAGCAAAGAGAGACTCTGTTGCATTTGTACGGGTCTACTGATATACCAAAAAGGGGTTGGGGGGTGGGCTGGGGGGTGGGCTGGGGGGTGGGCTGGGGGGTGTCTCTTCCACAACGTTTCAACCTACTTCACAAGCATACTTACAGTAGGGGAGCCTTTTTCACATTTCACTTAATTCATAAATGTACTTACTAAATTCACAAATGTAATCACAAATAAATAATGATATTTACACTTGAATGCTACAAGAGGTTCAACCTTTACCAGCAAAATTCAAATCATTTGTAAATTGTTTTTTGAACACAGAAACATACCAAAGATCTAACTTTGTTAAAACTAGGTAAAAGTATTCTATATATTTTTATTTTTTAAAATAAACTTGGAAACTTTCATTTAATGAAAAATTTTTGAACTAGAGAGAAAATAAAGACCTATTCAACATCCCCACTTGTTTTGTTAAACAAAGGGAGATGAAGTGAGAAATGTGTCTATATAGCCTATACACTACATTACATGGCAACATAAAGATCCGAGTACAGAACATATGACAAACACTGCTGAATAAGCATAATCAATGTTAAATTATATAAACTTTAGAAAAGTTTGTTTGAATGTACCTCCAAACAGCAGCAGCTGCATGAGAGACTATGAACATGGTATGAAGGCTATGTGGCATAAAAAATCCAGGACTGTTGTGGACAACACAGTACAGAGGGGCTATATGGCATCAAGAACCCATGACTGTTGTGGACAACATGGTACAGAGGTTATGTGGCATTAAGGACCCAAGACTGAACTACCTGGGACAGGGGCTATGTGGCATCAAGAACCCATGACTGTTGCGGACAGCATGGTACACAGGTTACGTGGCATCAAGGGACCTGACGTCCCAAATCTTAGGATACACCTACAGTTTCTCAAGGGCAAGAATGATGTGCACTATTGCTGGAACGCTACAGAATCCTTGAGGCTTGGATGCTGGCCAGTTGTCAGAAGGGAGTTCAAGTCAATATGATGACACAAGTAAATTATTCAGATATTCAGAAATTATGGCCACACCCTCCATCCACTGTGCAGTAACCAGCCTGCCCAAACTGGGTCATCATAGATGCCTAATCTGTTGCCTTATTACAACCACCACACAATAAAGCGCAGACGTCAGCTGTGTCAGTCTCTGTGCCAGGATCAAGGTCTTCCAAAGTACACACTTGCTCTTCTTACTAGGGGCTCGCTAATACACAACTTTTGCTTATCTTCACTGACTGAACTCTTGACTTCATTGTATTTTCACTCTTTTTGACAAAGTAGATTTGGTTACTCTACTGTACACACATTTGACTTTCCAATTTCTCATGCTGGTATTCAATGGTGTGTAAGCTCACTATTCAATTTGAGGGACATTTACTTCATTCCATACAAACACCAAATGCTGCATGTTTTGAATTTGAAACTTTATATCAAATCAGCCTTGAGGAAAATGCTGCCTGTGAAGCTGGTATGAACAAGGCAATACCAGCAGCTGCAATCAAGTCAAAAGATTGCTGGATGCATGTATATGGCCCATACTACACTCGGCAATGAAAACAAGGCACTTACAAAGAAGAGGGAGACTTCTTTGAAAGCGTGTGACAACAGATGAGTTGGTTTGATGAAATTTAGGCTGCCAAGCCAAGCACTGGGACACTCTTGGCCATTCAGCACTCAAGAGAAAAGAGGGAGTTAGTCAGCTGGATAACAAGACGAAGCAACCTAGAAAATCAAGGAAATGAACTACAACGATCCAAAGGTGAAACTGGGAGAGACTCCCACAATTGCTAAGAAGTAACAGTTAAGAAAGGCTGAAGAGCAGAACTGGTGAAAGGAAGCTGAAATAGAGGTCATGTCAAAAGCTAAAATGTGGGTGCAGCTGGAGGCTGAGATGAAGCTGAATACACCCTTGAATAATGCCTACAGGGAACCACATGAGGTGCCCTGAAGGCACTATCCTCCAGCAAGGGTGACTACTAATAGGATTCAGGGGGAGTGCGTGAGAGAATCGTGTCAAGAATGAAGAGGGGCAGCTCCTCCTCAGCTGGTGGAAAACAGACTGTGGTTGCAAAGACCTCTATGGTTTGGATGTGAGATGACACACTCAAGAAGAATGATCAAATGATACCAAGAAAATACCCGACTTGTGCCTCAAGTCTGTTCACTGTGCTGACTACATACACTGACTAGTTATTATACCTAGATAGATCGATGGATAGATAAGTAGACAGAATCTAGAATTTAGGCCAAGGACAAGTGCTGGGACCTATTAGGTCTTTCAGCGCTGAAAGGGAAACCGACTGTAAAAAGGATTCAAAGGTGTAACAGGAAAACCTTTTGTTGGTGCACTATGAATCAATTGTTGGGAAAGGGTGGAAAGTAAGTTGGAAGAAAGAGAATATGAACAGAGGAACAGTAAGAGGAATGAAAGATGTTGCAGCTAGGGGCTGCAAACAACCTTAAGGAATGACTACAGTGTACCACGTGAGGTGTACTGATGGCACTGCCCCCACGACTCAGCTGATCCTGACTTCCTTTGACACTGTCAGTCACCAAGTCTCAGCAAGTCCTGTCTGTCCCAGAGCCACAGAAGTGATAGGCAACATTTGCCTTGAAACGCTCTCTGTGAAGTCACTTTTCATGACTGGGAATCATTCCAGTGTCACTTGAAAGCAGATGACTTGTACTTGGACAAACATCAAGGCAGCAAGTTGAAAACAGACAGAAATGCTGCTGCGTCAGTGCATCAAGAATGACTTTTAATGCTGCTGCGTCAGTGCATCAAGAATGACTTTTAGCTTTGGATTTGGAGTGATGCATTCAATGGCACTCAATAATCCAGAGGATGAATATATACCCTGCATATACTAAACATGAAATGATTGACATCATGATTTATGGACCTAACGCACTCTCTCCTCATTACACTGACTACACTTTTATTTCACTGACCTTCTGCACGATATTAATGCGTGCGTCTAACAGTCAGAGACAGGAAAAGGGTAATTTTCTCCCCTTGCCATCCCTGCTTTCCTGTACAGAACCTGTAAGAAAGACATTTCCATTTGTTCATTTTATGAAGAACAGAAAAATGAAAAATAGTGAAGCTAATTAGTCTTAAGCTTGAGTTACATGCAAAATGTCCAGTATTACTGCAGTCTTTAATATAATTATCAATATTATTATTATTATTATTGTTATCCAGGAGGCGAAGAATCTATTCGTATGAATGAGAAGCCCCCAAAGGGGCCACTGATTTGAAATTCAAGCTTCCAAAAAACTTTAAGGTTTTCAATCGAAAGAAGTAACAGAAGGTAATGGGAAATACAGAGAGAGGAGATCAATGAAAAAAGGAAAAATAATTCAATAAATTAATCAATACATAAAAATGTCAGAATATTATTGTTATTGAACCTACAGAAGAGATAAAAGGCAGCACTCCCAAGCTAGAACTAGTGCATTCATTGCTCTTATTATTCATGTATCAAGTACGCAGCTTAACCTGACCACTAAATCCAAGTTAGTACCCTAGGCTGTGGCATATGGCCTTCCACCCCAACCTTTAAATGAAAATTTTTGCTGCAGCTGCTGAATCATTATTTTCTAAATTTGGATAAGTGGCAAAGTCATATTCCCCCTGGAATGGCCCAGAGCAGATCAGACCAGCTCAGCTACTTGGTGCATCGACACTGCCACTTCCAATCAGTAGCTCTTGGGGTTATGGTACATTGCTTCTGCACCTCCCGTTAGGGGTTTTCATTGAACTGTTTTCATGTGCACATATTTGCTAAAAACTGTTTAAAATTCCTTAGAGTCACTTTTGTTTTTTGTTTCAGTGTCCCAGTAAGAAAGTCTAAAAACAAGACCTTTGTGTTTACAAGTGTCCCTCACTTTTAGAGGTGAGGTCTTCCTCCTTAACACTAGAGGTCTTGACACCAGGGTAGGTATTTAGTTAATCTTCATGGTTCTGGGGGAATATGGTAACAGATTTGATCCCGTAGAGGGTTAGTGCTGTCAGTGCCCTCACACTGTGCACTGTAGACATTGCTTAAGGTTCTAAACTATAAGCAAAAAGCCTTTGGATCAAGATTAACTTGATGGTGTCAGCTGAAACATAACACTGAAACCCTACAGGAACTAAACTAGCCTAAGGTATACATATGGACAATCCTTTAAAAGGCACCAGATTGGAAAAGGCCAACCCCACGTACGGTTCCCTACACAAGTAACTATGTACCTTACACAGATGGTTCACCTCAAAAGGGAATGGTAAGGATAGTTCTCAATCCCTTATCTACACAAGTCACTCACAAAAATTACCATAATTGAGCATTTCATGCAAAAACCTTAACCATTATATCAGGCATCATTCTGAAGAGACAATCCAAGATATTTCAAGAAAATCATCCCAAACCTTCAGAGTCCTGTCTGTGATGTACCTCCCTTCTGATCAAGCCAAGCCTTAGATAGTTTCAGTTCTTAACAATGTCTAAGTTGACTCAATAATGACATACAAAACTACCTTTTGGAAATGTTGAGACTTGCAATAACAACTCTATACAAATTTCAATGTCATTTTTATTCAGGTTCACCTTGAGGCATACAAGCAATTACTCCTGGACTCCCTTTTCATAGCTGGTCAGGGTGAGTGAGGCCCTTCCAGAATGACAAAGAACGACAGTCACTTCTCAAATTCCAAACTGTCAGGTTTCCAAGGTTGAACAAGGGTCATCAACTGAAGGGCTTCCGCCCAAATGGTGTGGAGGCTGAAACAAGGCCAGCTGGAAAAGTCAGACAGCTGTGGTGGGGGGGGGGGGGGTGTTGAGAACAAAGGCAACAAGGAAAGTCAGGGACCAAAGTTGTTGCAGCTGGGGCCATCCATAAGTCATACAAGCAATATGTGGCAACCATTATGAAAACACTTCAAAGTTGATGAGACACTCCGTCAAACATTTCAGCTCCAATACAAAAGCTACAATGGACTGTTAGGCTTCCTAGGAAATTATGGACGGCAACAAACTGCCATCTGTGTAAATAGTGGGTTTATGAATCTTTTATTCAATGAAATTTTGGCTGTCAAGCCAAGCACTGAAGGAGCACTTTTGTCCATGCAGCAACCACATGCAAGCAGGGAGCTGCAGAGGCTGGACAGCAGTGCAGAGAGATCCACAAGAAGAAAGGTGAAATGAAGGATCTAAGGCAGAATGGGGAGTAACCGCCACAGCTGCACTATGCAGTCAGTCTGAGGGATTGGACAGCAACACTGAAGAAAGGAAGCAGGAAAGGAGGTAAGGTCAAAAGGTCAAAGGCTACACAGTGGGTAAGGCTAGGGGCCTCAGGGACACTGCAAACACCCTTCAGTAATGCCTGGTGTGCACTAGCGCCCTAAGGGGGCAAATACTGTACAGGGTTCAACATATCCTTTATCCTTGGTTCATCACAGCTCAATCCAAACTTGTGGGTCCCTTTCTTTCTTCCCAAACTAACTGTTGCATAATCAATACATGAAAACCTTCTTCACCTTCAGCTTTCCCACTGGAGAACCATAAAAAGGAACAGAGCAAATACCATATTCTGGAAGGTGGTCCAGCAGTAAATGTGTGTTGTCTGCTGCATCTCTCGCTGTCCATCGGTTTGACACCATCTGGTTTCGGAGTTTCTCTGCACAACTCTGGAAAAGACACTCCAGTTACTAAAGGAAATTTCAAGGCAATTTCAGCATTCTAAAAGTAACAAATACTTTTATTATAAGTGTATTCAATCTCTACCAGAGTGAGATGCAAACCCAATCGAGTATTTCATACATTGCTGTATATTTAGACAATTATGCATTGGCTTCTTCACACTCTAGCATAAGCTGCCTACACTGTGACTTTTCCTGAGTCCTGTCAACAGTGCTCAAGATATGTCTGACAGCACCTGTGGATTGGATCTGGTCAGTCGGTCAAATACTTGTTGGGGAACATGAGGTCAGGCAGGCCATAGTGCCCTACATCAGGTGACTTTAGATGTGGATGTGTTCTGTTGGCTACGAAAAATGACTAGGAACAGAGGTCAACCAATGGCGCATAACATAATCTTACAAGTCCCTTCGCCAATGGGTTCAGCTCTTCCCCATCATAAACTTGACAAGTTAACTGCAGACCAGAGAGCACAACTATCTCAGAAATGGCTCCAACAAAATCTTATGACCAGGTGGGTGAAACCCACCCCCAACCAGGTCAGGGCACAATGATCTAGACAAGGTTAGGTTAGGATGCATTTGGTTTACTGACAATTTTTTGGAAAAAAAATTGCTCAACCTATGAGCCGTGGGTCTGCTGTTGCTCCAACTTAACCTTGTTACAATTTTTCTCTGTCATGAGAATGTAAATCCTTTGGGCCAGTCCTCTGTTCAACAACTAACGGCCCCGTCAGTCACAGTATTTTAGCGCCCTCAAACAAATTACTTTAGCCCTGTCCAACAAAACATTTTAGCCCTGTCAAACACAATATTATAGCCCTGTTGAATGCAACATTTTAGCCGCTGTCAAACAATACATACTTAGCCAAGTTGAACACAACAGTTTAACCCCTGTCAAATACAATATTTAGCCGTTGGATAATAGGGTATTCAAGTCCTCTCTAACGTAGTCCCTCAGCCCTGTCAGACAATACATTTTGAGACCCCATCAACACACTGGTTTCACCTCAGTCAATCAAAGGGGCTGACTGGGAACACTGGGAGGGAAACTGTTTCAGAAGTGGAAAAAAATATGTCAAACCTCCACAGCATGAAGGGGCAAGGGCTACTAGCACCCCACAACCCAAGAGCCAGATTAGGACACAATGCCTCAGGACGGGCTAAGTCACAGGAAGGTTAGATCATCATGTGTTGAGTGATTTTGAGGCTGCTTTTAGCCCTGTGGAAACTGGAAGCTTCAATTCCACGTTGCAGTGATCCTCAACTGGGTGCCATGTGGCACCCTGGGGTGCTACAGATAGTGCCTGGGGGTGCTGCAAGGTTGACGTGAATTTTGCCTTGGCTACATCATCTCAAGGAACATTTGTAAATAATAATAATAATAATAATAATAATAATAATAATAATAATAATAATAATAATAATAATAATAATAATAAGAGGCCTATGGTCGATTTGCAGGAAGACACTGAAGGAGGCATCAATGGCCGACTACACTCAAATTCACTTGAGAAAAATGACAATCATTTTAACACTTGCCTCTACTTCAAGTCTTCGTCCAAGCCATTACCGTAAATCCGAGTCATTTCACTCAGGAGAGCCCCCACCTGCCTTCAGAGGACCTGAGGTAAATCGGCCTCGCAATAAATCGCTCTGGAATGTCAGAGGGGAAGGAGACGACAGGCCACGTGATCTGGGTTCCAGTAATGCCGTCCAAGATTTTGGTGGAGGCCTTTCGGGCCATTTCTCCTTCATTTTTTGGACATTTCAAAAATATAATTCAGTTATTCTGTAATGTGAGAATTTATTCACTTGAAATTCATGGCATTTTTCGTAATTTTGATGTTCGGGCGTCGGTTTCGTGTGTGGAAGAGTGGCACCGCAGAGGTGGCAGTTGACAGAAAACCCCAAACAAAAGATGGCGACGTTCGAGGTTGAAATAAAATTGTTGTGGTTCATCTTTGAACCGGCTTTTAATTTCACACTTTCATTTGATCTAACTTATTTTCTTTTTTAAATAAAACGAACCTTCTTTCACTCCTGAGTGACTCCTGCACTCTTCTTCCTCTGTATCACAGTCATGTCATATTAATAAATTCCACTCGAATGTTGCACTCAAGGAGCGACATCCACCATTCAAATGACGAGTTCGAGAAGATCTCAGTCACTGAATACAAAGTTATCTTTCAATCGTCATTATTAGTGGTTTTATCCTTAAAATAACTAACGTATTTTACCTAAATTTGGGTAAATCGATGATAAATCTTACTTGAATTACCTGAGGGGACATAATAGGATATATTAGGATATATATAAAGACATCAGCCTATAGAGTATAGACTGGTTATTTTTTACAACAATTTGCCTATTTTGCCCAAATTTAGGTAAATCGCTGATAAACCGTACTTCATGTAAGGTATAGACCTTACCTTGAAGGTTACATATGACTTTATTAGGGTATATAGGGATATGTTAGCCCAGAGATTCAACTCAAACCTTAAACATTAACATGTGCTTTCACCCTTAAAATCATTTGCTTATTTTACCTAAGTTTGGGTAAATCGATGACGTGTACTTAAATTAAGGTAAAGAACTTACCCAAAGGTTATAATAGGATAAATAAGGACATTTAAGAGGATATATCAGCCTTTCATTGCTTATTTCTCTTCAGTCTTTGCTTGTTTCACATGGTGCCATACATACATTAATATATATATATATATATATATATATATATATATATATATATATATATATATATATATATATATATATATATATATATATATATATATATATATATATATATATATATATATATATATATATATATACATACTACAAATGGAAATTGAAGTTTCATAGTGAAAATAACCTTTTATTTCAGTTTCTTATGGAAAATAAAATATTCTTTCCCACAAATGGAAACATTTTGCAAATTTTTCCAACATTTTGCAAATTTTTCCAAAATTTTGCAAATTTTACCAAGATTTTGCAAATTTTGTCTAAATTTTGCAAATTTTCCCAAAATTTTACAGATTTCTGGAAAATTTAAACAAAACTGCTTCCGTGAATTCAATGTCACAGCAAATTCAGTGCAGAGTGAATTCAGTGTCACAGGCCATCGGTGTTGGGTGAACTTATTCTATTAAGAGTTATTTTATAACAATACTGGAAGAAAAAATTTTTAATAATAATAATAATAATAATAATAATAATAATAATAATAATAATAATAATAATAAGTCACTGAGTGAGAGGGGAGGAGGAAGAAGGCGGCGATGGCGGGGGGGGGGGAAGCCTTTTAGGCCGATGTGACTACTACTACTACTCCTCCTCCTCCTCCTCCTCCTCCTCCATCCTTGTTATGGAAACCAGCCGATGGAATTGGGATTGACATGACTGGGATTTGGATGATCGGGATTTGGATGATTAGGATTTGGATGATTGAGATTTTGACTGGCACGGCTGGGATTGGGATTGAGATTGGCACCATGTGGATTTTGACTGGTTTGCTTGGGATTGGAATGATTGGAGTTGGAATTTGCATGCTTGGGATTTTCCTGATTGGGACTGGCATGATTGGGAATGCGATGCTTGGTATTGGGATTGGGATAATTGAGATTGGCACGATTGGGATTGGGATTGGCATGGCTGGTATTTGGATGATTGGGATTGGATGAACAATGCAGACAAATATGAGGAGGGGGAATGTCAGCAAGCTTCGGGGGAAAAAATAGTCAGCAAAAAAGTCAGCAATCGTCGCTGACGCTCCCAACCTTGGCGTCAGCAAAAAGTGTCGGAGAAATATCAGAAGAAAACGTCAGCAAGCACAGCGAAAACATCTGAAGAACGTCAGCAAGTGTCAGTGGGACGTCAGCAAGTGTCAGCGAGACGTCAGCAAGTGCCGCGATAACATAGGAATATGTCAGCAGTTGTCAGGGAGACGTCAGCAAGAGTCGAGAAACGTCAGCAAGTGCCGCAATAACATAGGAATATGTCAGCAATTGTCAGGAAAAAACGTCAGCAAGAACCGAGAAACATCAGCAAGCGTCAGCAAAAAACCTCAGCGAGCGCCGGAGAAACGTCACCAAATACCGCAGAAACATCAGAAGAACGTCAGCATGCATCAGTAAAAAAGCGTCAGCAAAGTCCGGTCCGAGAAACGTCAGCAGTCGTCGGAAAAATGTCAGGAGAACGTCAATAAATGTCAGCAATAGTCGAGAAAAGCCGGCAAGTGTCAGCAATAAGGCCTCTGCAAGCGCCGGAGAAACGTCAGCAAGCACTGAGAAGCATCAGGAGAACGTCAGAAAGTGTCAGCGAGAGCAGAGAAACGTCAGCAAGTGCCAGCAAAAATGTCATTAATCGCTGGAGAAACGTCAGGAAACAGCGGGAACATCATGAAAACGTCAGCAGGTGTCAACAAAAAGTCAGAAAAATCGAGAAACGTCAGCAAGCATCAGCAAAAAACCTCAGCAAGTGTCGGAGAGACGCCAGGAAGCGGCGCAGAAACATCAGAAGAACGTCAGCAAAGTGTCAGTAAGAGCCGAGAAACGCCAGCAAGTGTCAGCAAGAGTTGAGGAACATCAGAAAGTATCTGCAAGTCTCAGAAAGCACTGGAGAAACGTCAGCAAGCACAGTTGAAACTATAGGAGACAGCGAATGTCAGCAAAAACGTCAGCAAGTTTCAGCAAGGGTTGAGGAACGTCACCGAGTGTCAGCAATTGCCGGAGACACCAGAAAACACGGTGGGGTCGCCAGGAGAATGTCAGCAAGCGTCAGAAAAACGTCAGCAAGTGTCAGCATAAAACCTCAATACGTGACGGAGAAACGTCAGCAAGCACATTAGAAAAACCAGGCGAATGTCAGGAAAAACGCCAGCAAGAGTCAAGGAACGTCAGCAAGAGTCAAGGAACGTCAGCAAGAGTCGAGGAACATCAGCAAGTGTCTGCAAGAGTCGAGGAATGTCAGTAAGTGTCAGCAAGAGTCGAGGAACATCAGCAAGTGTCAGCAAGAGTCGAGCAACATCAGCAAGTGTCTGCAAGAGTCGTGGAACATCAGCAAGTGTCAGTGAGAGTCTAGGAACGTCAGCAAGCACGGTTGAAACAGCAGGAGACAGCAAAAACGTCAGCAAGATTCGAGGGACGTCAGCAACTGTCAGTGAGAGTCTAGGAACGTCAGCAAGCACGGTTGAAACAGCAGGAGACAGCAAAAACGTCAGCAAGAGTTGAGGGACGTCAGCAAGTGTCAGTGAGAGTCTAGGAACGTCAGCAAGCACGGTTGAAACAGCAGGAGACAGCAAATGTCAGCAAAAACGTCAGCAAGAGTCGAGGGACGTCAGAAAGTGTCAGCAAAAGTCTCAATAAGCACCGGAGAAACGTCAGCCTCAGCCACGGCCCGTAAAACTCTCAGTCGCGGCCCACGAAACTCTCAGCCACAGTCGGGTAGTGGTATGATCATGACTAACTTTAACCTTAAATAAAGTAAAGACTACTGCTGAGGAGGGAGGCTAGAGGGCTGCAATTTGGTCTGTTTGATGACAGGAGGGTGGATGATCAACATACCAATTTGCAGCCCTCTAGCCTCCCTCCTCATCAGTAGTTTTTAAGATCCGAGGGCAGACAGAATAAGTGCGGACAGAAAAAAATGAGGACAAAAAAGTGGATAGAAAAAGTGTGGACAGAAAAGTGCAGACAGAAAAAGGTGGTCAGAAAGAGTGTGGACAGGAAAAAGTGAGGACAGAAAAAATTACAGACAAAAAAATGCGGATAGAAAAAGTTTGACAGAAAAAGTGAGGACAGAGGAGGTGTGGACAGAAAAAAGTTCAGACAGAAAAAAGGCAGACAGGTGAAAGTGGACATAAAAAGTGTGCACAGGAAAAAGTGAGTACAGAAAAAAATGCAGACAATAAAAATGAGGACTGAAAAAGTGCAGACAGAAAAAGTGCAAAAAAAAAAAAAAAGTGTGGACAGAAAAAGTGTGGACAGGAAAAAGTGAGAACAGAAAAACTGCAGAAAAAAATATGGACAGAAAAAAGTGCAGACAGAAAAAATTCAAAGAGAAAAAGTGCAGACATAAAATGTGCAGACAGAAAAAAGTGCAGACAGAAAACTTGACAGCAAAAGTGTGGACAACAAAATGCTGACATGAAAAGTGCAGACAGAAAGAATGCAGACAGAAAAAGTGCAGACAGAAAAAGTGCAGACAGAAAAGTGCAGACAGAAAAGTGCAGACAGAAAAAGTGAGGACACAAAAGGTGCAGAGATAAAAGTGCAGACAGAAAAAGTGCGGACAGAAAAAGTGCGGACAGAAAAAGTGAGATAAAAAAGTGCAGACAGAAAAGTACGGACAGAAAAAAGTGCGGACAGAGAAATGCGGACAGAAAAGGTGTGGACAGAAAATTTTTAACAGAAAAATTGCAGGCAGAAAAAGTGTGGAAAGAAAAAGGCAGACAAAAAAATTCGGACAGAAAAAGTGCAGACAGAAAAAAAGTGTGGACAGAAAAAGTGCGGACTGAAAAAAGTGCAGACAAAAAATGCGGACAGAAAAAGTGGGGACAGAAAGAAATATACGGACAAGAAAAAGTGAGGAGAGTAAAAGTGCGGAGAGAAAAAGTGCGGAGAGAAAAAGTGCGGAATGGAAAAAGTGCAAACACGTGGGGACAGAAAGAAATATATGGACAAGAAAAAGTGCGGACAGAAAAGAGCGGGACAGGGACCTTTTTCTAGGATCACTGGTGGGACGGGCAGCCACCTCTTCATTATGCACAACACTGTCACTTTGCACTGCACTGCTGACACTGGGGACACTGAATTCCGTAACCATGCTGGCTAAAGATTCAAATTTCTTATCGAACCTAGATTCGAGACTGGCAATGGTGTCGAGGTTGGAAGCACAGCAACCTGGTACAGGAGTAAGTGGTAACAAGGTAAGAGGGCTAAAGATTAGAGACAAAGCAGGGATTTGAGGAAAAGAAACAGCACTCTCTCCTACACAGGAGGAGATGGAACAGGAGCTACACTAGCCCTATTCTCGGCTCTAAGGGCCTCCTTCCTATTTCTATTCCTATTCAAACTCACTCAATGCAATACCAAAGCCACTTTTGCTCGTCCCAGTCCTGACATTCTGAACAAGTAAGATATATATATTACTGTCTTGGTCCCCTACATTTCACACATTTAGTGTGAGAATGAAAAGACAACCTAACTCATCTCGTTCTGCAACACATCCTGGCTAATTAGAATAAAGTTAACCACGGCTAACAAAATTGCTGAATAGCTAAGAAAAATATGCGGCTCACACTGAAAACAAGGAAAACCTGAACACTTCACCAAAGAGCTGGACAAATATGTCCTAATACATGATGAAGAGACTCCACAAGACCACCGATGTTGTTCGGGAGCCGGCAGAAAACAAATTGAATCTCTTAGCTGAGTTGTACCTATCAGTCCCAAAAGTGGGCGGGATCCTGTCACCTACACTAGCGATGGTAGCACCACTGCGAAAATTTGATTCTTAAGAGTGCCGTGTGGAAAGCTAGTAGCTATGCAATTGCTTGGTAAGTCACATATAAAAACAAGGATCTAGAGATAGAATCGGGAGAAAACCCCACACCTGCTCTATGAAGTCAGTCTGAGGGGTTGGACAGCAACACTGAAGAAAGGAAGAAGGAATGGAGGCACGGTCAAAAGGTCAGAGGCTACACAGTGGGTAAGGCTAGGGGCCTAAGGGACACTGCAAACACCCTTCAGTAATGCCTGGTGTGCACTAGCACCTCAGGGGGCAAATACTGTACAGGGTTCAACATATCCTTTATCCTTGGTTCATCACAGCTCAATCCAAACTTCTGGTCCCTTTCTTTCTTCCCAAACTAACTGTTGCATAATCAATACGTGAAAATCTTCATCACCTTCAGGTTTCCCACAGGAGAACCATAAAAAGGAACAGAGCAAATACCATATTCTGGAAGGTGGTCCAGCAGTAAACGTGTGTTGCATGCTGCATCTCTCTCGCTGTCCATTGGTTTGACACCATCTGGTTTCGGAGTTTCTCGGCACAACTCTGGAAGAGACACTCAGGTTACTAAAGGAAATTTCAAGACAATTTCAGCATTTTAAAGGTAACAACTACTTTGATTCTAAGTGTATTCAATCTCTACCAAACTGAGCTGCAAACCCAATCGAGTATTTCACATAATTGATGTATATTTAGACAATTATGCATTGGCTTCTTCACACTCTAGAATAAACTTCCTACAGTGTGGCTTTTCCTGAGTCCTGTCAACAGTGCTCAAGATATGTCTGACAGCACCTGTGGATTGGATCTGGTCAGTCGGTCAAATACTTGTTGGGGAACATGAGGTCTGGCGGGCCATAGTGCCCTACATCAGGTGACTTTAGATCTGGATGTGTTCTGTTGGCTGTGAAAAGTGACTAAGAACAGAGGTCAACCAATGGTGTTTAACATAGTCTTACAGTCCCTTCGCCAATGGGTGCAACTCTTCCCCATCATAAACTTTTCAAGTTAACTGCAGACCAAAGGGTACAACTATCTCAGAAATAGCTCCAACAAAATCTTCATATGACCAGGTGGGTGAAACCCATCCCCAACAAGGTCAGGGCACAATGCCCTAGGCAAGGTTAGGTTAGGATGCATTTGCTTTACTGACAATTTTTTGAAGAAAAAAAATGTTTAACTTATGAGCCGTGGGTCTGCTGTTGCTCCAACTTAACCTTGTTACAATTTTTCTCTGTCAAGAAAATACAAATCCTTTGGGCCAGTCCTCTGTTCAACAACTAACGGCCCCATCAGTCACAGTATTTTAGCCCCCTCAAATAAATTACTTTAGCCCTGTCCAACAAAACATTTTAGCCCTATCAGACACACTATTATAGCCCTGTTGAATGCTACATTTTAGCAACTGTCAAACAATACATACTTAGCTCTGTTGAACACAACAGTTTAGCCCCTGTCAAATACAATATTTAGCCGTTGGATAATAGGGTATTCAAGTCCTCTCTAACGTTGTCCCTCAGCCCTGTCAGACAATACATTTTGAGACGCCATCAACACACTGGTTTCACCTCAGTCAATCAAAAGGGCTGACTGGGAACCTTGGGGGGGAAACTGCCTTAGGAGTGGAAAAAAATAGGTTAAACCTCCACAGCATGAAGGGGCAAGGGCTACTAGCACCCCCGAGAGCCAGGTTAGGGCACAATGCCTCAGGTCAGGCTAAGGGTAGAACTATACAGTAGCTCTGCGGCTGTGACTGCCTTCCAACTTAACTTTTTCTATGGTTTTTTGGTTGATTATTATGAATTTACCTTCAATTTTTGGCAATCGATTGTAATTAACCTGTAATTAACCCCTGATGTCCATCCAACAAGGGGTTTCCATACGCGATCTTCACAAGACAGAGCACAGCTACGTCTATTTCAGACGGTTCATATCCCGTCCGGCAAGTGCAGTACCTTGGAAACTGGTTTTTTCAACAGTTTTAGGGCTTCTGACACTGGCGGTGCATTTGTTTCTTGTCAGCCAAATGGAATGTCCCTTCGCTGTGTTTAGTACTGGCCCGGGGGTGGGGGGTGGGGAGTACCCATACCTTAACAAGTTATTGCACTTGCCGGATGGGATATGAACGGTTCGAAACAGACGTAGCCCTGCTCCATCTTGTGAAGACGACGTATGGAAACCCCTTGTTGGATGGACTTCAGGGGTTAATTACAGGTTAATTACAGCCGACCCCCCAAAAATAACGTTAAATTGTAAATAATCAACCAAAATACTATAAGAAACTGCCATTTCTCACTAAATACCCACTGTGTATCTATTACTTAGATCTACCTTATATTCAGAAGATGAAACCTGACCTTCTCACAGGGAAGAAGAAGAAGAAAAAGAAGCCCCACAAGGGGCCACTGACTTGAATTCCTCTGGAAGCTTCCACAGAATCTGATGAAGTGCTGATGAAGAGGAAGGACTTATAAGAGGAGGTCAAGGGAAATACTCTACACAAAGATGTGTTGCCAATGCAGTGGGGGGCTTTCTGGGACAGTGGACACCTGACACCTCGCCCCCCACCATTGGGTATATCCTACAATTTGGGTTTTCACAGTGGGAAGGATGGTTGGGGGGGGGGGGACAGAAATGAGTGAAGTGAAGACCTTCAATCCCAATGACAGTTCTCATTCAGGTGAAGGCCAGTTCTAGGAATGTCTTCAGACTCACATTGGGCAGAATAATAATAATAATAAGGTCAATGTCCAGAACAACTCCGCGGTGAGATATAAGAAAATAGGTCGCACTATAATTTTCACAATATAAAATAATAAAACTTTGTCTCTGAACACTTTTTGAGGAGATTCACCATATCCGAGATATTAATGATTAGCTAATCGGCATCCTCAAAAATTTTCTAAGTCGTTTGTTTCCATCCAGTAGCACTTCGTGTACTTGATCTTACTGGAGCTAGTTCGAAAATGAGGTTTTTTACTGTAATGTTTCTCAGAAAGAGTGTAATGTTTCTCAGAAAGAGTGTAATGTTTCTCAGAAAGAGTGTAATGTTTCTCAGAAAGAGTGTCATGTTTCTCAGAAAGAGTGTCATGTTTCTCAGAAAGAGTGTCATGTTTCTCAGAAAGAGTGTAATGTTTCTCAGAAAGAGTGTAATGTTTCTCAGAGAGAGTGTAATGTTTCTCAGAGAGAATGTTTCTCAGAAAGAGTGTAATGTTTCTCAGAAAGAGTGTCATGTTTCTCAGAAAGAGTGTAATGTTTCTCAGAAAGAGTGTAATGTTTCTCAGAAAGAGTGTCATGTTTCTCAGAAAGAGTGTAATGTTTCTCAGAAAGAGTGTCATGTTTCTCAGAAAGAGTGTCATGTTTCTCAGAAAGAGTGTAATGTTTCTCAGAAAGAGTGTCATGTTTCTCAGAAAGAGTGTCATGTTTCTCAGAAAGAGTGTCATGTTTCTCAGAAAGAGTGTCATGTTTCTCAGAAAGAGTGTCATGTTTCTCAGAAAGAGTGTCATGTTTCTCAGAAAGAGTGTAATGTTTCTCAGAAAGAGTGTAATGTTTCTCAGAAAGAGTGTAATGTTTCTCAGAAAGAGTGTAATGTTTCTCAGAAAGAGTGTCATGTTTCTCAGAAAGAGTGTCATGTTTCTCAGAAAGAGTGTAATGTTTCTCAGAAAGAGTGTAATGTTTCTCAGAAAAACTAGTTCCCCACCGAATGATTTTCGATTTTTGACTTATAAGGTTAGACAATACCTGTCCCCCAACCCCCTCCATAGCTAATATGGCAAAATTGTGGATGTTTCCTCATCATAAGAAGTGGTCTAAAACGCTTTAAATATGAAAAATATTACATTTTACTTTTAATTTTGGTACTTTATGCATGCGGAGTTCTTCTGGACATTCACCAATAATAATAATAATAATAATAATAATAATAATAATAATAATAATAATAATAATAATAATAATAATAATAATAATAATAAGAGACCTGTGGCCGATTTTCAGGAAGACAAGGAGGAGGCATCAATGGCCGACTACACTCAAATTCACTTGAGAAAAACAACACTTATTCCAACACTTGCCTTTGCTGAACGTCTTCGTCCAAGCCATGACTGTAAATCCGAGTCATTTCACGCACGAGAGCCCCCACCTGTCTTCAGAGGACCTGAGTTAAATCGCCCTCGAAATAAATCGCCCTGGAATGTCAGGGGAAAGGAGACAGACAAGTCACGTGATCTGGGTTCCAGTAATGTCGTCCAAGATTTGGGTGGAGGCTCTTTCGGGCCATTTCGCCTTCATCTTTGGACATATCAAAAATATCATTCAGTTATTTTGTAATGTGAGAATTTATTTTGTTGAAATTCATGGCATTTTTCGTAATTTTCATGTTAAGGCGTTGGTTTCGTGTGTGGAACAGTGGCACCGCATAGGTGGCAGTTGACAGAAATCCCCAAACAAAGCATGACAGCATTCGAGGTTGAAATATTATTGTTGTGGTTCATCTTTGAACCGGCTTTTCACACTTTCACTTGGTCTTACTTATTTTTTTTTAAATAAAACGAACCTTCTTTCACTCCTCTTTCACTCCTGCACTCTTCTTCCTCTGTATCACAGTCATATCATAGTAATAAATTCCACTCGAATGTTGCACTCAAGTAGCGACATCGAGATTCAAATGACGAGTTCGAGAAGATTTCAGTCACTGAATATGAAGTTGTCTTTCAATTGTCATTATTAGTGGTTTCATCCTAAAAATACCTGTCTTATTTTACCTAAATTTGGGTAAATGGATGATAAATCTTACTTGAATTAAGGTAAAGGACTTACCTGAAGGGTTATAATAGGATACATTAGGATATATATGAAGACATTTCAACCTATAGACTGTGGTTTCTTAAAACAATTTGCCTATTTTGCCCAAATTTAGGTAAATCGATGATAAACGGTACTTCATATAAGGTAAAGGCCTTACCTTAAAGGTTACATAAGGCTATATTGGGGTATATAGGGATATGTTAGCCCAGAGATTCAACTCAAACCTTAAACATTAATATGTGCTTTTACCCTTAAAATAATTAGCTTATTTTACCTGAGTTTAGGTAAATCGATGACGTGTACTTAAATTAAGGCAAAGAACTTACCCAAAGGTTATAATAGGATAAATGAGGACATATAAGAGGATATATCAGCCTTTCATTGCTCATTTCTCTTCAGTCTTTGCTTGTTTCACATGGTGCCATATGTACGGTTCTAATACATACATACATACATACATACATATATATATATATATATATATATATATATATATATATATATATATATATATATATATATATATATATATATATATATATATATATATATATATATATATATATATATATATATATATATATATATATATATATATATATATATATATATATATATATATATATATATATATATATATATATATATATATATATATATATATTGTCACGGTGCATATCAAGTACCTGGTTACTACACAACTAATCTCAAGATTCAAAAATATACCTCACTTCAGCCAGATACCTGAACTCTCATAACATTAATTATTACGACTGAGTACTCTAAAGGTAACAGTGATCCCTTAAGAAAAAACTTATTTGTCACTTGAAAAAATCAATCTAAGTCTATCAGAATATGTGTGAGGTATCAAAAATTAAACTAGAAATCTTCTAGAGTAAAAGGGCATCACTCCATCAAAAAACTCTAACTGTTTCCCTGGTCTTAATTCACTTTAGCAAAACTAAAAGAACAAAACATGTTTATCACTTTGCCTTATGCACAAACAATCAATCCTATTCACTGATGGTCAATAAATGAAACACTGTTTTTCTAAAAATGTTAAATACAAAAATTTATTTTCAGATTCAAAGTTTATAATTAAAATTCACAATTATTTAGAATTCACAATCTGAAAAATTTACTATTAGTTGAAAATAACACAAAACTCAATGAATTCTTGAATTAAATTATGAAACAAATCTAATTCACAAAAATTTTATCAAGAATTTAAATTAATCAAGCAAAATTTAAACTATCAAGAATTACTCAAGATTTAAAAAGAAAATCTCAATAAATGAAATCAAGTATGCAATGTTAAATTAAGTATGCAATGTTAAATTAAGTATGCAATGTTAAATTAAGTATGCAATGTTAGATTACCAAGAAATATTTACAATGCTATGTAAATAAATGTTACATCACAAACATAAAATGTGAAAATATAAAGAAATTGTAAATAGAAAAACACACAAAAATACACATAAGATTTATCAATAATGATTTCACTTGTTCAAAATTTCCTAACTTATCATACCATGGTATCAATAAGTAAAATTTCACGTTACCTTACACAAACTTGTGAAAACCTCTGTAAATCACTTGCTGCAGTTGCATTACACAATACACACTTTTTTACCAGGCGCCGTTGCGAACTAAATAACTTTGCTAAATTCAGATCTCAAAAGTTAATGTTAAAAGTGACCACAAAAAATTACGTTAAAAGTAATCTCTTCCTAATTAGGAATGAGAGAGAGAGAGAGAACCAACTTCAATGGTCTCAGAAATCAGAATGAAATAGATTTTAGGATTCCAGTAATACGTGAAACAATTACATGATGTCATTAAAGCATTTTGGGTGCGAGATACAAAAGAAGCAGCTTCTAGAAGGAAGTTACGTCATCCCAGCAAAACGTTTTGAATGCGATCTTACAAAACATGACATAATTGATCAGGACACGTATTCTTTCTCTCCAAGTGGCGTACGTGACTTGAACATGAAATAACGTGAAATCACTCATCTCGAGCCCGTATGGGACGAATTGGCGCTTGTTTTGCAAACCTGTCATCGCTAACCCAAAACAAAGCGTTCCCTCTTATCTCAACTGATGACAACTGAAATGAAACAACCCCTGGTGGACACACACACGTGTTCACATACTACGCTTTTACCAAGAAAGATATTCGTTCTAAATTACGTTACTATTAAAATTATAATAACAATTCTAAATTACGCTATCAAGTAATCATTAGCTCTTTTGAGATCTGATGCCAAACTAAATATGACACTTTAACAACCATTATCATTAAACATAACACATGAAAAAAGTAAATATGTCAAAATTATAGGAGGATATACGTATTACAAGGCAACATCATGAAATTCCTCCCCCGAGAAGATTACTTATCCCGGGTTTGAATCCCACGATTCACAATGGGATAAATAATCTGCTATGACATTATCTTTTCCTGAAATGTGTTTAACACTTACATTATATGGTTGCAGGCATAAAGACCACCTGGTCAGTCTCATATTATTATTTTTCATCTTATTGATGAATGAGATTGGGTTGTGATCCGACAACACTAAAATTTCTTCATTCCTAGGTCGGTTCACATACACTTCAAACTTTTTCAATGCTGTGATTAATGCTAATGTTTCTTTTTCAATTGCTGAGTAAGTTTTCTAGTGCTTTTTCAACTTTGAAGACATGAAACATACTGGATGGACGATTCTGTTGTCATCTTCTCGAAGTAGAACAGCTCCAATTCCACAGTCGGATGCATCAACTTGTATCACAAACTTTTTATTGAAGTCTGGAGCTTGAAGCACTGGTCTTGAAGTTAATATGGCTTTAACCTTCTCAAATGATTCTTGACATTCTGGAGTCCAATCAAACTTTCTTTTAGGACTGATTAAGTCAGTTAAGGGAGCTACTATGGCTGAGAAATTTGGACAGAATCGGCGATAAAATCCAGCCATGCCCAAAAATCTTTGTAGCTGTTTCCTCGTAGCAGGAGGGGTAGCCTTATGGATACGTTCTACATTAGCATCAATAGGAGCGAGAAGGCCTTTTCCAACTTCAAATCCTACATACTGTACAGTTGCCTTTCCAAACTCACTTTTTTGTAAGTTGATTGTTAGTCCTGCTTCCCGAAGTTTCTTGAACACTTTCCTTAATATCTTCAGATGTTCTTCCCATGTATTAGAATAAATCACAATGTCATCAAGGTATACACCTACTCCTTCTATTGATCCTAGTAGTTGATCCATCACTCGCTGGAATGTTGCAGGTGCATTCATCAGACCAAACGGCAAAACAGTGTATTGATACAGTCCAAAAGGAGTAATGAAAGCTGATAGCAACTTAGCATTCTCATCTAAGGGAATTTGATAATATCCTTTCAACAAGTCTATCTTGGAAACAAATTTGGCTTGCCCAATATTATCAAGTAATTGATCAATAAGAGGCAAGGGATAATTGTCAGCCACACTGATGGAATTCAGTTTCCTATAATCAGTACACATCCTAAATGAGCCATCTGGTTTCTTCATTAACACACAAGGAGAACTATAATGACTTGAACTGGGTTCTGCTAATCCATGCTGCAACAAATATTCAACTTCTTCCTTCAAAACATCTCGATGAAAAGGTGATAAGCGATAAGCTCTCAGTTTAAAAGGTTTTCCATCTTCTCTGATCTTTATCTCATGCTTTGTCAGATTGGTACGCCTAGGTACATCTGCAAAAATTTCAGGGAAACTTTGAATCACTTCACTTAATTCACTACTTTGCTCAACACTCAGATGTTTTAGTTTATCTTCCAGATTTTCTAATATTGAAGAATTGTTCATCTTGCTTTCAGCTCCCAATTCGTAGCCGTCATCGTCCTCTGTAGATGAAGTTGTCTGTGTTATTGACACTGTTTCAGTTTTAGTCTCTGAGAAGTAAGGTTTCAAAAGATTCACATGTATCTTCCTCTGTCGTTTTCTTCTTCCTGGTGTTTCAATCACATAAGTTCGATCACTTAACTTCTCTGTTATCCTATAAGGACCTTGAAACTTATTGGTAAGGGGAAATCTTTTCACTGGTAAGAACACTAGAACTTGCTGTCCAATATTAAAATTTCTTAGCTTAGTCTTAGCATCATATTTTCTTTTCATATTCTCTTGACTTATTTTCAAATTTTCTAAAGAGAATTTTCTAATTTCTCTTAACCCTTTCCTCAAGTTCTTCATATATTCTCCTTAGATTT
This sequence comes from Macrobrachium rosenbergii, assembly GCA_039081455.1. Classification (NCBI taxonomy): domain Eukaryota; kingdom Metazoa; phylum Arthropoda; class Malacostraca; order Decapoda; family Palaemonidae; genus Macrobrachium; species Macrobrachium rosenbergii. Next base: position 385,612 of record JANJGK010000014.1, on the reverse strand, counting down.
CCTCTTGATTTTCTTCCCAATTCTCTGCAAGAATCTTCAATGGACCTCTAATGTCTCGACCAAAAATCATTTCATTTGGTGAACATCCCATGCTTTCTTGATAAGCATTCTTAACTTCAAATAACATTAAAGGTAAACCAGCATCCCATTCTCTTCCTGATTCATTACAATACTTAGTTAACATACTTTTCAATGTCTGGTGGAACCTTTCCAAGGCTCCTTGAGTCTCTGGATGGTAAGCAGTTGATAACTGTTGCTTTACTCCTAACAAGTTCATCACATCCTGGAATAATTTTGAAGTAAAGTTCGTTCCTCTATCACTTTGCACAATTTCTGGTATTCCAAACTTGGAGAAAAACTCCACCAACTTCTCAGCAATTACCTTTGCACTTATACTTCTTACAGGAATCGCCTCAGGATACCTAGTCACTGGACACATTAATGTTAATAGATATTCATTTCCTTTCTTTGTTTTCGGAAGTGGCCCAACCACATCTATAATTACCTTGCTAAAGGGTTCTCCTCTAACTTCTATGGGATGTAGGGGGGCTTTCTGAATGGTTTCATTCGGTTTTCCAGCTATCTGGCACGTGTGACACACTCTGCAAAATTTGCTAACATCCTTGTGAAGTCCAGGCCAGAAAAAATACTTCATAATCTTCTCAACAGTCTTCCTGATTCCCATATGTCCAGACTCGTGCGCTACTGCTACAACTTGTTTCCTCAATGGATATGGAATCAAAATTTGATGATATTCACCCCATTCAGCATTTCCTGGTATATCTGCAGGTCGATGCTTCCTCATTAGCAATCCTTCCTTTAGATAATAACAGGTAGAGGTTTGTTGCATCTCTTCTTGATCAACAACTCTGAAGAACAAATCAGCCAACGTTGTATCCCTCTTCTGCAGTTTCATTAGCTTCTCTCTTGTCACTTGACCAACTTCAAGGGCTGAACTCTCCATATCTGCTAACTCTGCTTCTACAGTTTCACTACTATCTTCAGGAACTCTTTGACTACTCGGAGTCTCTTCAATAACAACAGGATCCTCTTCTTCTTGGGAAATCTCTTCATTACTAACACTAGGGGAAACTTCACTTTCCTGGAACAGTTCTTCTAAGCTTAAAGATCCTTCACTTGATTTTTCTGGTGCAGGTAAATCCTCAGTATCTTCACTTGCAGACATAGTTCTCTTCATACTCCTGGTAGTTACACAACTTGGAAACAGGTGGGGGTTTTTCTTCTCTAAAGCTACTGTAGGACTAACCCTTAACGGTTTGTCTGTCACTATAGGACAAGGAACAAATGGTACACCACCAACTTCATTACCCAGTAAAATATGTACACCTTCAACAGCTAGTGAGTCCTTTACAGCAAAATCAACATTTCCTGTCACCAATTCACAGGACAAATGCAAGCGGCATATAGGAGTTACCTCTTCTCCTCCTATACCCTTTAAAATAACTGAATCTCCGGTGAGATTCTTCTCCAACTGTGGGTGAGCACCACGAACTACCACACTATGGTTACTCCCCGTATCACGTAATACCTTGACTGGTACCTGCACACTTCCTCCTTGAGTTGTCAGCGTACCTTCATAGATATATGGCTTAAAAGCCTCCAAGCTGCTCAGCCACTCACTGCTTGAAGTTACATTTCCACTGGTTGCTAAACACTCTGCTTGTTTAGTCTCAGTCTTCCCCACACTGCTCTTCGTAGTTTGCTTCACCTGGTTACCTTTAACCACTTGACCAACTGGTTTGGTCTGCTGTTGTGTCTGATAACAATCTCGACTGTAGTGTCCTACTCTTCCACACTTGTAGCAGACAACATTAGTCTTCTGTATCTGTCTTGAAAACTGACTGGATGATGAGGATTTAACATTTAATTGCTGAGGGGTGTTACCTGACTTTGTATTGGCATAGCCACTAGAAGGATTTCCAGTTGTAATGTTCCTGAAATTTGGATGAGATCTGAAACCTGTGCGTTGTTGGTTCTGGTACTTGACATTATAATTTCTTTTGCTAGAAATTATATTAAAATCTTCGCTCAATGTAGCAGCTTTGTCAAGTTTTTTAACCTCTCTCTCTCTTAAATAGGCTCTTATGTGTTCAGGAATTCCTCTAAGATATTGTTCTAGGACTACTAACTCCTCAAGTTCGTCCATAGATTTAACTTTAGCAGCCTCCAACCATCGTTTAAAACATCTTCTTACTTTGTAAGCATAATCCAAGAAAGTTATCTTGTCATCCTTTCTCAAAGATCTGAATCTTTCATTATAATATTCAGGGGTCATCTGGTAAACTTGTAGCTCATTATGTTTGAGTACCTTGTACTCTTTACACTGATCAGCTGATAAGGCTAAATAGGCACTTCTTCCTTTACCAATGAGAACACTCTGTAACAAGACCGACCATTTATCCTCTGGCCATCCCATACCTGAAGCTACTTTTTCAAAGTGATCAAAAAACTCATCTGGGGCTTCTTCTGTAAATTTTGGAATTAATTTCTGCACTCTTACTACATCATATACAGGGTCTGAATTACCTTGAGTAGGGTTAGACGGTATTACAGGTAATGTGGATCGAGCTTTTATTAACTCCATCTCCCTTTCATGTCTTGCTCTTTCTCTCTCCTCTTTTGCTCTTTCTCTTTCTTCTTCTGCTGCTTTTTCTTCTTCTCTTTCCTTTCTTTCTCTTTTCTCTCTATCTTCTCTTTCTCTTTCTGCTTGCATTTTCTCTCTTTCAGCCTGTATCCTCAGCTTAATCAAATTTTCTTCTGCTTCTATACGTCTAAGTTCTGCTTCTGCATCACTTTTCTCTTTCTTTTGCTCATGTTTATCTGTAAATTCTGCCTCAGCTGCATTCAACAATTCCTGTGCCTCTCCCAACTCTTCATCTACTTTACCAGAGTCCATCAACGCTTGGATTGCAATATATTTGATTTGTGCCTTAATCATACCACTAGACACATTACCCCCACATGCTACAGCTAAAGCAATCCACTGTGCCTTAGTCAGGTTGGATTCAGATAACTCTTGGATGGAAGGAGCTGCTAAAAACCTCTGAACATTGAACAGAGCCATTTTCTCTAAGTTACTCAACTAAATAATTCACAATACAAAGCAAAAAATAACTATGTGGTCACTCTCCTATCAAAATATATCCCTAACACCACCAGTATAAACCATAAACCAGAGTGATATTTTTTGTTTTGTTCCACGGGTCTCTGGGCACCAAACAATATTATGTCACGATGCGTATCAAGTACCTGGTTATTACACAACTAATCTCAAGATTCAAAAATATACCTCACTTCAGCCAGATACCTGAACTCTCACAACATTAATTGTTACGACTGAATACTCTAAAGGTAACAGTGATCCCTTAAGAAAAATCTTATTTATCAATCACTTGAAAAATCAAACTAAGTTCGTCAGAATATGTGTGAGGTATAAAAAATTAAACTAGAAATCTTCTAGAGTAAAAGGGCATCACTCCATCAAAAAGCTCTAACTGTTTCCCTGGTCTTAATTCACTTTAGCAAAACTAAAAGAACAAAACATGTTTATCACTTTGCCTTATGCACACACAATCAATCCCATTCACTGGTGATCAATAAATGAAACACTGTTTTTCTAAAAATGTTAAATACAAAAATTTATTTTCAGATTCAAAGTTTATAACTAGAATTCACCATTAATTAGAATTCACAATCTGAAAAATTTACTATTAGTTGAAAATAATACAAAACTCAATGAATTCTTGAATTAAATTATGAAACAAAACTAATTCACAAAAACTTTATCAGGAATTTAAATTAATCAAGTAAAATTTAAACTATCAAGAATTACTCAAGATTTAAAAAGAAAATCTCAATAAATGAAATCAAGTATGCAATGTTAAATATGCAATGTTAAATTAAGTATGCAATGTTAAATTACCAAGAAATATTTACAATGCTATGTGAATAAATGTTACATCACAAACATAAAAAATGTGAAAATATAAAGAAATTGTAAATAGAAAACACACAAAAATACACGTAAGATTTATCAATAATGATTTCACTTGTTCAAAATTTCCTAACTTATCATACCACAACCTCCTAACTTATCATACCATGGTATCAATAAGTAAAATTTCACGTTACCTTACACAACTTGTGAAAACCTCTGTAAATCACTTGCTGCAGCTGCGTTACACAATACACACTTTTTACCAGGCGCCGTTACGAACTAAATAACTTTGCTAAATTCAGATCTCAAAAGTTAATGTTAAAAGTGACCACAAAAATTTACGTTAAAAGTAATCTCTTCCTAATTAGGAATGAGAGAGAGAGAGAGAGAGATGGAACCAAATCGACTGGTCTCAGAAATCAGAATCAATCAAATTTTAGGATTCCAGTAATACGTGAAACAATTACATGATGTCATTAAAGCATTTTGGGTACGAGATACAAAAGTTCTAGAAGCAGGGAGGTGACGTCATTAAAGCGTTTTGGGTGCGAGATACAATGGAGAAGCTTCTAGAAGGAAAGTTACGTCATCCCAGCAAAACGTTTTGAACGCATCTTACAAAACATGACGTAATTGATCAGGACACGTATTCTTTCTCTCAAAGTGGCGAACGTGACTCAAACAATGCATGCAACAACATGAAATCACTCGTTTCGAGCCCGTATGGGACGAATTGGCGTTTGTTTTGCAAATCTGTCATCGCTAACCCAAAACAAAGCGTTCCCTCTTATCTCAACTGATGACAACTGAAATAAAACAAGCCCTTCCTGTGGATACACACACGTGTTCACACACTACGCTTTTACCAAGAAAGATATTCGTTCTAAATTACGTTACTATTAAAATTATAACAACAATTCTAAATTACGCTATCAAGTAATCATTAGTACTTTTGAGATCTGATGTCAAACTAAATATGACACTTCAACAACCATTATCATTAAACATAAAACATAAAAAAAGTAAATATGTCAATATTATAGGAGGATATACGTATTACAAGGCAACATCATGAAATTCCTCCCCCGAGAAGATTACTTATCCCGGGTTTGAATCCAACGATTCACAACGGGATAAATAATCTGCTATGACATTATCTTTTCCTGAAATGTGTTTAACACTTACATTATATGGTTACAGGCATAAAGACCACCTGGTCAGTCTCATATTATTATTTTTCATCTTATTGATGAATGAGATTGGATTGTGATCCGACAATACTAAAATTTCTTCATTCCTAGGTCGGTTCACATACACTTCAAACTTTTTCAATGCTGTGATTAATGCTAATGTTTCTTTTTCAATTGTTGAGTATGTTTTCTGGTGCCTTTTCAACTTTGAAGACATAAAACATACTGGATGTAAGATTCTGTTGTCATCTTTTTGAAGTAGAACAGCTCCAATTCCACAGTCGGATGCATCAACTTGTATCACAAACTTTTTATTGAAGTCTGGAGCTTGAAGCACTGGTCTTGAAGTTAATATGGCTTTAACCTTCTCAAATGATTCTTGACATTCTGGAGTCCAATCAAACTTTCTTTTAGGACTGGTTAAGTCAGTTAAGGGAGCTACTACGGCTGAGAAATTTGGACAGAACCAGCGATAAAATCCAGCCATGCCCAAAAATCTTTGTAGCTGTTTCCTCGTAGCAGGAGGGGTAGCCTTACGGATACCTTCTACATTAGCGTCAATAGGAGCGAGAAGGCCTTTTCCAACTTCAAATCCTAGGTACTGAACAGTTGCCTTTCCAAACTCACTTTTTTGTAAGTTGATTGTTAGTCCTGCTTCCCGTAATTTCTTGAACACTTTTCTTAATATCTTCAGATGTTCTTCCCATGTATTAGAATAAATCACAATGTCATCAAGGTATACACCTACTCCTTCTATTGATCCTAGTAGTTGATCCATCACTCGCTGGAATGTTGCAGGTGCATTCATCAGACCAAACGGCAAAACAGTGTATTGATACAGTCCAAAAGGAGTAATGAAAGCTGACAGCAACTTAGCATTCTCATCTAAGGGAATCTGATAATATCCTTTCAACAAGTCTATCTTGGAAACAAATTTGGCTTGCCCAATATTATCAAGTAATTGGTCAATAAGAGGCAAGGGATAATTGTCAGCCACACTGATGGAATTCAGTTTCCTATAATCAGTACACATCCTAAATGAGCCATCTGGTTTCTTCACTAACACACAAGGAGAACTATAATGACTTGAACTGGGTTCTGCTAATCCATGCTGCAACAAATATTCAACTTCTTTCTTCAAAACATCTCGATGAAAAGGCGATAAGCGATAAGCTCTCATTTTAAAAGGTTTTCCATCTTCTCTGATCTTTATCTCATGCTTTGTCAGATTGGTACACCTAGGTACATCTGCAAAAATTTCAGGGAAACTTTGAATAACTTCACTTAATTCACTACTTTGCTCAACACTCAGATGTTTTAGTTTATCTTCCAAATTTTCTAATATTGAAGAATTGTTCATCTTGTTTTCAGCTCCTAATTCGTAGCCGTCATCGTCCTCTGTAGATGAAGTTGTCTGTGTTATTGACACTGTTTCAGTTTTATTCTCTGAGAAGTAAGGTTTCAAAAGATTCACATGTAACTTCCTCTGTCGTTTTCTTCTTCCTGGTGTTTCAATCACATAAGTTCGATCACTTAACTTCTCTATTATCCTATAAGGACCTTGAAACTTATTGGTAAGGGGAAATCTTTTCACTGGCAAGAACACTAGAACTTGCTGTCCAATACTAAAATTTCTTAGCTTAGTTTTAGCATCATATTTCCTTTTCATTTTCTCTTGACTTATTTTCAAATTTTCTAAAGAGAATTTTCTAATTTCTCTTAATCTTTTCCTCAAGTTCTTCACATATTCTCCTTGGATTTCCTCTTGATTTTCTTCCCAATTCTCTGCAAGAATCTTCAATGGACCTCTAATGTCTCGACCAAAAATCATTTCATTTGGTGAACATCCCATGCTTTCTTGATAAGCATTCCTAACTTCAAATAACATTAAAGGTAAACCAGCATCCCATTCTCTTCCTGATTCATTACAATACTTAGTTAACATACTTTTCAATGTCTGGTGGAACCTTTCCAAGGCTCCTTGAGTCTCTGGATGATAAGCAGTTGATAACTGTTGTTTTACTCCTAACAAGTTCATCACATCCTGGAATAATTTTGAAGTAAAGTTCGTTCCTCTATCACTTTGCACAATTTCTGGTATTCCAAACTTGGAGAAAAACTCCACCAACTTCTCAGCAATTACCTTTGCACTTATACTTCTTACAGGAATCGCCTCAGGATACCTAGTCACTGGACACATTAATGTTAATAGATATTCATTTCCTTTCTTTGTTTTCGGAAGTGGCCCAACCACATCTATAATTACCTTGCTAAAGGGTTCTCCTCTAACTTCTATGGGATGTAGGGGGGCTTTCTGAATGGTTTCATTCGGTTTTCCAGCTATCTGGCACGTGTGACACACTCTGCAAAATTTGCTAACATCCTTGTGAAGTCCAGGCCAGAAAAAATACTTCATAATCTTCTCAACAGTCTTCCTGATTCCCATATGTCCAGACTCGTGCGCTACTGCTACAACTTGTTTCCTCAATGGATATGGAATCAAAATTTGATGATATTCACCCCATTCAGCATTTCCTGGTATATCTGCAGGTCGATGCTTCCTCATTAGCAATCCTTCCTTTAGATAATAACAGGTAGAGGTTTGTTGCATCTCTTCTTGATCAACAACTCTGAAGAACAAATCAGCCAACGTTGTATCCCTCTTCTGCAGTTTCATTAGCTTCTCTCTTGTCACTTGACCAACTTCAAGGGCTGAACTCTCCATATCTGCTAACTCTGCTTCTACAGTTTCACTACTATCTTCAGGAACTCTTTGACTACTCGGAGTCTCTTCAATAACAACAGGATCCTCTTCTTCTTGGGAAATCTCTTCATTACTAACACTAGGGGAAACTTCACTTTCCTGGAACAGTTCTTCTAAGCTTAAAGATCCTTCACTTGATTCTTCTGGTGCAGGTAAATCCTCAGTATCTTCACTTGCAGACATAGTTCTCTTCATACTCCTGGTAGTTACACAACTTGGAAACAGGTGGGGGTTTTTCTTCTCTAAAGCTACTGTAGGACTAACCCTTAACGGTTTGTCTGTCACTATAGGACAAGGAACAAATGGTACACCACCAACTTCATTACCCAGTAAAATATGTACACCTTCAACAGCTAGTGAGTCCTTTACAGCAAAATCAACATTTCCTGTCACCAATTCACAGGACAAATGCAAGCGGCATATAGGAGTTACCTCTTCTCCTCCTATACCCTTTAAAATAACTGAATCTCCGGTGAGATTCTTCTCCAACTGTGGGTGAGCACCACGAACTACCACACTATGGTTACTCCCCGTATCACGTAATACCTTGACTGGTACCTGCACACTTCCTCCTTGAGTTGTCAGCGTACCTTCATAGATATATGGCTTAAAAGCCTCCAAGCTGCTCAGCCACTCACTGCTTGAAGTTACATTTCCACTGGTTGCTAAACACTCTGCTTGTTTAGTCTCAGTCTTCCCCACACTGCTCTTCGTAGTTTGCTTCACCTGGTTACCTTTAACCACTTGACCAACTGGTTTGGTATGCTGTTGTGTCTGATAACAATCTCGACTGTAGTGTCCTACTCTTCCACACTTGTAGCAGACAACATTAGTCTTCTGTATCTGTCTTGAAAACAGACTGGATGATGAGGATTTAACATTTAATTGCTGAGGGGTGTTACCTGACTTTGTATTGGCATAGCCACTAGAAGGATTTCCAGTTGTAATGTTCCTGAAATTTGGATGAGATCTGAAACCTGTGCGTTGTTGGTTCTGGTACTTGACATTATAATTTCTTTTGCTAGAAATTATATTAAAATCTTCGCTCAATGTAGCAGCTTTGTCAAGTTTTTTAACCTCTCTCTCTCTTAAATAGGCTCTTATGTGTTCAGGAATTCCTCTAAGATATTGTTCTAGGACTACTAACTCCTCAAGTTCGTCCATAGATTTAACTTTAGCAGCCTCCAACCATCGTTTAAAACATCTTCTTACTTTGTAAGCATAATCCAAGAAAGTTATCTTGTCATCCTTTCTCAAAGATCTGAATCTTTCATTATAATATTCAGGGGTCATCTGGTAAACTTGTAGCACATTATGTTTGAGTACCTTGTACTCTTTACACTGATCAGCTGATAAGGCTAAATAGGCACTTCTTCCTTTACCAATGAGAACACTCTGTAACAAGACCGACCATTTATCCTCTGGCCATCCCATACCTGAAGCTACTTTTTCAAAGTGATCAAAAAACTCATCTGGGGCTTCTTCTGTAAATTTTGGAATTAATTTCTGCACTCTTACTACATCAAATACAGGGTCTGAATTACCTTGAGTAGGGTTAGACGGTATTACAGGTAATGTGGATCGAGCTTTTATTAACTCCATCTCCCTTTCATGTCTTGCTCTTTCTCTCTCCTCTTTTGCTCTTTCTCTTTCTTCTTCTGCTGCTTTTTCTTCTTCTCTTTCCTTTCTTTCTCTTTTCTCTCTATCTTCTCTTTCTCTTTCTGCTTGCATTTTCTCTCTTTCAGCCTGTATCCTCAGCTTAATCAAATTTTCTTCTGCTTCTATACGTCTAAGTTCTGCTTCTGCATCACTTTTCTCTTTCTTTTGCTCATGTTTATCTGTAAATTCTGCCTCAGCTGCATTCAACAATTCCTGTGCCTCTCCCAACTCTTCATCTACTTTACCAGAGTCCATCAACGCTTGGATTGCAATATATTTGATTTGTGCCTTAATCATACCACTAGACACATTACCCCCACATGCTACAGCTAAAGCAATCCACTGTGCCTTAGTCAGGTTGGATTCAGATAACTCTTGGATGGAAGGAGCTGCTAAAAACCTCTGAACATTGAACAGAGCCATTTTCTCTAAGTTACTCAACTAAATAATTCACAATACAAAGCAAAAAATAACTATGTGGTCACTCTCCTATCAAAATATATCCCTAACACCACCAGTATAAACCATAAACCAGAGTGATATTTTTTGTTTTGTTCCACGGGTCTCTGGGCACCAAACAATATTATGTCACGATGCGTATCAAGTACCTGGTTATTACACAACTAATCTCAAGATTCAAAAATATACCTCACTTCAGCCAGATACCTGAACTCTCACAACATTAATTGTTACGACTGAATACTCTAAAGGTAACAGTGATCCCTTAAGAAAAATCTTATTTATCAATCACTTGAAAAATCAAACTAAGTTCGTCAGAATATGTGTGAGGTATAAAAAATTAAACTAGAAATCTTCTAGAGTAAAAGGGCATCACTCCATCAAAAAGCTCTAACTGTTTCCCTGGTCTTAATTCACTAGCAAAACTAAAAGAACAAAACATGTTTATCACTTTGCCTTATGCACACACAATCAATCCCATTCACTGGTGATCAATAAATGAAACACTGTTTTTCTAAAAATGTTAAATACAAAAATTTATTTTCAGATTCAAAGTTTATAACTAGAATTCACCATTAATTAGAATTCACAATCTGAAAAATTTACTATTAGTTGAAAATAATACAAAACTCAATGAATTCTTGAATTAAATTATGAAACAAAACTAATTCACAAAAACTTTATCAGGAATTTAAATTAATCAAGTAAAATTTAAACTATCAAGAATTACTCAAGATTTAAAAAGAAAATCTCAATAAATGAAATCAAGTATGCAATGTTAAATATGCAATGTTAAATTAAGTATGCAATGTTAAATTACCAAGAAATATTTACAATGCTATGTGAATAAATGTTACATCACAAACATAAAAAATGTGAAAATATAAAGAAATTGTAAATAGAAAACACACAAAAATACACGTAAGATTTATCAATAATGATTTCACTTGTTCAAAATTTCCTAACTTATCATACCACAACCTCCTAACTTATCATACCATGGTATCAATAAGTAAAATTTCACGTTACCTTACACAACTTGTGAAAACCTCTGTAAATCACTTGCTGCAGCTGCGTTACACAATACACACTTTTTACCAGGCGCCGTTACGAACTAAATAACTTTGCTAAATTCAGATCTCAAAAGTTAATGTTAAAAGTGACCACAAAAATTTACGTTAAAAGTAATCTCTTCCTAATTAGGAATGAGAGAGAGAGAGAGAGAGAGATGGAACCAAATCGACTGGTCTCAGAAATCAGAATGAAACAAATTTTAGGATTCCAGTAATACGTGAAACAATTACATGATGTCATTAAAGCATTTTGGGTACGAGATACAAAAGTTCTAGAAGCAGGGAGGTGACGTCATTAAAGCGTTTTGGGTGCGAGATACAATGGAGAAGCTTCTAGAAGGAAAGTTACGTCATCCCAGCAAAACGTTTTGAACGCATCTTACAAAACATGACGTAATTGATCAGGACACGTAT
>JANJGK010000014.1:277012-373995 GCA_039081455.1 Macrobrachium rosenbergii | reverse complement strand
GAAATAGTGAGTCGGCAGTCTCGGAAGAGATTGTTGTTCGTGATGTTGAGGGAAACGTTGTGTGTTATGTTACTGGTGAAAATATCACTTGGGACATACCCTTGCTCGAACAGAAGCAAGATGAAGATAAATTACTATCAGATGCTAAGGCATTTCTCAGGGGAGTTTCACCGAAGAAAGGGTGTAAGTTGCCTTTTTCTGGACTACAGTTGGAGAATAATTTATTAGTTAGGAAAGTTAAGTATAACTTGTGAAGTACTCTAAGCATGGGTGAAATTACACAAATCATCGTGCCAGAGAGTCTAGTGCCACAAGTTCTAGACATTGTACATTGTAAATTTGGTTCTCCTCATTTAGGTGTGGACAAGACGTATGAAAACGTCAAGTCAAAGTTCTTTTGGAAAAATATGTTTTCCACAGTGGAGGCCTTTGTAAAGAGTTGCGCTGTTTGCAATGCGAATAAGCCGGCGACGACGGTGTCGTGTCGTTTGGGTTCATATCCCATACCAAATAGGCCGTTTCAGAGAGTGCATATGGATATTTTGGGTAACTTCTCAGAATCTGCTTATGGATATAGACATCTATTAGTAGTTGTTGACGAGTTAACTCGTTTTGTCGAGATTTTCCCACTGAAATACAAGTCAGCTGAGGAAGTTGCTATAGTGTTCTTTAAGGGGATAATTTGTAGATATGGTGTTCCTGAATGTCTGATCACAGACAGTGGTAGGGAATTTATTAATAAGACTTTAGACGGTCTTGCTAACTTACTGGGAATAAAGAAAGTATCTATAATCCCGTATAGACCAGAAGCGAACGGGTTATGTGAGAGGGCGAATCGGAAAATAATCGAAGCTTTACGCATGACAGTGGGTGGTTCCGATACACATTGGGACAGATCTTTGTATGAAGTGCGATATAGTATCAACACTATGGTGAATGACACAATTAAGATATCTCCAGCAGAAGCTTTGTATGGGTACAAGTTGAAAGGACCTTTTGATTTGTTACCAGAGCGAGTTAAGGGCGATGTTACGGTTACTTCGTTGATAAATACAGCGAGAGAAAGATTTGCACGTATCAGTAAAGAACTTGAACTTAGTTCGCGCGCAATGGTAGAGAAAAGTAACGCGAAATCGCGGGGAGTAGCTTTTTCTATGGGTGATAGAGTGTTTGTTAAAGTGAATGTTCGGAATGATCTGAATTATAAATTAAGTCCGAAGTTCCATGGACCTTTTGAGATTGTAGAGATCAAAAAAGGGAATAGATTTGTAGTAAAAGATGTAAATACTGGTGTGACGAAATTAACTCATATTTCAAAATTAAAGAAAGTTGGGATGTAATGGAACATTTGTATATAATTAGAGGGATAAATATGTTGATATTTGTATATATATGGTATTTATTGTTTTTTTTTGTCTCTTGTTTATTCTAGATGCTGAAGTTCTTAGTGATAGTCCTGTTGGGTACAGTAACCTGGGGGGTCACAGGAAGCTCGTTTAGGACCAGGGGTAGTGGTTGAAGATGATCATGAAGTCTGGTTAGCTTCGGACCAAGTGACCATAAGTGTGGAATTTGACAAGATAGGATCAGCCAGAGAGGAATTAGTAATTCTAAGAATAGGTTACAACAAATGAGAAAGACGCTAGATGAAGTAGAAAATAAGAGAACTTTACCAGTCTCTTTAAATAGATTGATGAAAGAAATAAGAATAACGTTAGACAGAGTTGATAAAGGGATAGATAAAACGTTAGAATGGATTCCTGACGTTACTCCAGGAAATTCACCTTCTATACAGAATAGGAGAAGTAAAAGAGCAGCACCTTTAGTTCTTTTAGGTGTTGGCGTGATTGCTGCGATTGGAGCGATGTCCATTGGAAGTTTAGTCAAAGTAGCAGAAGTGCAAAGAGACTTAATAGCTCAGGGGAAACAGTTAAATAAATTGCAAGAAAGTAATGAGAAGTTGAGAAGTAGTTTTGAAACAATGAGACAGTTTTTGAATGATTTGTCAGTTACAGTAGAAGGTTTGAAAGAAGATCTTGATGTGACAATAGCACTTCTTACGATCCAACATACTTTTCTTAATATTGAGAAAGAAACTGATTCTCTAAGGACAGAAGTGCAAATGCAGATAAAAGCAATTATTGCTGCAGCAGTTGGTCGTGTGTATGGTGATGTATTACCTTTAGGATACTAAGAAAATGTTCTAAAGAATTCTGCTTATCTACATGGGGCGAAAGTATTGTTCACGGGAGGAGATTTGTATTTATATTATAATGTTTTAAGGGTGAGAATGTCTGATCGGGGATTAATAGTATACGTTCCTGTCAGTACAATGAAGCCTTTTCTTAGTTTTATTATTAGACCTTTTCCTAGTGCTTTTAGAGACTTAGTAGTGACATGGGATGGATTAGAGACCATGTTCATTTTCGGAGATCAATATCAAGGTTCGGGAGTTGATTATAAGACAGGTTGTACCTTGGTTAGGGAGAAGTATGTGTGTGACAGTAATGTTTTCCAATTGCGAGTTGTATCTGTGGGTGGTTGTGAATTATCATTAGTTCATAGACAGACTCCGACAGAATGTGACTTTATACGGTTTCCACATGAATACCACATGATCACCACCAAAACTCTTACTGCCATTTACTGCAAAGAATGCCCTGTTACGACGATGTGCCGAGGTAACAAGTCGACGTCCTTCAGTCTTCAAGGATCCAAGCTGTTTGACGCTTCTTGCAGAGTATTGTCCACAGACTTTCTCGTACTTAGCCGTGCTGTGTTCAACAGTTCCGAGAAGATATTCATGCATCATATGCATAATGATCATGATGTAGTTCCAGTACCTTCAACGGGGGTGCCGATAACTGTTCCACCGTTAGAAGAAGACAATGATCCGTTGTTGGTCGAGTATCAGCAATATTTTGTGCCATCCATCTTGGTAGTTCTAGTGGCTATTTTACTGATAATTCTTGTTGTGGGAGTAGTTAAGCTTATTTGTGCTTGTAAGACTAAATGCAAGGGCTCTAAGAAAATGACCCCAGTGACTTTGCAAGTACGTCATGAGAGCAGTACTTAAAACTGCAGTTCAGTAGACATTGCTAATTGAGCATAGCTCTATTTGTTATGTTTTATATATTTGCTTTTATTTTGATTCGCCATTAAGAGAGCGAAACGCTCTTATGGGGTGGCCGAGCACTATTTCAGAAAAATACGGCCGCTTTAACATTACTGTGTTGTATAGTGTGATGAAAGAGAGTTAGCTGTAAGATGGAACTGGGGCAAGCCGTCAGTTGCAGAATCATTGTACTCAGCAAATACTTCGTTACATCTGCAGTTAATTTGATGAACACACGATATTGGCTCTGTCATATGACCGAGTTGGTATGTGCGTACATGAGTTCGTACGTTAGAAATCTAGATTTTGTGTCTAATTCTGCCCAAAAATTAGTCCGATCGTTCATTAGCAGAGCTAGAGCGGTATCGTCAAGACATTATCTTTGAGAATTGGCAGAATAAGGTACAGTTCAGACTCTTCGTTTTTCTGTGTGAATTGTGGACTTATGTTTTTTACCATGTTTCAAGACATTTTTGAACTTGTGTGGGAAGTGGACGTAGCCTTTTACCATTTCAATATTCTATTTTATTGTGTTCTATTTACCAGTATGCTATTTACTCATGCATTTTAGACTTTTCATTATTATGTTTTGCACTTGCATATTTTTGGGAGATTATTATTTGTGCTTAATTCTTTCGACAGATGTCTGTGGTGGTGTGGTGAGAACATAGTGAGAGGACATGATGTTATCATGTTGGTGTGATCATAGAGAATACATTGCAAAACCTTTGCAATGTCTATAATTTTTATGTGGTAGACTTTGAGACTAGACTAGACTTACAAAGTCTATAATGGAATATGTGAGAATTTTTGGATTTACAGGCCATTAGCTGTGATGAGACTTTTTAGTCAGGATTAGATTATTCTTACTTGATAATTTCATTTATGATGCATTTTAATCTTTGCTTTGTTTGTTCATTACTTGTTGGGTTGCTTTAAATAATAAGTCTATTTTTGTAGGAAAGATTGCATTTCCTTAGATGACCCATTTCATTTCTTTACTGTGGAATGCGAGAACGAAAGAGATCTTTGTGACATCAGAGAGAGAGAGAGAGAGAGAGAGGGGATGCGTGAAACTCGCTGAGAGAAAAAGAAGAGCGTGTGGGGCCTAAGGGGGAGTATTCAGGGAGAGAGAGACCAGGGTCGAAATTCCATTGCCTTCTGGAGTTAGACCGCAAGTCGGTACGTTACGTAGTATTCCTACATGGAATATTGAGTCTGTTTCCAGGGGGGGATTACATATATATTCAGGTCTGATCAAAAGCTGCCCAGCGTTCGTTCACGAGACCCGCCTCCATTTCTGTAATGCCGACAAATGAACAAATGTCGATTGATAAATAACTCGCACTTCTAGTCTTCCGATGAGTCACGGGGAGGGAGGAGGAGGAGGAGGAGGAGGAGGAGGAGGAGGAGGAGGTCTCCAGCTTCCTGACCATATTAAATTTAGCACCAAAAGAGAGGGGGGGTGGGGGTGGGACTGTCTTTGACTGCCAAGCAAAGGAAGGACCTGAAGGAAATGTGAAGGACTGATGTACCGAGTGTATTTGATCAATGACGTAGGTTTATCATTTGAATGTGAAATGTTCTACTACACATTTTTTAGGTAGTAAAAAATAAGCGCTGCTAAATCTTGACGCATTGGATTATAGGCATTTTAAGAAGGAAAGAGACCACTGCTTACCATTCTTATAGAATGGGTAAATCACGTTTGATATCAGGAACTGGGAACAGAATCATTAAATAGTTGCACTTGGCGTTAAATGAATGATTTTTAAGCATTTCTGATGTTATGGTATGAGACGCCACTCGTGTTTTATGAATTTATTATTATTATTATTATTATTATTATTATTATTATTATTATTATTATTATTATTATTATTATTATTATTATTATTATTATTATTATTATTATTATTATTATTATTATTATTCAGACAATGAAACCTATTCATGTGAAACAAGAAGCCCACCAAAGGGGCCACTGACTTGAAATTCAGGCTTCCAAAGAATATCAAGGTGTTCATTAGAGAAGTAAGAAGAGGTAAAGGGAAATACAGAAAGAGAGAATGTTACTGGCTCAAGGCTTCTATAACTTGAAGAATTCCCCGGTACAATTCCTTCCAGGTTTTAGGCCTCTCTCTCTATAGTGGTTTGTATCAAACATTTCTTCCAAATAAGTCATTCATGTAGATCAATTTTTTTGTCAAGAGATCGTCCTTTTCGATTCAAGTTTCAGTGCATCCATGAAGACAATTCGATGCAACTCTTGGTCACTGATAAGTTCAGCCAAGCCATTACTAAAAAAAAAAAAAAAGTAAAAGATTTTATTATTGGCGCCAAATCCAAATAGTTTCATAGATCAGTAAATCGAATCAGTCTCCCAGCTGAGCAATGAGAAGCGTCTGGAGTAGACATTGTCGTCAGCCAGTTTTTAGGAACCATTTTCCAAGCATATTAATCTAGTCATTTTTTCATTTTGTAAAACAGTATAGCGAAATAAATATGGAACATAAATAGAGTTAAATTTGCGAAGTCAATGCAGTAATTTAAGTTTTCGCTATCACATTAGTGAAAGTCCTCCTGGGCCTCTGTAGGCTCATAGGGCAGACGCTGATCTCCTGTTTCTTAGGCTGACAGCCAGTGGGGGACAGGTCCCATTAGAATCCCGCAATTATTAAGAAAAAAACAGGGAAATGAATAAATAAGAATTTCAATTTTGTCAAAGTCGCTAGATACTTGAATGATGTTAACTTCGATTTAGTTGCAAGAGACAAATGTTTGCATAAGCGTCGCATGAGCGCCTTTGTATAAACACACAAGTGCAACAATTTTGATGACCAATACCTTAAAAGTCTGAAATGATCAGTTTTAGTGTTTAAATTGTTTGTGTGGGAACGGACTGGGTTCTATCAAATGGGCTTTATAGATATATGTGCTGAAATGACTTCTTCACTTTAGATAGCCGTTTCTCAACCTGTGTGGCCTGGCGCACTGGTACGCCCCGTGAGGTGCTCAGGTGCGCCCCAAGGAATAGGAAAATTATATTCTAATATTTAAAATATCTGTTATTATTTTCATAAATTTTGCAGACACCGAGTATGTGTTTCTATGTCTGAGTCAAGTCTTCGATATTTGACATTTTAAACTGGAAGGTAAATTCCTTAATCTCTCCTTTTCATTTCATTGGGGGTTTAAATCAGTCATTATTGCTCTCTCTCTCTCTCTCTCTCTCTCTCTCTCTCTCTCTCGAGAGAGAGAGAGAGAGAGAGAGAGAGAGAGAGAGAGAGAGAGAGAGAGAGAGAGGAGGTAAGGTAAATTCCTTGATCTTTCCATTTCATTTCCTTGTGGGTTTAAATCCGTCATTACTGGCCTCTTTTCTTTATGAATTTCTATCCTGCTAATCTTCTTAGTAGTTGCTTAGCTGAAAATGACAACCGTCAGTTTTTTTTTTTTTTCTTAAAGCTACTGGACAAGCTTTCCTTTCACGAACACCTTTCTCACAAGTTTATGTGTTTGTTTTATGCTTTGCAAAATTCATTGCTAAATGAAAACTTATATTCTTAATTATTTCGTCCTTAATCTCAGTATCGGAAGAATATAAAAAAAATAATAATAAGCGTATTGCCGATATATGAATTTACATAAAAAATCTGTTAAGAACCAGTCCTTTTTCCAGTACTTTTTGACTGGTTCTACGAAGTCTTCAGTCTCATTCGTGGTTGAAATGGAACTGACAGTCTTAATCTTTTATTAATTTTGGTAGATTTTTTTTATATTTTCTTTTTCACGATTCTCTCTCTTTCTCTCTGATACTTGAATATTAAATTGTAGAATTGTTGTGACGATGAGTAGTATGTTCTTCTGTTAACATAATTTCTAAAGTTCCTGCATTTTCCATCGATTCTCAGCCACAGTAGCTGCTTGTCACTCTTAATCTCTGGTTTCTTCTCATAAAAGCAAAGCAGGACTAATACTAAATATCCCCTGAGGCCAGATACTAGAATAAACTAAGCCTAATCTAGTACAATAATCCAGATTTGTGGATCCAGGTTAATGACCTCACCATATGGTCAGTGCAGTGGATGAAAGGACATAGCTAATACCCAATTTTCCTTGAGGTCGGTTGGCTATAGAATTAACCAGTGCAGCAATCCAGGTTAGTGACTTATAATCCAGGTTAATGACTTCACCATATGGTGGCTGGCATGTCAAGGCGGTTTTATGATTCGTGACGATGACCTCAGTGTCCTGTTTAAAAGCAAGGGCATCTGCGATTCTGGTCAGTCAGTCAGTAGATACCTAACTGCTGCTACATTACTCTTCAAAGGTCTCGTTCAAGATACTCAGTGAATCATAATTCGTGGACTTTTTTATATAATAGAAAACCAGGTGGACTGCCCATAAAATGGACAGATTTTTAAGCAAGAAACGTACCAGTGAGGAACTTAACTCTAATAATGAAACTGTTTTGAGTGAAGTGAAGCGCCCAACTAAGAAAATTAAGATTAGACCTAATCGGAAATACGACAAAAGTTATTTCAGTTTTGGCTTCACGTGCACTGGAGATGTAAAATCAGCTTCTCCCATTGTGTTTGGTTTGTGGTTGCAAAATGTCAAACGTGTCTATGTTTCCTAGTAAATTAAGTAAACATTTTCAAACATCGCATGGCAGTCAGTCTTCAAGGAAAAGACGTAAATTATTTCAAAAGACTACTTGAGCAACAAACAAAGCAAGCATTTGCTTTCAAAAGTAGAGTAACGTTGTCTGAAAAAGCTCAAATTGCATCTTATGAAGTATCGGAAATGATTGCCGTATCTTTGTTTCAAGGAATTGCTTACCACTACTAAAGGTGAAGATATTTTCCTTATTTTGAATAGTTATCTTGAGAAATGGAATTTATCCTGGGAGTCGTGTGTTGGAATTTGTACTGATGGAGCTCCATCAATGGTGGGTTCCATTAAAGGTCTTGCATCATTTGTAAAGCAAAAGAATCCCAAGATAATAACAGCTCACTGTTTCTTGCATAGAGAGGTCCTGATGGCAAAAATACTGGGTGTTAAATTGAAAGAAGTTTTTGATCAAGTTGTCGAAATGGTAAATTTCATCAAGACTAGACCAGTAAAGGCTTGTATATTTGAACAACTTTGTGGAAACATGGATTCACAACACACTCGCTTGCTATTGCACACAGAAGTGAGATGGTTGTCAAGAGGAAAGGTACTCTGTCGTGTGCTTGAACTTCGCGAAGAACTATTGGCATTTTTTAAAAAAGAAAATAAAAGTAAATTTTGTGGACTTTTGGAATGTGAGATTTGGACATCAAAATTGGAATATCTGACTGATATGTTTCAACACTTGAATAATCTGAACATGTCTATGCAAAGTGGAAATGAAAATCTTCTCTCATTTACCGACAGAATCAAAGCATTCCAGAAAAAAATAGTGATTTGGAAAAGAAAAGCAAGTTCAGGCTGCTTAGAAATGTTTCCTTTGCTGAGAAAAGGCTATCCAGACGATTTAATTCCTTTAATAGTGGATCATTTAGCGACTCTGGAAGGTAATCTGAATTATTACTTTCCCTCAATAAATACCGAGCAGTACGACTGGATTCGCAAACCTTTCATTGATATTTCTACCGAGGACGTTAGCTTTTTGTTAACAGAAGAGGAAGAGCTGGCCGCTATGTCTTCTGATCGGGGATTAAAGATCAAGCATAAAGAGGTGCCCATCGATCAGTTTTGGATTTCAGTTAAAGAAGAATATCCTTCAATAGCTAACAAGGCATTAACGGTTTTATTGCAGTTTTCCACATCTTATCTTTGTGAACAAGGATTTTCTGTACTAACTAACACTAAATGTAAAAATAGATCAAATATCAAATCTATAGATGAAGAGTTGAGAGTTTGTTTATCACATATAAGGCCTAACATTCACAAAATTGCTAATTCTCATCAAGCACAGGTTTCTCATTAGGATACTTAAATGCAAAATGTAATATCTAAAAAATAAATGGTTATTTTAGAATACATATCTATTATTTTCCTATTACTGCTACTACTACTACAAATTATTATAATTATTATTATTATTATTATTATTATTATTATTATTATTATTATTATTATTATTATTACTATTATTATTATAATACAGACTATGAACCCCAACTGCTATAGACCCGAGGGCACTAACAGGAAGAGCAGTGCCAAAGGATATAAGTGAGGAAAAAGACAATTAAAAGAAAATAAAAATATGCAGCATATAAAAAAACACATATTTTAAAATATGCTTGAACGCTATGCACAAAAAAAGTCAAATATCGTCTCAGGAAGAAAGTATTACCGTACCAGCAATCTAAAGTTTCTGAAACTTCACCACAATAAATTCAAATTCCATAAGTATTTTGTCCATATTAAAATCAAAGGTGCGCCCCAAAGTTTCTGTTAATTCATAGGTGCGCCCTGAGGTAAAAAGGTCGAGAAACACTGCTTTAGACGAAAACGATGGAGGAGAAAAAACAACTGGGCATCAAAATGAGTAAAAGTCCTCCTTCGCTTAAGAATACGATACGAACCAACACTTCCTTCAGACTGGACACCACTCCACGACTGAACTCGGAAAGTTTTTTTTTTTTTTTTTGTCTAATGAAAAATAAACAAAAGATTTAATCTGTCGATAACTCAAAGGTAGATACCCCTTAGCGGAGTAATGCCGTCAGTGCACCTCACGCGGTGCACTGTAGGCATTACTAAGTCTTAATAAGGTTCTTTGCAGCGTCCCTTCGACCCCTAGCTGCAACCTCTTTCCCTCCATTTACTGTACCTTCATTCATATTCGCTTCCTTCCGTCTGACTTTCCACCCTCTCTAACAATTGCTTCATAGTGCTTCGATTGCGAGAGCCTCCTTCAAACTTTCTAAACTCTCAGTTTCCCTTCCAGCACTGAATGACCCCACAGGTCCCAGTGCTTGGCTTTCAGCCTAAATTCCATATTGCATTCCATTCGAATCAAGAGTAGATGTGAGTGCACAATTATCTACGTCCGTCCCATAAAAAAATCCCACAGATCTTTTGTGCTATAACCACTGACTGACTACACTGAAGGTTGTTGTGTGGAGTTATCACTGCGTGAAAGCACAAACCTCAAGATAAGAAGAGATGAATAAGACTGACACAGGACTGAAGAAGTCTCAACTCTTCAACAGAATGTCATCTTAAATATTTACGCAATGACAGGGTCAGGAAGGAACATTGTTGTGAACCCAGTTCCATTCAAGCTCTGACCCAGATTTCATCCTGAATATTAGGTCTGTCGTTCTGAGGATATTTTGTGTAGATATTCATCCTGTACCTTCGGCTTGTTGACAAAATCTGTTTCTGAAAGTAAGGTGGGACAAGTGCCTTCATGTCAAGTGCACTGAAAAGGACATCAAGTGGTTTATGAAGGTCATTAATGTTGTTCCATGTGAAGGCGTCTTTCCTTCCTTCCTTCCCTCCCTCCCTCCCTCCTTCCCTACCTCCTTCTTTCCTTCCTTCCTTCCTTCCTTCCTTCCTTCCTTCCTTCCTTCCTTTCTGCCATTCTGCCATTCTTGGCCTGATCAACCAGAGGTCTTTAGTGAGACCACAGTTACTGAGACACTCCCACTATACCATTGTTATGACAACATCTCATTATCATTATTATTATTGTTATTATTATTATTAGGAAGAAGACCTTCTTTAATACAGGTTTTGTTAAACAGAATGGCAGTTTCAACAGCATTTATTTTATATAGTAAATGCTCAATTCGTCTTATCAATTGCTTTTCTTGCACTGGAATGGTTGCAAGCAATTGACCGATATTCATATCCTACACATCACTTAACCGCTGGATATGAATATCGGTCAATTGCTTGCAACCATTCCAGCGCAAGAAAAGCAATTGATAAGACGAATTGAGTGTCTACTATATAAAATAAATGCTGTTGAAACTGCCATTTTGTTTAACAAAACCTGTATTATTATTATTGTTATTATTATTATTATTATTATTATTATTATTATTATTATTATTATTATTATTATTATTATTATTATTATTATTATTATTATTATTATTATTATTATTATTATTATATTAATCAGAAGATGAAGAAGAACCCTATTCATAAGGAAGAAGCAGCCCACCACAGAGGCCATCGACTTGGAACTCAACTTTCCAAAGAGTAACTAGGCGTTCATTCGAAGGGAATGTAGACAGAGAAGATCAGTTATCAGAAAAAGCGATCAATTAACAAATAAATAAATGAAAAATTAAGGAAATGACTAAAATCCCATCTACCTGCTCAAAATCAAATACATATAAAAAATCAAGGTAAAAATGAAACAAATAAAGAAAGGAACAAAGATCATGTGATGAAGGCAAAAAGCAAGCCAACAACACATTATGAAATGTCAGCACCACGATATGAGCCATCAGCACCTAGATATAGCACAAGGAACAAGCAATGTATCTATGATGCTAGGGGATGGTGCAGATATGGAGATAAATGCAGGTTTATGCACAAAGTGAATAAATATGAAGCTGGAAGATCAAATATAATGGAAAAGTTGGATTTTTTAATGTACGAATTTCTGGAAATGAAAAAAAGATCAACATATCAGAACAGGAAAGAGACATGGGAAAATCCTTATTATTACCCATATTAGATAATGGAGATAATACGCAAACCATCATAGTGATGAACGTGCAGGGTTTAGTTTCGAGTAACTCAAAAAGAAAGATAGAGTTCTTAGAAGAACTAACCCAAAATGAAAAAATAGAAATATTGAATATAAGTGAAACCTGGTATTCCCAAGAGACTGGTAATGATGACCAGATAAAGGGTTTCCAAACTTATAGATCAGATAAAAAAAATAGAAATCAAGGGGGAACCGCGATATATGGGAGAGATGCCAATCAAGGAAAAATCTGTGAGAAATATAGTAACACAGAATGTGAATTAATAGCGGTAGAATTTGAATCTGAAAAATTAGTGAACATTGTAATATATAGACCCCTAATACTAAAGAGTTTGACATAATAATTGAAAAATTGGATGAAATATGTAGAAATCACAAGGACTGGACTATACTCCTAACTGGAGACTTTAACTTTCCTTTTGTAGAATGGAAAGAACGAATAGGAGACTGTGGTTGTATTTATACATATAAAAAAGAGAGCAATAGTAGTGCAGAGGATAAGAGACAATTTGAAAAGCTATTAGATATGCTACTAGAACATAACATTCAGCAAATAAATCACCAACCAACAAGAAAGGATAATATTTTAGACCTAGTATTTGTGAATGAGGTGAACTATGTTAAAGAAATAATAGTATATAACACGAGTATTTCGGACCATAATGTCATAGAACTAACAGTCCGTTCCAGAACACACGAAAACAGAGAAAAGCAAGAGATGAAAAAATGGGAAGGATATGGAAAATACAATTTCTATAGTAAGAATATAAATTGGTCAAAAATAAATGAAGAATTAAACAAAGAATGGGAAAACATATTTGTAAGTGATGATATACAGGTAAATACCGATATATTATATAAAATATTAGAGGAAATAGTGAAAAAATATATACCGAAGAAAAAAAGTAAACATCAGTCACGAATTCCAAGAGACAGAAGGATCTTGTTCCAGAAAATTAGAAAGTGGAAAAAAGCTCTTGCAAAAGAAAAGAATGCATGGAAAGTGATGGAACTAAAAAGTAAGATAGAAAATGCAGAACAAAAGATTATACAATCAAAAGAAAATGAAAAATGGAACCTAGAAGAAATGACACTACAAAATATCAAGCAAAACCCTAAAATTTTTTATTCATATGCAAAAAAGATGAATAAAATAAGAGTAGAAATAGGCCCTCTAAGAATTGAAGGGCGATTAACGAATGAAAAAAAGGAAATATGTAACATATTAGCAGAAAGATATAAGAGTGAATTTACACCTAGAATTGACAATGAAGATAATGATACAGAAATAAGAGATGAAAATACTGAATACTTATCAGATATAGATATTACAGAAGCCGATATTGTGCAGGCTATTAATGAAATAAAAAATGGATCAGCAGCAGGACCAGCTGGAGTACCTGCCATATTGTTAAAGAAAGTGGTTCATTCAATCGCAAAGCCGCTAGCAATATTATTAAGACAAAGTATAGATACAGGCAAGATTTATGATGAGCATAAATTAGCATATATTACTCCTACTTTCAAAAGTGGTTCAAGACTAGAGGCAAGTAATTATAGGCCTGTGAGTCTGACATCTCATATTATGAAAGTATATGAAAGGGTAAGGAAAAAAAATATAATGAAACATTTAATGAAAAATAGATTGTTCAATATAGGACAACATGGTTTTGTACCCGGAAAAAGTACACAAACCCAACTGTTAGTCCACTATGAAAGCATATATAAAAATATGATAAATGAAAAAGATATAGATGTGGTTTACCTAGACTTTGCAAAAGCTTTTGACAAGGTAGATCATAATATATTAGCGAAAAAAATTAGAAAACATAACATTGTTGACAAAGTAGGAAGATGGATAAAAGAATTTTTGCAAAACAGAAAACAGATAGTGATTGCAAACGATGAGAAATCGGATGAAGCTACGGTAATGTCCGGTGTACCACAAGGTACGGTGTTAGCTGCATTGCTGTTTGTGATTATGATTGCAGACATAGACAGTAATGTTAAGGACTCAGTAGTAAGAAGTTTCGCAGATGACACAACAATAAGTAGAGAAATTGCTCGTGATGAAGATAGGAACTCGCTACAAAGAGATCTAAACAAAATATATAAATGGGCAGAGATAAATAGGATGGTATTTAACTCTGATAAATTTGAATCAATGAACTATGGTGATAAAGTAGGAATGCTATATGCATATAAAGGACCTAATAATGAGACAATCACAAACAAGGAAGCAGTTAAAGACCTTGGTGTGATGTTGAATAGGAATATGTTATGCAATGATTAAATAGCAATTCTATTGGCAAAATGCATAGCAAAAATGGGAATGTTGTTCCGGCACTTCAAAACAAGAAAAGCTGAACACATGATTATGCTTTATAAAACGTACGTACGTAGTCAACTTGAATATTGCAATATAATATGGTACCCACACTACCAAAAGGATATTGCACAAATAGAGAGTGTACAAAGGTCATTACAGCTAGAATAGAAGAAGTTAAGGACCTTGACAACTGGGAAAGACTACAATTCTTAAAATTATATAGTCTTGAAAGGAGAAGAGAACGCTACATGGTAATTCAAGCATGGAAACAGATAGAAGGAATTACCGAAAACATCATGGAACTAAAAATATCAAAAAGAGCAAGCAGAGGTAGATTAATAGTGCCAAAAACTATACCAGGAAAACTAAGGAAAGCACACAGGACATTAATCCACCACGCACCAGCATCGATAATGCAGCGTCTATTCAATGCGCTACCAGCTCATCTGAGGAACATAACAGGAGTGAGCGTAGATGTGTTTAAGAATAAGCTCGACAAATATCTAAGATGCATCCCAGACCATCCAAAACTGGAAGATGCAAAATATACCGGAAGATGCGTTAGCAATTCTCTGGTAGACATCAAAGGTGCCTCACACTGAGGGACCTGGGGCAACCCGAACGAACTGTAAGGTCTGTAAGGTAAGGTCCCTCAGTATCCACCACATTGGCTGAGGGGTAAATAAACTATATTATTTTACCTTCAGCCTCACTCCCTGTTACTCCTCCCCCACCCCCTCCCTTTTTGATGGTGAGATTGAATCGAGTGAATCCAAAGTCTTTGTTGTGATTTGAAGTTGTTCTGGTGGCTGATATTTTTATCAAGGAATCTTCTTCTTTATTCTGTGGCAGTTTAAAATGACAGCACTGCAAATGTCGGTGCCATTTGAGTTTTTAGTTTTCTGAAAAGAAAACTACTGTGCTGTGCTGGCTTTGCCTGTCCGTCCGCACTTTTTTCTGTCCGCCCTAAGATCTTAAAAACTACCGAGGCTAGAGGGCTGCAAATTGTTATGTTGATTATCCACCCACCAATCATCAAATGTACCAAACTGCAGCCCTGTAGCCTCCTCATTAGTTTTTATTTTATGTAAGAAAGTTAGCCATAATCGTGCTTCTGTCAACGATATAGGATATGCCACCACCGAGCCGTGTTTAAAGTTTCAGGGGCCGCGGCTCATAGAGCATTAAAACGAGACCGCCGAAAGATAGATCTATTTTCGATAATAACATTTAGAATATTTCATCTTCCTGTGCTGTCAGGCAAAAGATATCAACCCGATACGATGCCTTCCCTTCTTCCTGATCTCCTCAGGAAAGTCTCCATAGGGGGTAGTGCCGTCACTGCACCTCTGCAGTGCACTGTAGGCATTACATAAGGTTCTTTGCGGCGTCTCTTCCACTGCCCCAAGCTGCTACCCCTTTCGTTCCTTTTACTGTACCTCCGTTCATTTTCTTTCTTCCAACTTACTTTCCATCCTCTCCCAACAATTGTTTCATAGTGCTTCTTCGACTGCTTTGGGGTTTTCCTCCTGTTAAACCTCTCTAACCTTATTGCTGTCAATTTCCGTTTCAGCACTGAATGACCTCATAGGTCCTAGCGCTTGGCCTCTGGCCTAAATTTTATGGTCTCTCTCATTTCCTTTTTCATTTCCGTCTTCGTTTTCTTAAGACTGAAACTCTACTCCTATTTTTTTTTTCCTTCCCAGACCCTTCTACTCACTGAAACTGGCTGCAGTAACATTTCTTTTCCTGTCTGACTGACAGCCTCTTGATTTTCTGTTTTGCTTCCTCTTTCTCCTCTGCGTGTCTGTCTGCCTGTCTGTCTGTGTTGCGGGCTGCTGAGGTGAAAGAGCCGGCAACAGACGAGAACAGACTCATTTATCCCTATTGCAATTTGCTTAGCTTTTTGGGAGTGAGGTTGGGGAGTGGGAGGTTGTTTGAGAGGAATATGGATGAACCTCCCACCCCCAACCCCTTTCAACCCTCGCCTAAATCAAATGGTTTTATTATTGTATCATTTCTGGTTCAAATGCGCACACAGGAGCTGCAAGGAGAAGGAGACCTGAAGGTACACTGAGTAACTAAAGGTACCTTTGTCTGCCACTGTACTGCGCACGCGCGCACACACACTCGCACACTTTCACTCACGCTGTCCTCATTATGACCTTATGCCCATCGTAAGTGGTTAAGGGTTTATGTAGGAGACTAAAATAGAAAGTTTGAATGATACAATTCCTAGGAGTATTTGGGGGGGGGTGAAGGTGGGGAAGGGAAATGACTTACCTTTCAGGAATCTTGAGATACTACAATGATGCTTAGCTTCTGTGCAGGTCATAGTCAATAGAAATAACTCTTAAATCATTAGATGCAGAGAGAGAGAGAGAGAGAGAGAGAGAGAGAGAGAGAGAGAGAGAGAGAGAGAGAACGGGCTGTTAAATGCTCACTATCTATTTTTTTCAAGTAATTAGGTAAAAGCATGGAAGCCAAAATAAAATGTAAAACCGTGGGTTTTTTCCCAATTAATCGAAAAAACAGATACTGAACATTTAACAGCTCTCTCTCTCTCTCTCTCTCTCTCTCTCTCTCTCTCTCTCTCTCTCTCTCTCTCTCTCTCTCTCTCTCTCTCAGAGCCAGTCAGGAGTCGCTTTCGCCTCTTCAGTTAGAAGGGAGTTGCACAGACTCTTGTGATTGGCCAAAAGCATTCTGGAAGGTTTTCAGTCAGACTGTAGCATTGGCTCCGTTGAGCCATGTTTGTTCGTGGCCTCCGTCAATGAGGCTTTGTGACAACAAAACTCCTAATGATCGAGGATATTAATGAGCGTTGACTGAGGTGAGTTAATTAATCTGTAGTGGTTGAGAATTCCATGAATATAGATGCGTCAGAAGCATAGTTTTGTGGTCACACACAAGTTGGTGATTCGTTCCCGTCGGAGGTGTGTTAGTTCCGTGACAGACTTGTCAATGTCGCTCTCCAAAGGCCTCTAATGAGGAATTTGATCCCAGTATGAGAGGATGTGACAGTGTGTTCCCGCTGAAGGACGCTAACTTTCTTGTGGTTTATATTAAACTTCCTGCTTTTGCTATTGATAAATACTAGAGCTGAGGTGGATCCCGAGATCAGGCCAGAGAAGGAGAGTGCCAGCGTAGCCTGGGTCAAGTTTGGCATTCAATCATGAGTGTTGCGTCGCCAGTCATGTTGAATTTCAACTTGAAGAGCGGTGCTCCAGTGCAGGATGCATGAAATCAAATAGTTGTGAATGGAGTTCATAACTTGCTAGGCTAAATTGATCAGGTCTTGCAAGCAGAAAATCCGTAGGCAATGGAGATTTTGCTTCCTAGACTCTGTGGGGTTGTGGTGCCTTATGATAACCTGTTGCATTGAGGCATCCCGCAATGTCCGCTGTCGTTTCCCCAAGAGGAAGACCGGCACCGTAGAGGAAGAACCATTCTATTAAACTGAACTCGTAATCGTCAATATGGTTCTTGCTCTTCAAAACTCCACTTACGTAATGATGGTTGGTCATTATTGTGGACCTCAGTTTAGAAAGATTTTGGAATCAGGAGGGGGCGTATTGCATAGGTCAGAGTTTAAGAACCATTTGACCCTCATCGTAAACTTTTTGGATATTTCAACGCAGTGTTTCATGACCAGTTTCTAGAGATACCAACTGCGCTGCGCCAGTCTCTCAAAATGTCAGAATCTCTGAGAACTCTGTAATTAGAGTCTGTGTGATTGCTTCATAAGGTCACTTCTTCGTTGTTGTCGTTGCTCAGTGGAGAAGACGGCCTTGTGGCAGCGCTGGACCTTGTCCGTAAGAGCAGCCCCCAAGTGTTAAAAGGATCTTTGTTCGTGCAAGGGAAATAAGAAGGGCAGGATTCCCATTCCTTTGCAGAATCCTCCTGCCCGTCCGCTGACAAGGCAGTGAAAAGACAGCGATAATGGGGAAGAGGGAGAGAGTGACGCCAGGCATAAAAGCAAGTTCTCATTTGCAAGTGAGTTCTGTAGCGAGCAGATTCATTCTCAGTCGAGGTGGTATCACAAGGACAAGATGGATACTCAAAGCAAAAGAAAACACAAATTGTGGGTTTTATATTTTATTGGTCAAAAAATTGTGGAAGTCTGAATGCTGTTGAGTCACAATGTGGCTTGGTTTTTGTAATTGTCAAGGTTATTATTATTATTATTATTATTATTATTATTATTATTATTATTATTATTATTATTATTATTATTATTATTATTATTATTATTATCCAGAAGATGAAACCTTTTCATATGGAACAAGCCCACCAAAGGGGCAACTGACTTGAAATAAAAGCTTCCAAAAAATACTAAGGTGTTCATTAGGAAGAAGTAAGAGGTGATAAAGGGAAATACAGAAAGGAGAGATCCCACTTACCAAAAAAGAAAAAATAATAAATAGATAGAAATGTATTAAATGCAAGGAGAGTAGTATTAGGTAGTAATGCGTTGCATCTTCGCTTGAACTTCTGAAGTAATAGTTCCAGTTGCACATCCTATTCAAGGCAGTGATGGAAATAGGTCATTTGGAAACAAGCATACGCCAAGGCTGTATCCAGGAATCCGGTGGGCGGTGGGGGACGGGGCTGGAGAAACGTCTACTGGAAGTCTCGTAAAAATCTAGATGGTTTTTTAAAGTTCTGGCCGCAGTGCCAAGGAAGAGCTTCCTTATTTGAACTGCTGTTCGAAATACACATTTTCCTTCTGTTGTGACAAGTTGAAATTGACATATGACGACTCTATACAGCATATTACGATGCTTATGAATCAGTGCATAGCCAGTCTTGAGGCAGAGGAGAGATTCTGAATGAAATGTTCTTCGGCGGGATATAATGATCGAACATAACAGTCGATCCTATGTAAATGGAAAGGAAATGTACGGAGCTTCCGCTTCTGTTTCAAGGCTGTTTTTCATTCAAGCCTTTCAAATGAAGGAAGATAGATGTGTGTGTGTGTGTGTGTGTGTGTCACTGTGGGGGGAAGCCACTGAAACTTAATCCCTAGAGACTGAGGCCGTACGGACGGACGGACTCACAGTGAGACCTCATGACAGCGTGTACGTTTTCTGGCAATTACTATCACGCGTTTTTCTTAATTCTTTAATATTTTGAAGCATTTTTTAATTTTCCATTCGTAGTTTTAATTTCAATTCGAACCTGATAAATTAATTCTATAATCCCTTGTCTTCGCTATCAGGTTTTTAATTCCATCTGCAAATTTTTCACGGTCAAAAGAGGATGTGTTATATCATGAGAGAGAGAGAGAGAGAGAGAGAGAGAGAGGGAGAGAGAGAGAGAGAGAGAGAGAGAGAGAGAAGCGCAGTCACTGACGGCGAGGAGCGCCACAGTGAATTGCTGTAGATGTACAGAAATGGAATTTTCATTCAAAAATTAATTTCAATATACTTACCTGGATACTTCATACAGCACTTAGTTCGCACGCGCGAGAAAACAACACTTACAACATTATCACCTTAAGGCCACTAACCCATAAAGAAAAAATTCTCAAACCACCAATTATCACCTCTGGTAACGACCGGTAAACAGCGCCACGCCCCCCTCTCCCGCTCAGCTGATCATCAGTAATCCCAACATTGAGAGTGGGGAGGTGGGTGGGATGTATGAAGTATCCAGGTAAGTATATTGAAATTAATTTTTGAATGAAAATTCCATTTCAAAATACATTCCCTGGATACTTCATACAGCACGATTCCCAAAATTTTACTGGAGGTGGGATCGATCGTACTAGAGATTGATTAGTGACCTATCCAACTATTCTACTCATTGACTTGGTAAGAATAGAAGGAAGCTGCGTACTCACCTAGACTCAGAGTTCTGCCGACTCATGGAGGTCAGGTATGCGCAGAAGGTCTGACGTCTCAGGGATAAGAGTGTGGAGGCAACATAGCCCTACATCCACTTTGCTCTTATATGAGTCTCAGGGATAAGAATGTGGAGGCAACATAGCCCTACATCCACTTTGCTCTTATATGAGAACAGTCTAGTCATGTCAAGTTAGTCTCGCCCTGCCAGGGACTCGAGAACTTAACCCAAACATACTGCGGGAAATTGCAATAATGAAGTTAATGTCTTAACCTAATAAATTGCTTATTAATCAATCAGAACATAAATATAATAATTTTTAAAGTACATATTTAACCATATAAATATATAAAATAAATAATGAGTTAATTAAGATTAATTAATGACCTGACCCGCAGCAACAAAAGGTCCCAAAGAGGAACAACCATCTAAACTGCATGAAATATCTTTAAAATAAAATAGAGAAAAGACAGAATTGGAACTCCAAGATGCGGCCTCCAGCACCCTAGAGATAGAACAATTCTTAAGAAAAGCCGCACTAGTGGCTATAGATCTAATGCTGTGGGCCCTGGGAGGAGGACCCCCTACACCTCCCAGTGCTCCAGCACCAGAAATAACTTCTCTCAGGAAGAAAGAAATGGCATTTTTGGAAATGTTCTTCCTGGGTCTCTTAGGAGAAATAAATAGGACACTTGGACGCAGGACGAGGTCCTTAGTCCTATCTAGATAAATAGACAATGCCCTAACTGGACAAAGAAGTGAACCCTCAGGGAGATCACCCGCAAAGTCTCTGAGGGACTTCAGGATAAAAGACCTGGGAATAGGCTTACTAGCCGATTCCGTCTTCGCCAGGAAGTGGGAGACATAAGAGAGAACTAAATCCTCTCCTGAGGAAGGGACCGAAGAGGAAAGGGCTTGGAGCTCACCGACCCTTTTAGCTGTGGCTAAGGCTACTAAAAAGAGGACCTTCTTCGTCATGGTCCTTAGGTCCTTTGATGCCAAGGGTTCATATTTAGAAGACATGAGGTCTTGCAAAACCACATTAAGATCCCAAGAAGGGAAGGAGGAAGCCTTCCTAGGAGCTTGGATCTCGAAGGCTTTAATGAGATCTCTGATGGCCAGGTCTGAGCTGATGGAGGGTAGTTTAAATCTAAAAACTGCTGAAAGCATAGACCTGTAAGCCTTAATGGTAGGGACAGAGAAATGACGATGCTCCCATAACCACAGAAAGAATTCCGTAACATTAGGAATGGAAGGACGCGAAATAGAATGTCCTTGCCTCGTGCACCAACCTCTATAGACTTTCCACTTAGATTGATAAGAGGCTAAAGAAGATTTTCTTCTGCAGTGGCTAAGGACCTTAGCCACTCTAGAAGAGAACCCTGAGGCTCTCACGAATCGCTGGAGAGTCGACACGCATGAAGACGAAGCATTTGGGGATTTCTGTGGAACCTGTGCACATGAGGTTGACGAAGAAGGTTCCATCTGGGTGGAAGAGGAACAGCTGGTTCCAGAAGGTGTTCCATCAAATCTGGGAACCACTCCCTTTGAAGCCATAGTGGAACAATTAGAGTTAGCTGACAGTTGGTGGAAGACTTCAGCTTGTTGATCACCTGGCGGATCATCGCAAAAGGGGGGAAAAGCGTAAGCCTGAAGATTGTCCCACGGGTATAACATCGCATCCACCCCCACAGCCATAGGGTCCGAGGTTGGCGCAATATAAGCATCGCAACGGTGATTTAGCGATGTTGCAAACAGGTCTATGTTCACTGGCCATCTCCTCCTTAGCTTGTTGAAAACTTCCATGTCCAGCGTCCATTCTGACCCTATGATTTGGTTGGGTCCTGAGAGAGCATCTGCAATCACGTTGCAGCGACCCATAACAAACTGAGGACGGAGAGAGATCTGCAAGGTCTCTGTCCATCTCAAGATTCTCTGAGCTATATCGTTGAGAATGACTGAGCGGACGCCCCCACCCTGACGTCTCAAATACGAGATTGCTGTCGTGTTGTCCGAGAAGACAGCCACCGTTCGGCTCTTGAGCAAATCTTGATAAAAGTGAAGACCCCTCTCCACCGCAATCAGCTCCCTTGCATTGATGGATAGGACGGATTCCTCGCTGGACCAAATCCCTGAGGCGAATTGGTTCGTCAGATTTGCGCCCCAACCCACGTCCGAGGCGTCGGACCAAAACAGAAGCTCTGGCGGGGAGGTCACGAGAGAGATTCCTGATGTAAGACGATCCTCTTCCATCCACCAGAGAAGGTCGTCGTGACAAGCCGAGTCCCAAGGGATCAGGACAGAGTCGTCATCGAAGTCCCAGCTCCTCCTGAGAGCCAGTTGGAGTGCCCTCATGCGAAGCTGAGCTCCAGGAACTAGATGGGCCAGAGAAGACAGATGGCCCAAGAGAACCCTCCAAAATGCCGCAGATTGCTCCCTTGAGGATAGAAATTCTTCTGCTATTGAGAAGAACCATTCTACCCTCAAGGGAGTCGGGAAAGCCCTCAAAATCGAGGACTCCAACCTGATCCCCCCAGGTAAGTCATAGATTGAGAGGGTGTCAGATTGGACTTCTCGAAATTTATAACAATTCCGAGAGTCTGACACAGGTCTATTACCAGGTCCCTTGCCCGGATCATTGCTTCCTTCAAAGAAGCCAGAACCAGCCAATCATCCAGGTACCGGAGTATCCTTACTCCGGCCTGGTGGAGAAGAGCAGATACAGGAGCCATTACCCTCGTGAACACCTGAGGTGCCGTAGTAAGACCAAAACACAGAACTTTGAATTGCCAAGCCCTGCCTCCAGCTACGAAGCGGAGGAACTTGCGTGAAGATGGACGAATAGGAATCTGAAGGTAGGCATCCTTCAGATCTATGGAGACCATCCAGTCGTCCCTCCGAATGGACTGAAGGACAGACTGGGTAGTCTCCATATGAAATTTGGTCTTTACAATAAAGGTGTTTAGGATGGAGAGGTCGATAATGGGTCACCATCCTCCGGTCGCCTTGGGCACCACGAACATGCGGCTGTAATAGCCTGGAGACGGAGACGCGGGCTCGATCACACCCTTCTGCTGAAGAGCTCGGATCTCCTCCTCCAGCGCTATCCCTCTGATGGAAAGAGGGGAATACGAATCGAGGGTGATGGGAGTCCCAGAGAGAGGGGGAGGGGTGTGGAAAGGAATCGCATACCCCTCCCTGAGGACTTCCACCACCCACGAGTCTACACCTTTGTCCCTCCAAGATGTCCAGTGAAGGGACAGACAGCCGCCAATCTGAACCGGACAAGGGAATGACTCCTAGCGGCGAAAACCCCATCCTCTAGGAGATCGCCCCACGGGGAGATTTCGCAGGAGGGGCCTGCGGAGCTGGAGAAGCCGCACGCTTATTGACAAAATTAGATTTTCCGCCTCGATAAGAACCCCTACCTCTACCGGAGCCAGAAGTAGAGGCGCCGACATTAACCCCAGAACCACCTGAAGAGGCCTTCTGGAGGAACCTGGCTGAAGAAAAAGAGGGCAGTTTGACTGCCTTAGAAATAGCTAACTGGGCTGAGGTAGTGGAGTCATCTTTAACTTCACTAATGACTCTTTCTAGAGTCTCTTGCTCAAATAAATTCTGACCTGCTAATGGGGAGGACAATAATTGGGTCTTTTGGCATTGTTGTGCATGAAGAGGCAAATGAGATAAGATACCTTCCCTTCTCTTGACTTGAAGGAAGGTAGCGATAGAGGCAGCAATATTGGAGGAATTAACTAGAGAAATGGAAAAAGACTGAATGAGAGCCTTAAAGATCGAGGGATCCGGAGGGATGAATCCCGATTCTTTAATGAAGTTAAGGAGAGTGGAAAGGAGCCAGAAAGAAAAAGAATTATTTTCCAGCTGGTGACGACCTAAAGATTCTAATCGGGAACATTCATCATACGAGATGCTCAAGGACCTCTTCTGCGAAACAGGGGCCGAAAGCCTACCTAAAGCTACGTTAGGTTTGGGAGAACCCGCAAGATCAGGCAAATCTGGAGCTAAATATAATTTCTTCTTATGAGGAAGAGGACAAAGTGAAACCTTACCTTCCGATAGTGAGGATTGAAATCTATTTCTAACATCTTGGATAACCTCCGAAACTCTATCGTAAAGATTGACTCTATGCTCTGATTTACCCTCCTTAACCTTTGAGGAATAAATCTTCTCTCAGGCGCAACCTTTCGGAGGATTGGAAGGTTCCGGAATGGACTCTGGATGGAAAGCCCAAATAAGCTTAAAAACCTCGTCGAGTGGGGAATCAGAACCAGAATCCCCAATAGACGAAGCATCATCCTCATTAGAGACAGACTGAAAATTAGAAAAATCAAACCCAACCGACTTCTGAGGAGGAGGAGGAAAGGACGAATCCTGCGAACACCCAGGAGCCTGAGAAGAATGTGAAGAACCCAGCGAAGACAAAGGGACAGAAGTAGAAGCAGAAGGAATCTGCGAACCACTCTCACCAGACGAGGGATGAAGCTGCAAATGACAAGCAGCAGCTGAACTCTGCGAAAAAGAAGCGGAAGTGTGAGACTGCAAAATATCTGAAGCAGGAACACCTTGGGAAGACCCAGACAATGAACCCGACACCAAAATCGCAGAGGTGGACTGACTCTAAACAATCCCAGACGAAGTCAAAGCCTGCGAACAACCCAGCGCAGGGAGAGCCTGCGACAAACCGGACACAGGTGGAACCTGCGAACTCCCAGAAGCAAGTATATCTTGCGACAACCTAATGACAGGACGAACCTGCGAAACCACAGGTGAAGGAGAAACCTGTGACGACCCAACACCTTGCGGAGGAAAAACACCATCACCATGACCCTGAGAAACTGCCCCATCAAAATTCGCATCTATACTGCACAGCAAACCCTGAGATGCGACATCTGAACCATGACGCATGTCAGATCGCTGAGAATAAGCAAGTTGAGCTACATGCTCAGGAATATTTAAACCTAATTGCCTAGCTTTAACAAAATCAATACAATTAATAATATCAGGGGAAAAAGAAATACCCGACTGTACCGGGCCAACTGGTTCCCCCCCCATGCCAACATGACACTTCTCGGGGGTTATTAGAGGAATGGCAGACCGAGGCAGTCGGGGGAATGTCTGAAAAAGAAGGGTTAGTGGTACAAACATCATCATCTTCAGTCTAATCTTCTATCTAAAAGATTGCCTAATTCAATAAAAGACATCTGCATCGATTCAGCAATCTGATCCGAAAAAGATGCAGAAAATTGACTGACTGATTTATTTATAAGATCAATTATATCAGATTTTGACAGGTGCTCACCGGAAGCATCTGCAACATTTACAACATCATTGCTATTACCCGAAGAAGGTTCGGTTAAGGGCTCCTCGATAACCCCTTGATTAGCAGCCGTCTTAGCTTTAGATTTTCGTTTTTGTACTAGAGATTTTTGATGTTTGACATATCTGGCAAACTCATCAGATGACCATTGTTCACAATCGGCACATTTCTTATTCTCCGTACAATGCCCCCCTCTACAAGAATTACAAATAGAATGTCTATCATTAGACAGGCTACTCATCTGAGTCTTGCAATTTTTACAGCTGCGTCTGGAGTCACACTTGTCAAAGTCCTGTGACGATAATCCTTCGGAATCCATATTGGGAATAAGAAGCAGGTGACAATACAGGAATAAGGAAATCCTAAAGTTGAAAGTGAAGCAAAGCCGAGAGAACCTCTCTCGACGAGCGCGAGAAAACAACTGATGATCAGCTGAGCGGGAGAGGGGGGCGTGGCACTGTTTACCGGTCGTTACCAGAGGTGATAATTGGTGGTTTGAGAATTTTTTCTTTATGGGTTAGTGGTATTAAGGTGATAATGTTGTAAGTGTTGTTTTCTCGCGCGTGTGAACTAAGTGCTGTATGAAGTATCCAGGGAATGTATTTTGAAATCGGAAATAGCAAACTCAGTCATGAAAAGTTGTTCTAAGATTCTAAGCTGTCTAATCGCCCAGTTTTTGGAAGGATTTGTCCAGACTTACAACCAAATGAGCCATTGATGAGAACAGGACCCACAGCACTTCTCTCTTGACGATTCCAAGTCGTTCATTTTATTGACTTTCCCGGGAATTTCGACTACTGGCCCATTTGCTCTCTTGACCTGATGCCATTTCCTTGCTGCAAGGTCACAAGGCTGGTGCGCATCGTATGAATTCTTTGTAGATATTTTCGGACAACGGTCGGCGCATTCTTGGGTAACTGGACTTTGACGAAACAACTGAAATGAAGGCATTCTTTCCCAAATAAGTCTCAACCGTGTAACTTCCTACGAAAATACTGAACCGGTATTACGGTACATTATATCATAGATCCATCCTTTGCTTTATATTGTAAGAGCCGAATCGACTCTGAGCATGCTCCATCGTTATGAGTTAAATTTCTGCAACAGAAGCTCCCCAAGGACTTGGTACTGACAATATATGTCTAACACTGAACAGTCTGAAACGTGAATAAACAAAAGTCCAGTTTCCACGATTTGCTGAAGGAGAGAGAAGTCAGTGAGTGCCTTGGTGAAGGCATTCTGCTCGTGTGCCTAGAAACTGCAGCAGGTCATAAACGTCTACAGATCTCTCTGTGGAGGTCACAACTGATAACAATAAATCTTTTGGTGCAGAGAGAGAGAGAGAGAGAGAGAGAGAGAGAGAGAGAGAGAGAGAGAGAGAGAGCTGTTAAATGCTCAGTATCTATTTGTTCAAGCGATTAGGTAAAAACCACGAAAGCCGAAATGAAATGTAAAACCGTGTTTTTTCTTTCCTTATTACCTGAAATTCACATTGATGGGAGGGGAAAGGGGGCTTGTCTTTGAGTATGTCTGGCAGTGAACAGAAAAAGTATAAATACTATTCACATAAGCATCGTCACCGTTTAAAATTCAACGCCATTTTCATTCACTTTCTGGGGGGAAGGGACATAATCGAACGTCAGCAGTGACGAACAGCCTTTGTGCTGAAGGGCCGGATTTTTTTTTCAATCGATGGAATGTTGCATCTGGCCTTCTTTGAGTGTCAGAGATCAGGGACCGAGTGTGACACCTCGTTTCCCTTCTGTTGCGGGGTAGGGGAGGGTTTTCACGTCTTGGAAAACAAAGTGCTGAGTAATTAATGCAAGACCTGGAGCTGTTTTAGCCGGCAGTCTTTTGTTGTTTCGAATATTTCCTGTTATATTCTCTTGACTGTGTTCACCGAGGGAGCTGTGTAATCATAGAGTCAAGGTCCTTGAAATATACTCTGCTTATATTTAAAGGGCCTTGCGTAGAGTAAGAGTAACGACACCAGTTTATGCCCCCTGAAATAAATCCCCATATACATATACATATACACAGGTCTTCCTTACTCCCTGAATGAGGCTTCGTGAAACTTGGTCCGATCGACATCTTCCACGAACGAAATTTATTTCATATTGTGAAAATATTAAAACAAACTCAGATGTGTACTTTATGGGTTAAACCCAGTGTTTGTCTCCATTACAGGGATCCCTCTCTCTCTCTCTCTCTCTCTCTCTCTCTCTCTCTCTCTCTCTCTCTCTCTCTCTCTCTCTCTCTGTATCTGGGGCTTTTAAAGATAAGAAGTGAACAGTATTCAGGGAGTGTTCATAGTTAACCACCAGTCCTATTATTAGTGAGGCTGGAGCGCAGCCTGTGATTTCGATAAGTGACTTGCTTAATTATCACTTTGTTTGTTGCTGCTTGTGTTCGTGTTAGTGTTGCCGTGTGTAAGCGCGCCCTGCCTGCTGCCGGTCTCTGTCTCTGTCCGTCCGTCCGTTCCTGTCCCGTCAGCTTATTCCCTGCACTAATACGACAGAAGGAGATTCGATGGTTCCTTGTGGGCGGCTGTGATGAAGTGTTTTCGCAAGGCGATGTGGGCGTCTCATTCACTCGTCAGCTTTGTGGGCCTGTTGTGTTTTTCGAGGCTTATGGTGTCTTTAGGAATGCAGTCATATTATGCTGCTGCAAGTTTTCCCTTGCTGAGGAACGGAACAGAGCAGAGCAGAGCAGAGCAGAACAGAACATTGTCAGTCAGGTTTAGCTCCAAGTTTATTTTTTCTGTGGTCTTTAGATTATTGTCGCGCGTTATCGAGTGAGGACTTATATGTATGTGCATGTGTGTGTGTGTGTGTGTGTGCATATTATACTTTTCATACCTTTCCTTTTGGGAAATCTATCATTTGATTTTACCTATAATTCTCAATCCAAGCACATTATGTGCGTATTTACTGTTTAGTATTTAAGGGGGTGTGTGTTTGCTGAGAGGGTTCTCATCATCTTTTATGTAATTTCCTAATGAGGATTTTTCTATCTGCAGGGTGATGTAGAGCCCTCGCCCGAAGACCCGACCTCCCCTCCGGCTTACATCAAGACCCCTGGAAAGGACTGCTCTCTCAGGAAGGTTGTCAAAATAATTAAGTGTCCCTCTCATCATTTTTATTTGTTTTCCCATTATTTTACTAAATATCAGCTCTTGCGTTTGCTACTCTAATAATCCAGGCTCTTATGTATTATGTTTGCTCTTATCTGTATATTTGGATGTGTGTGTTTTTCACATTATTAATCTGAGTTTTTCTTTCTAGGTTTCTGATGCCTACAGTGGAAGTTGCTCATCTCTGGCATCCCGTCGTCCAACAAGAAGTTTGGCTGAAGTGAGTCTTCCTGTGGCTGTTTTTGACCTCTTTATCTTCTTTTACATATTAAGAAGTCTGCTGTTCACTTGCTTTGGGGCAGATACCTATGAAATGCTGTTACTCTTTTGCATTGGGGAACGTGGGTAAGAATCAGGTGGCTCATTCTCAGTTTTTTGTAGGAACAACGATACAGTTTACAATGAGGGTCCCTGTCCCACGCTCATAGCTTCTGGTGCCACATTTTGGAATAACACACGACATTCATGATAGTATCTACTCATTCAGGAAGTGACTTGGTGCCTTCATTACTTTTGCCAAGTAGTACTTTTTTTTTTTTTTTTTTTTTTTGTCTGTTGGTTCCCAAGATGACTTGGAAAATTAGCAGATATTTGTGGTGATATTACCAGTTGGTTGGCCTCGTTGTTTGCATCAAATGATTGGACTCAGAGAGAGAGAGAGAGAGAGAGAGAGAGAGAGAGAGAGAGAGAGAGAGGGGGGGGGGGATGACCTTTTGAGGAGAAGGGACCTTTTTGGTGGGTCAGCATGACCAGGGGGTCTTTGCAGCGTCTGCTCTCGACCCGAGGTTTTCTGCCTGGTGATTTTCACGAGTTCTCTGTAGGCAGTCATGGCGTCTGACCAGCAGCCTCTCCAATTGTCTGAAGGCCAATTATTTTTGGCTTGTCTCAGGAGCCTCAGCCTGGGAATAACCTAGAGGTCTCTTTAGACTGCCATAATAATGATGATGATTGTCAAGATTATTATAAATAATGATGATTTTGGTTTCAAATTTTGACTGGTGGTGGTTGGGTTGTCGTTTGTGTGGCTGCTGCTGGGCAAATGGCAGGTTTGATCTTATGCTTATCCAGGTGAGGACATTCACAAGGAACAAGTTTTGAAGGTGCTTAGTGCAGTGACCTGTAGTTACTAACTTTATATCGTAATACACTGCTGTGACATTCTCTCTCTCTCTCCAGTTTCAGTTTAACGGTGTTGATTTTGGTTTGCAGTTTTAAACAAGAGTAGATGCACTTGAGTTTCCTGATACCTATGGTTGTGTTTTTGATCGCTTTCCAGAATTCAGTGCTCCCTTTTCACAGATTACTGAATTGAATTATTGTAGGTTATACTTTTGTAATAATCTTTGATAATGATTATCGACAGCTTTTGCCAAGTGAGAGCCAAGTTCAGAAGCGTTTGTATATTGAACCAATGTAGTTCAGCTTTTTTTTAAATTGACATAGCATTGCAATTTTCTCTCTCTCTCATGCACTCACCCCCCCCCCTTTTTTTTTTTTTACCTAACTAACGAATGATGTCCTTTGTTGTTAGGGGACTGTTTCGATGGATAATCATCTTTAAAATTATATTTTCATAACATCATAACACAAATAACCCGATATCTTATTAGATTCTCTCTCTTTCTGTTTTAATGAAATTAGAACGTTATAACAACAGTAGAGGGTTTTAGTTTTTCAAAGAGTAACCCTCTTGTACTGTAAGTTTTGTGTATCTAATTTTCAGTACAACAGCAAGGCAAGAGCACAGGCCAGGTGTGCTTTTCACAGCTTATCCATTACTAGAATATCTGTGATGACTTGGTACAAAATTCGTTTTCGGTATCTGAGATGAAATCACCGTTTGATTCTTTCCACTTCGGCACTCACTCATTCACTCTTGCATCCATACAAGACGATATGAAAGTCCCCAGTGCTGTTTGCACATAGGACTGAGTATTGTCCTTCAACAAGCTTATGCTGTCAGGGATCACCAAAAATTAATTATGCTGTGGATAGGCTCAAGATACACTAAAGCAGTGGTTCTCAACCTTTTTACTACCACGCCCCCTATTGGTTGGTCATTCCCTCCACGCCCCCCTTGCATCTTCAGCCAAATAGATAAAATTCCCACCCAACTTATATTAAAAAAAGGAAATGTGTTGTTGCTTTTAGTCATTTTATTGAGCATGAATTCTGTACAAACAAAATAGGATAGGTACATAACATATTCACCGAGGTTATTTTCCTAAGTTAATGAGATGCTTGACACTGCTTCTGAGCTACCAGAAGTTGAATGCGTGGTCGAATGCCAGATAGTGCACATCATAAGTCCCCTTCAACGTTCTTCAGCCGGTTTCTGTACTTGGTTTTGACAGCAACGAGTATGGGTTTCTGTACTTGGTTTTGACAGCAACGAGTATGGAAAATGCCGCTTCATAAAGATACGTGGATCCAAACGTAGTTAGAATCCGAAGAGCCTGACGTGAGATCAGAGGGTAAACAGAATGATACTTGATCCAGAATGTCTCAAGATCCAATTCTTTGAAGTCTTCCTCAGCTGTGGAGTTGAGCATCTTTTTGGTCGGAGTTGTTGTTTATCTCCACGATAAGCAAGCCAAGTTCCCTGCCTGCCAAGTCATCATACTGTATATCACTTGGGCACGCAAGATTCCTCCAGCGCTTGCCACTATTGGTAGACGCATCCATGATGATCAGTTTTTAATAATTCACTCGAAAAAACAACTTATTTGACGTTTTATCACACTATTCTGATATTAATCTAATCACCGACAGTTCTAGCTATATTTCATTCGCTAATTGTGTGTTAGACGCGTAATATCGGGTAG
The DNA here is from genome assembly GCA_039081455.1 of Macrobrachium rosenbergii. NCBI lineage: Eukaryota > Metazoa > Arthropoda > Malacostraca > Decapoda > Palaemonidae > Macrobrachium > Macrobrachium rosenbergii. Next base: position 342,686 of record JANJGK010000014.1, on the reverse strand, counting down.
ATTATTCAGACCAAGAACGAATACGTCTCACCGAGAGAATGTCACATCACAGTAGAGAGAGAGAGAGAGAGAGAGAGAGAGAGAGAGAGAGAGAGAGAGAGAGAGAGAGAGAGAGAGAGCAGTATTAACATGCAAAACCCACTATGTGGCGGCATTTCAAAACACAAAAAAACAGTACACAACACTCACCCTGGTCCTCGGTTGCTGGAAGATGGAGTAAGGCGTCCACGGTCGCCAACACAGCACACAGAACCACACAAACCAAACCAGAACAGAAAAACACACGACTCATGAACATACAGCAACAAGAACAGCACACTAACAAGGGAAAACAACAACTTTTCATCAGCACAAAAAAAACTGTCCAAACCAAAAAACAGACCAGCACTAGCTCTGACTCAAGACTCAAAAAGACTGCCTTCAAAACCGAAAAATCCTCACACATATTCCACAGACAGACAGCGCCGTAAACAAACTAACGACCTCATCCCTCTTCCAACAACCGAAGCACTCACTTACGACAATTACACTCTCTCTCTCTCTCTCTCTCTCTCTCTCTCTCTCTCTCTCTCTCTCTCACAAAACGTTGGGAAATGCTAAATAAAAACAAATTTATTCATCCCTCTATATTTCTCCCCCCTTTTTAGCATTTCCCAACCAACACCTTTCACACCTCTTTCAAATCGCCTTACGCAACACCCACGGATGCTCACTAGCAGGTCCTCTAGATCGCGTTCGCGGGCACGCAATCACTCTCTCAGAATCATTCTCTCTTCTAGCAACATTCAAACTCACATCTTCCCCTCCATTCTCTCTCAGATTCACGCTATCTTCTTCACTATTACCACTCTCAATTTCATCCACAATCTCATCTATACCCTCTAACTCGTTCCCAGATACCTCCCCCAATTCTTCAACTAACCCATCCCATTCGCTCATTGACCTTTCCAATTCTTGCAACGATTCATTCATGCTTTCAATCACTCGTCTATCACTGCTACGCTCTCTTACTCTTACACTTTCGCTCACCTCCAACCGCTCACCAACCCCTACACGTTCAGTCAACTCAGTTATATCAAACCCGCATATGCTATACGTTCTATCCATACCATCCCATTCATCCGTATTACACGCTTTATCACTCATTTCCACTTTGGCACTCACACCCCTATCACACAACTTACGACCATTCAGTTTACTTACGTTCTTCCCTTTCTTACGTTTTTTACCATACTCTACCAAAACAAATTGCTGATCCTCCATACACAAGCTCTCATGCATACTTGGTTCACCCACATTCGATTTCAACCAATTATACACCCCATTCTCTCTCACATATTCCGGTACATCCGTCCATCTACGCAACTGGTTGTGATGCGCTCGCATTTCTCTCACACTACCATCTACACATACTTCCCCTGCAACATAACTAAGCCCACTGGGACCAACTTCCAACACCTCATAGGGACCCTCAAATTTTTCACGCACTTTATTTACATTCAACCGCCCTTTCTCGATTACTTCTTTCAACACTTTCTCGCCCACCTTGTAACTTTCAAACCTTTCATGCGCCTTCTTCCATACCTCCCTATCATTCTCAGATAGACCCAATCTCGGTCTCACTATCTTTTCAAAACTTAACACATATTTACACGGAGACATACCAATACCCTTATGCACAGTGGCGTTGTATACCCACAACGCTCGCCCAACGTTTACATCCCAATCATTATCACATTCACTCATCATACGTAATATCTCTGTCAACGTTCTCACCGTTCGTTCCGCCAATCCATTCGCACTGGGCATATACGGCGTAGAGTACACATGTTCTATGCCCCAATCACGCAACATTTGCTCAAACTCCCATCCAACAAATTCAGGCCCATTGTCACTCAACATTCGCGTCGGCTTGCACACGCACATTGGCAACATCACTTGACCTACCATTCTCGCCACAGTCTCACTCTTTTTGTTCCGAATCGCTACCGCATATGCAAACTTACTCAAATGATCTACCATTACAACCATTCCCACATGTCCTCTAGCAGTCACAGGCAACGACACACAATCAATCACAACCATCTCAAATAACTCTTTCATCTGCAATCGCAACACAGGTGGATTCGCATGCACACTTTGATACTTACCCTTCTGACAGTCCGCACACATAATCGCTACATCCGCACAAATTTTACTCAATCCAGGCACATACAATCTCTCTCTCATACATTCCCATAATTTATTTTTCCCCAGATGCCCAAACCTATTATGCACCAATAAACACATACCCACGGCTGCGTCTTCCGAAAATACTGGCACATACACTTCCCCATCCCATATTCCTTCCTGATGCAAAAAATAAACTATACCTTTACATACAACGAATCTCTTAGCACTTCGCTTATACACTTCTAACTCGGACGGCCAACTTCCTACTCTTACACCCCCTAACACACACTCTCAACATATTTATTTTCATGCACTGATTTTGCATCTGCGTAATTTCCTCTTCACTCAACAAATCATTTTCACTCCTTGCAATATCTACCATACCTACAAAACTAGTTTTAGACACATCCCCTCCTTTAACCTTCGTTATTTCCCTGCCGCCCTTTCCTAAAATTCCCCTCCCGACATCCACACTTATATCATGCATTCTCATAAAATCAATTCCTAATAAAAAACATGTTGGCATATCATTCTCATCCATGACTACAAAATTATGTATTATTTCAAATCCCCCTAACTGAATTTTTAATTGTACCTCCTCCTATACTAACACACTCCCTTGTCCCAAACCATGTATCCTTACACTCGATTTTCTTTTTATATCCCAATCGCACCTTTCCAATTCACTAACTACTGTACTACTCGCTAACGACACTTGTGCTCCCGTGTCTACCAAACTACAATATTTATTCTGATCCACCACTACATTCGTTACTAATTTACCTTTCGCTTCATGCATACACGCTCTCACGGCTACATTCACCTGCTTAGCTTCCTCACAACCATCCTCATCGCATTCATCTTCAACGATATCCTCAACCCTACCCCTTATTCCCTCATTTTCCCCACAATCACCTTTCCTAACCAGCCAGCTACAAGTATCCTTTCCACAGTGAACATTTAAAATCACATTCGTACCATTTTCATTCACCCTTCCTTTATACTCCACCGGCCTATTCCATCCAAAGAACAATCATACTGTAATTTTAAACATTTCAGCCACTACCAACAACACTTTCACTAACTTTTCCTCCTCATCTAATTCCCTTCCTTCCTCGCGCACTCCTCCTTCCGGCATCTCATTCATCACCTTTTCACGTAACTCGTTCATGCTTGCAGGTACTCCGTCAATCAACCCATTTGTTTCCAAATTACTCAACCCCCCAAACAGACATTCCCACACTCGATTCTCCCCTACATACTGTTGCTTTACCACAAATCCTACAGGTACTTGGTCCGGGTCCCAGTCGCTCCTAACCCTATCATCTCGTTCAGTCCACATACGCGACATAGCATCCGCAACAATATTCTGTCTACCTTGTACATACTCTACCTTAAAACTAAACTCATTCAAATCCTCTATCGTTCTCGCAATTCTAGCATTCACACTCTCCTTTTTAACCATACATACTAGCGGTCGATGGTCCGTCCGTATCACAAAATCTACCCCATACAAAAATACTTTCAACGCTTTCACACAAAACCTTATTGCAGCCAATTCCTTTTCAATCACCGAATATTTCAACTCTGCCTTTCCAAACGCCTTGCTCACATACGCAATTACTCTCAATTGTTCTCCCCCATTAGCCTTCTGCATTTGTACCAAGCATCCTCCCATACTATATTCACTTGCATCCGTATACAGTTCTAGTTTATTCGCATTCTCAGTATAGTCCGGGAAAGCCAACGTCACGTCTCTTGCTGCCTCCTCTTTCAATCTCTCGAACGCTTCGATCATTTGCTCATCCCATTTCAATCTTACACAATTTCTCTTCCCCGTCCATTCAGTAAGTGGTTTCCCGATCCCTGAACAATCCTTTATAAACTTCCTTCCAAACTCAATTAAACCCAAAAATCCTTTCAACTCACGCACGGTCCAGGGACGTGGAAATTCCCTTACCTTATTCACGAACTTATCACTCTTCCTTACACCTCTTCCACTCACCATATGCCCTAGGAATTCCACCTCCCCAGCCAACCAAGCACACTTTTCAAGTTTTACTTTTATTCCTACTTCTTCCAACCTTTCTAACACTCGTTCAAGCAGTTCCATATTCTCTTCTACAGTCTCACTCGCAATCAAAATATCATCTATAAAAACAGTTACCTTCTTGCGATCAAACCCAGCCAGAACCACATTCATTGCCCTTTGGAAGGCAGCAGGCGCATTAGCCAGTCCGAAACTTAATCTCCGGAACTGGTAGTGGCAGGAACTACTAGAAAAGGCCGTAATATGCCTGCTCCCCTCCTCCAGAGGCATCTGGTAATAGCCCCTTACCAGATCTAATTTTGTAAACACTTTCATTCCATTCATCTTGTACACACAATCAGACACCACATTCATCGGGAATTGCTCTTTCACAGTTACTTCATTCACCTTCCGATAATCCACACACATTCGCAAACTTCCATCTGGCTTACGTACCGGTACAATGGGGCTATTCCAGGCGCTCATACTCCTTTCAATCACTCCCACCCTCTCAAGCTCCTCACACTGCTCCTCTATCTCACGATTGATAGACGGAGAAAAATGTCGGGGATGCTGATATATGGGGGTGTCGTCTTCCAGAACTATTTTAAACTCCGGAAGCTTCGATCCCCCAAAATCCTCGTCACCACGACTCAATGCCCCCTGCTATCCCACAACATTCTCCTCAATCGTTCTCTTACATTATCACTTACATTTTCATCTACCTTTACTCTTTCTTTCAACTCCTCATACGTCCAATCATTAGCTCCTTTCAAATCACCTGTCATCACCTGACGTACCTTCACGTACCTCTCATCATCCACATTCACCAACGTACGTAATGTTCCCACGCAATCTCCCTCACATATTCCTCGGACTCGCTTCTTCCTGACACTCATATACCCTCGGATCTCCCATGTTCAAAACCCCATCATATACACACACATTTGCCCTGACTAATTTATTTATGTCTATTCCCTCAACCACATACTCACACCTATCATTGTTGGCTATCCCGAGGCTATCCGGCCATGCCACTTTCACACTCACAACTTCTCCAATCTCATGTGGCACTTTTACCCTCTCTGTCGCAATTACAGGCACTCTCTCCCACAATTTTTGCTCAACCCTACCATCCTTCCCCAAATACAAATCCCCAAGCACATCCCCTTTCATACGTAATTCAATTACATTCATACTAGGACGGACCACCATCCCGCATTTTTTCAAAAACTCACATCCCAATAAAACATCATATTTATCATTCGTACTCTCAATCACACAAAAATCACTTTCATCCATCACTACACCCCCAATTTCTAACCTTTCACACACTCTTCCAACCACTGCTACCCCTAAATTTCCAATCCCTCTTACTTCCCCCTGACAGTTCCTAATCTCACACGTATTCCTCAATTTCTCACATCCATTCTTAAATATGACATTCATACTACACCCGGTATCTACTAAGGCAATCAATCTTACTCCCTTACAACACACTTGCACACTCATGCACTCGTCAGTCTTTCCAGCAAAACCTCCCTCATGCAACAACCCCTCACGTACATGCATCACACGCACCGCTTGCATCCTGGAGGATCCACCCATTTGAACCCCCTTCACACTCAGTTTCCCGAATTCGCTGTCACAGTCACCCTCTTTCGTCTACATACACTTGATACATGCCCTTCCATTCCACATTCGTCACACTTCGCTCTCGGTTCTGAACACATTCTCGCATAATGCCCATTCTTACCACAGTTGCCACATATTACATTCACTCGGGTACCTCTACAACCATTAGCAATATGACCCACCTGTCCGCACCTGTAGCATTTAACCCCCCTATCTCTCGTACACTCCCTTACCAAATGTCCCGATTGCCCACACCCAAAACACGCTCCTAAAGCCCACCTACACTCATTCTTTGTATGTCCTTCCTTTCCACATCTAAAACACTTCGCTCGACTTCCACTCATCGACCTTCCCCTTTGTACACTACTATCCCTAACCCGTCCAACCCCTTGTTCCCTTACAAACCCATCATTCATCCTCACTGGCACCTCCACATTACTTGCTCTTACACTCCTATCTATTACACTATCGGCCATTCTCATTGGGCCCCTCAACACTGCATCCCTAAAGCTTCTGAACTCTGGTACCCTCTCATCTACCCCAGCCCTTACACTTACACTTCTGCTCTCTTTTATAACCCTGTCAAGCTCATAATCTTCTACAATTTCCAAAATTTCTCCCCAAGTCAACCTTTCATTCGTCCATCTTTTCTTCTCCTTCCGCTTCAAGTTCACAAATTCTCTAACTCCATCTGGCACTGTCCCTAACAACTACCGTACTAACTCCTTACATTCATCTATCCCATCATCCCCAAACTTCTTCCTTGTCAACGTCTCCAGCCTACAAGCATACAGTGACAAGGTTTCCCCAGCTTTCATTCTTGCCTCATCAAATTCATTCTTCCTCTTATACTTAACACTCGCTTTCATACGCCTCGCTTGCTCAACTAGTCTAGCTTTCACCTTGTCATACTCAACATCCCCCACACTCATAATAACCCTATACATATCAAGTAAAAACCCAGTCAAATACTCTCCTAATTCTCGTGCCCACACTCTCTTACTTTCCCCATACTTATCCTGACAAAACCTTTCATACTCCCTAAAGAAATCATGCACATCCCTACTTCCATACTCACTATACTTTTCACACCGGGGTACCTCCCTCACATACATAGCCTTTCTCACTTCTTTCTCACTTTCACTCTCACTTTCGCTACTTTCGCTCTGTCCTTTCATACCCTCTTCCGAATACAAAGAGTCCACTTCTGCACTTACATTCATCTTACTCATTACACTCTTCTTCCCCCTCTTTTTATCCACTTTTATCCACTCACCTCCGTCCACCTCACTATCACTACTGCCTTCACCCTCTCCCTTCTTTCCTGCCTTTTCCACTTCCTTACCCTTCTTACCAGTTTCCTTTCCCTTTCCCTTCTTCCCTTTTTCTTCCCCTGACTTATTCTTATTTTCCCTTCGTTCCCTCCCTTGCTTTTCATTCCCCTTTTCCTTACCCTGCCTTTCATTCTCTCGTTTCTTACTTCCTATTTCCACATCACTTTCATCACTCACGCTTCCATTCACTTCTTCCTCCTTTTCTTTCTCTCTTGCCCCTTCACACGTTCCAGAGAACCTGCCTCCAACAGCCCCTTCTCCAAAAACACCCTTGAACATACCTTTCACCATTTCTTCCACACCTTTCATCATTCCCTCCAACTTTTTATCCACCCTCTCTTCCATTCTCTCTTCTGACTCTTTCATCTCCCCTTTCATTTCTTCTTTTGCACTTCTTAGCATTCCCCCCATCTCCTCCAACTGACTCCTCAACTCCTCATTCTCACTCCTCAGCCTCCCATTCTCCTCCTCCAGCCTGCCCTGGAGTTCCCTAGCCACTCGGAGTTCCTCTCTCAGTTTCTCTATCTCACTCATCCTGACCTCTTACTCTCACTCGACCCACCACAAACAATCCTAACGGCAATTTTACAACAGCCCCACGTTGGGCGCCAAATTTATGTGGCGGCATTTCAAAACACAAAAAAACAGTACACAACACTCACCCTGGTCCTCGGTTGCTGGAAGATGGAGTAAGGCGTCCACGGTCGCCAACACAGCACACAGAACCACACAAACCAAACCAGAACAGAAAAACACACGACTCATGAACATACAGCAACAAGAACAGCACACTAACAAGGGAAAACAACAACTTTTCATCAGCACAAAAAAAACTGTCCAAACCAAAAAACAGACCAGCACTAGCTCTGACTCAAGACTCAAAAAGACTGCCTTCAAAACCGAAAAATCCTCACACATATTCCACAGACAGACAGCGCCGTAAACAAACTAACGACCTCATCCCTCTTCCAACAACCGAAGCACTCACTTACGACAATTACACTCTCTCTCTCTCTCTCTCTCTCTCTCTCTCTCTCTCTCTCTCTCTCTCTCTCTCTCTCTCTCTCTCTCTCTCTCTCTCTCTCTCACACACACACAAAACGTTGGGAAATGCTAAATAAAAACAAATTTATTCATCCCTCTATACTAAACTTTGAATTTCCAACAAGGAACCATGAGAGGTGACTTCGATTACATATTACTTGTCATCTGAATCTGTCGACTGCTGACATGAACACCTTAACAATTACAATAAAAAGTCAGTTTTCATTTTGAACCGTTGATAGAACTGGCTGCTGTTATAAGAATTATTTCCTTCGTCGTATCCACGGCATCATTAGTTTTTGCAGGATTAACAGAGTAGAGTATTAATCCTGAGTTTTTGGTGATATCTTGATAGAAAGCGTACGCTTCCCAAAACACCACTCTTAGGCCTATGTGGAAGCAGCACTTCAACTCCTCACATCTTGTGAGAGAACAACAGCGAATGAGCTCCGATGTCAATTGACTCTTAGGGTGATTTCATCTTAGACACCGAGAGAGAATCTTGTACTGCCTCACAGATACTTCTGCGGCGTCGTAACCTGTCGGGATATGGAATCGAGTATAGAATTTAGGATAAAGGCCAAGCGCTGGGAACTATGATGTCATTTAGCGCTGAAAATGAAATTGACAGGAAAAAGGTCTGAAAGGTGTAACAGGAGAAGGAAACCTTTTGCAGTTGCACTGTGAAACAATTGTCAGGAGAGGGTGGAAAGTAAGATGGAAGAAAGAGAAAATGAGCGGAGGTACAGTAAAAGGAACGAAAGGGGTTGCAGCTAGGGGCCGTAGGGATGCTGCATAAAACCTAAGTATTGCCTACAGTATGGCACTACCCCTCCCCCCACGGGGGTTGTAAGCTGTGAAATGCACACTTGGCCATACAAGCAATTTTGGTTCTCACAAAAAACAAAAATCCTCTATTGTCTTGTTACAGCGTTCCAATTCCATTGAGAGAGAGAGAGAGAGAGAGAGAGAGAGAGAGAGAGAGAGAGAGAGAGAGAGAGAATACAGTAATATTCATTCGTCATCTACCAAAATGTCGAAATAAGCTGGTTCATAATACAAAGCTCGCATGAAATGAAACTCCTAAATTTCACAAAAATGCTTCTGAACTGACTCTCCGGAGATCCACGCTGTTGGCACAACTGTCGATAATCATCAACCTCAAAGATTTACTCAAAATTTTAACCTAAAACAATTCCATTCAGTCACCTGTGAAATGGCGCACTGAATTCTGAAAAACAATTACAGACGCTCCTGTAAGTATCTGGAAATTCAAGCGCACCACTTTTGATTAAAACTGCAAACCAAAATCAACATCATTAAACTGAAACTGGAGAGAGAGAGAGAGAGAGAGAGAGAGAGAGAGAGAGAGAGAGAGAGAGAGAGAGAGAGAGAGAGAGAATGTCGCAGCAGTGTACTGCAATATAATGTTAGAAGTTACAGGTCACTGCACTAAGCACCTTCAAGACTTGTTACTTGTGAATGTCCTTACCTGGATAAGCACAATATCAGACCTGCCATTAGCCCAACAGAGCCTCACAAACGACAACCCAGCCACCACCAGTCCAAATTTGAAACCAAAATCACCATCATTATTATGACAGCCTAAAGAGGCCTCTAGGTTATTCCCAGGTTTAGGCTCCCGAGACCAGCCAAAAATATTTGGCCTTAATTGGAAAGTGACGATAACTGGAGAGGCTGCTGGTCAGGAGGACAGCCCCCAGGCGCCATGACTCCCTACAGAGAACTCGTGAAAACCACCAGGCAGAAAACCAAGACTGCGTACGTGGCCGAGGAGGAGGAGGAGGAGATTGAAGAGGAGGAGAATGAAGAGGAGGAGAATGAGGAGGAGACGTTCCTTTAAAGACCCTCTGGTCATGCTGACCCCCACAGAAGGTCCCTTCTCCACAAAAGATCTTTCCTATCTCTCACAGAATCCAAAAATTTGATGCAAACAACGAGGCCAACCAATTGGTAATATTACCATAAAAATCTGCTCATTTTTAGTCATCTTGTGAACAAACAGACGAACAAAAGAAAAAAAATACTTGGCAAAGGTAATGAAGACATCAAGTCGCTCCTTAATTACTAGATACTATCATGGATGTCTTGTGTTCTTCCCCAATGTGGCACCAGAAGTTATGAGGAGCTTGGGACAGGGAGGCACCGTCAATGTAAACTGTATCTTTATTCCTACTAAAAACTGAGAATGAGCCACTTGATTCTCACCTGTGTGCCCCAGTGCAAAAGAGTAACAGCATTTCATACCTATGTGTCCCAAAGCATGTGAGCAGCAGACCTCTTTATATGTAAATGAGGGAAAAAAGTCAAAAACAGCCACAGGAAGACTCACTTTAGTCAAGCTTCTTGTTGAAAGACGGGATGGATGCTGGAGAGATGTGCAACTTCCACTGTGGGCTCAGCACCTAAAAAAAAATCATTTAGATTAATAATGTAAAAAACAGACATCCAAATACACAAATAAAAGCAAACATAATACACACGAGACTGGTTTATTAGAGCAGCAAGCGCAAGAGCAGATATTTCAGAACAGAATGGGAAAACGAATAAAAATTATGAGAGGGACACTTACTGTATTTCGACAACCTTCCTGAGAGAGCAGTCCTTTCCAGGGGTCTTGATGTAAGCCGGAGGGGAGGCCAGGTCTTCAGGCGGGGTTCTTCTGCATCGCCCTACAAATAAAACATCCCTATTAAGAAATTCAATAAAATATTATGACAATCCTCTCAGCAAACAAACGCTCCTTAAAATACTAAGCAGTAAATAAAAATACAATCTGTTTAGATATAAAATTATACGTAAAATCACATGATAGATTTCTCAAGATTAAAGGGTATGAAAAGTATAATACACACACACACATACACACACATACATATAAATATGGGCGCCTCGTCCTCACTCGGTAACGAGCGACAATAATCTAACGACCACAGAGAAAATAAACTTGGAGCTCGACCTGACTGACAATGTTCGAATCTGCCCTGTTCTGTTCTGTTCTGTTCTGTTCCTCAGCAACGGGAAATTGCAGCAACATAAGATGATTGCGTTCCTAAAGACACCAAAAGCCTCGAAAAACACAACAGGCCCATAAAGCTGACGTGTGAATTAGACGCCTACATCGCCTCGCGAAAACACTTCATCACAGCCGCCCACAGGGTGCCATCGAATCTCCTCCTGTTGTGTTAGTGGAGGGAATAAGCTGACGGGACAGGAACGGACGGACAGAGACAGGTGGGCAGAGCGCACTTACACACAGGAACAATAACACGAACACATGCAGCAACAAACAAAGTGATAATTAAGCAAGTCACTTATCGAAACTACAGGAAGCGCTCGAGCCTCACTAATAATTGGACTGGTGGTTAACTATGAGCATTCCTCAGTACTGACTGTTCACTTCTTATCTTTAAAAGCCCCGAGAGAGAGAGAGAGAGAGAGAGAGAGAGAGAGAGAGAGAGAGAGAGAGAGAGAGAGAGAGAGAGAGAGAGATCCGTGTAACTAAGACAAACACTGCGTTTAACCCTCAAAGTACACACCTGCGAAAGTTTTAATATTTTCACAACATAAATAAATTCGTTCGTCGAAGAGGTCGATCGAACCAAGTTTCACGAAGCCTCATTCAGGGAGTAAGGAAGACCTGTGTATATGTATATGGGATTTATTTCAGGATGCATAAACTGGTGTCGTTACTCTTACTCTACGCAAGGCCCTTTAAATATAAGCTGAGTATATTTCAAGGACCTTGACTCTACGATTACACAGCTCCCTCGGTGACCACAGGCAAGAGAATATAACAGGGAATATTCGAAACAACAAAAGACTGCCGGCTACAACAGCTCCGGGTCTTTTATTAATTACTCAACACTTTGTTTCCCAAAAAGTGAAAACCCTCCCCCACTCCTCAACAGAAGGGGAAGGAGGTGTCACACTCGGTCACTGTTCTCTGAAAGCCAAAGAACGCCATCGAGCGGAAAAACAGTCCCTTAAGCACAAAGGCTGTTCGTCACTGTTGTCGGTCGATTATGTCCCTTTTCCCCGAAAGTGAATGAAAATGACGTTGAATTTTAAACAGTGACGGTGCTTATGTGTGTTCATACTTTTTCTGTTCACATGCCAGACAGACTCAAAGACAAGCCCCCACCCCCTCTCGTCAATGTCACTGTCAATTTCAAGTAATTAGGAAAGAAAGAACACGTTTTACATTTTATTTTGGTGTTCGTGTTTTTTACCTGATTACTTAAACAAATAGATACTGTGCATTTACAAGCTCTCTCTCTCTCTCTCTCTCTCTCTCTCTCTCTCTCTCTCTCTCTCTCTCTCTCTCTCTTTGCACCAAAAAGATTTGTGTGTGTCAGTTATGACCTCCACAGAGAGCTCTGAAGACATCAATGGCCTTCTGCAGTTTCTAGGCACACGAGCAGAATGCCTTCACCAAGACACACTCACTGACATCTCTCTCCTTCAGCAAATGATGGAACCTGAAGCTCTGTTTATTCACGTTTCAGATTGTTTACTGTTAGACATTTATTGTCAGTACCAAGTCTTTGTGGCGCTTCTGTTACAGAAATTTAACTTGTAACGACTGAGCATGCTCACAGTCAATTCGGTTCTTACAATACAACGCAAAAGACAGATCTATGATACACAGTACCGTAATACAGGTTCAGTATTCCCGTAGGAATTACAAGGTTCAGGATTTATTTGGAAAGAATGCCTCCAGTTCAGTTATTTCGTTCAAGTCCAGTTACCCAAGAATGCGAAGACCGCTGTCCGAAAATATCAACAAAGAATTCATACGATGAGGAGCAGCCTTGTGAAGCGTGGAGCAAGGGAAGTGGCATCAGGTCAAGAGAGCAAATGGATCAGGAGTCGAAATTCGCTGGAGAGTCAATAGAATGAACGCCATGGAATCGTCAGGAAAGGAAGTGCTGTGGGTCCTGTCCTCATCAACTGATCATTTGATTGCAAATCTGGACAAATCTTTCCAAAAACTGGGCGATTAGACACCTTAGAATCTCAGAACAACTTTTCATTCTTGAGTTTGCTATTTCTGATTACTTTACTTGTAAAACAATTTACTGTGGCGCTCCTCGGCGTCAGCAAAAGTGACTGCGCTTTCTCCCATCTTGCTCTCTCTCTCTCTCTCTCTCTCTCTCTCTCTCTCTCTCTCTCTCTCTCTCATGGAATAACGCAGGCTATTTCGACCGTGAAAAATTTGCAGTGCAATTGAAACCTGATGGCGAAGATAAGGATTACAGAATGAACTCATCAGGTTCGAATTTAAATTAAAATTACGAATGGAAAATTAGGTATGAACTAAAAGATGCTTCAAAATATTAAAAAGATGAAAAACGCGTGATGGTAATTGCCAGAAAACTTACACGCTGTCATGAAGTCTCTGGGGATTGAGAGCAGCACTATTGTATCATGGTTAGTCTCAGTGCCTTCCCTCCACAGTGACACACACGCACACGCACACACACACCTATCTTCCTTCACATGAAAGGCCTGAATGAAGAACAGCTTTGAAACAGAAGCGGAAGCTCCGTACACTTCCTTTCTATTTACATAGCATCGACTGTTATGTTCGATCATTATATCCCGCCGAAGAACATTTCATTCAGAATCTTTCTTCTGCTTCAAGACTGATGCATAAGCATCGTAATATGCTGTGTATAGTCTAGTTATGTCAACTTCAATTTATCACAATAGATGGAAGATGTGTGTTTCGAACAGCCGTTCAAATAAGGAAACTCTTCCTTAGCAGTGCGGCCAGAACTTTAAAAAGCCGTCTAGATTTTTACGAGACTTCCGGTAGACGTTCCTCCAGTCCCATCCCCCACCCCCCCGCCCACCACCGGATTCCTGGATACAGCCTTTTCGTATGCTTGTTTCCAAATGACCTATTTCCATCACTGCCTTGAATAGGATGTCGTACTATTGGAACTTCTACAGAAATTCAAAAGAAGATACAATGCATTCCTACCCTAACACTACTCTCCTTGCATTTTAATACATTTTTATCTATTTATTTTTTTTTCCTTTTTTAACAAATGGGATCTCTTCTTCCTGTATTTCCCTTTGTCACCTCTTACTTCTTCCTACTGAACACCTTAATATTCTTTGGAAGCTTTTATTTCAAGCCAATGGCCCCTTTTGTGGGCTTGTTCCACATGAAAAGGTTTCATCTTCTAAATAATAATAATAATAATAATAATAATAATAATAATAATAATAATAATAATAATAATAATAATAATAATAATAATAATAACCTTGAAACTACAAAAACCGAGTCACATCATGACAACAGCATTCAGGCTTCCACAAATTTTTTGACCAATAATATATAAAACCCTCGATTTTTGTTTTGTTTTGCTTCAAGTATCCATCTTGGACTTGTGATACCACCTCGACTGTGAATGAATCTGCTCACTACAGAACTCACTTGCAAATGAGAACTTGCTTTTATGCCTGGCGTCACTCTCTCCCACTTGCCCATCATCGCTGTCTTTTCACTGCCTTTTCAGCGGAGGGGCAGGAGGACTCTGCAAAGGAATGGAAATCCTGCCCTTCTTATTTCCCTTGCATGAACAAAGATCCTTTTAACACTTAGAGGCTCCTCCTACGGACAAGGTCCAGCGCTGCCAGAAGGCCGTCTTCTCCACTGAGCAACAACAACGAAGAAGTGACCTTTATGAAGGAACCTCACAGACCACCAAAGATTCTGACATTTTGAGAGACTGGCGCAGTTGGTGTCTCTAGAAACTGGTCATGAAACACAGCGTTGAAATATCTCAAAAGTTTACGAAAAGGGTAAAATGGTTCTTAAAACCCTGGCCTCTGCAATGCGCCTCCTCCTGACTCCAAACCCTTCTGAAACTGAGGTCCACAATAATGACCAACCATCATTACGTAAGTGGAGTTTTGAGGGGCAAGAAGCGTATTGATTGATTAGGAGTTCAGTTTAAATAGAATGGCCCTTCCTCTACGCTGCCTGCCGTTCCTCCTCTCAGGCAAATTACAGCGGACATTGCGGGATGCCTTAATGCAACAGGTTATCACAAGGTACCACAACCCCACAGAGTCTAGGAAGCAAATTCGCCATTGCATAAAGATTTTCTGCTTGCAAGACCTGATCAATTTAGCCTAACAAGTTACGAACTCCACTCACAACAATTTGACTCCATGCATACTGCACTGAAGCACCGCTCTTCAAGTTGAGATTAAACATGACCGACGATGCAACACTCATGACTGAATGCCAAACTTGACTCAGACTACGCTGGCACTCTCCTCCTCTGGCCTTGTCTCGGGGTCCTCCTGAGCTCTGGCATTTATCTATAGCAAGAGCAGGTCGTTAATATAAACCACATGAAAGTCAGCGTCCTTCAGCTGGAATACACTGTCACATCCTCTCATACTGGGATCAAATTCCTCATTAGAGGCCTTTGGAGAGCAACACTGACAAGTCTGTCACGGAACTCACACACCTCTGACTAGAACAAATCACCAACTTTTGTGTGGCCACAAAACTATGCTTCTGACGTGTCTAGATTCGCGGAGGTCTCAACCACTACAGCTTAATTAACTCACCTTAGTCACTGCTCATTAATATCCTCGATCATTAGGAGTCTTGTTGTCAAAGGCCACATTGAGGGAGGCCACAAACAAACATGGCTCAATGGAGCCAATGCTACAGTCTGACTGAAAACCTTCCAGAATGCTTTTAGCCAATCACAAGAGTCCATGCAATTCCCTTCGAACTGAAGAGGCGAAAGCGACTCCTGATTGGCTGAGAGAGAGAGAGAGAGAGAGAGAGAGAGAGAGAGAGAGAGAGAGAGAGAGAGAGAGAGAGAGAGAGAGAGTGAGTCGCATTTAATGTGGATCATCCGTTCACTATTCTTTTGTAAATGACACGAGGGAAAATGTCTCGAGAGCTACGAAGGAAAAGAGTCAAGGAGACGACAGCCAATTCCTCTTGGTCCCACTTTGCATTGACTTGAGGTCTTCTTTTCACCCTCCAGACTCTCTCTCTCTCTCTCTCTCTCTCTCTCTCTCTCTCTCTCTCTCTCTCTCTCTCTCTCTCTCTCTCTCTCGTCAGTTCCAGAAACCACTGGACGGACGGACATGAAAAGGCGATGTCAGGAGAAACTGAGACCAGCGCCTTCCTTCATTCCTGCCAAACCTGCACACCATCTTATCCCTTCCCTCTGGTCTGACAACTGCATCCTAGATGCTTCCCAATTCCCTCTGGTCTGGCAACTGCATCCTAGATGCTTTCCAATTCCCTCTGGTCTGGCAACCGCACCTTCGATATCTTCTGATTCCCTCTGACCTTGCAACTGCACCTTCGATGTTTTCTAATTCCCTCTGGTCTGGCAACTGCACCTTCGATATTTGTTACTTTCCTTCACCAAACTTCTCATTTTCTCACCCACGGCTCACTGCTAAAAAGTTAAGTACACCTTAGTTTTACCAGACCACTGAGCTCATTAACAGCTCTCCTAGGGCTGGCCCGAAGGATTAGACTTATTTTACTTGGCTAAGAACCAATTGGTTACATAGCAACGAGACCTACAGCTTATTGTGGAATCCGAACCACATTATAGCGAGAAATGAATTTCTATCACCAGAAATAAATTCCTCTAACTCTTCATCAGCCGGCCGCGGGAATTGAACTCCGGCCCATCGAGCGACAGTCTGAAGCTCAAATAATGCACTTCACAGTAGGTGCAGAGAGAGAGAGAGAGAGAGAGAGAGAGAGAGAGAGAGAGAGAGAGAGAGAGAGAGAGAGAGAGAGAGAGCTGTTAAATGTTCAATATCTATTTTTTTTTCAATTAATTGGGAAAAAACTCACGGTTTTAAATTTTATTTTGGCTTTCGTGTTTTTACCTAATTACTTGAAAAAAAATAGATAGTGAGCATTTAACAGCCCTCTCTCTCTCTCTCTCTCTCTCTCTCTCTCTCTCTCTCTCTCTCTCTGCATCTAATGATTTAAGATTTATTTCTATCAACTATGACCTACACAGAAGCTAAGCATAAATGTAGCATCTTAGGATTCCTGAAAGGTAAGTCCTCCCCCCTCACCTTCACAACCCCCCCCCCCCCCCCCCCAATGCTCCCAGGAATTGTATCATTGAAACTTTCTTTCTGTTTTAGTCTCCTACATAAACCCTTAAGCACTTACGATGGGCTCAAGGTCATAATGAGGACAGAGAGAGAGTGGGTGAGTGGCAGACAAAACTACTTTTAGCTGCTCAGTGTACCTTCAGGTCTCCTTCCAGCTCCTGTGCGCGCATTTGAACCAGAATTGATACAATAATAAAACCACGTGATTTAGGCGAGGATTGAAAGGGGGTGGGGGTGGGAGGTTTCATTCACATTCCTCTGAAACAACCTCCCACCCCCAACACCTACACTCCCCAAACAAGGAAACAATTTACAACCGCGATAAATGAGTCTGTTCTGGTCTGTCGCCGGGCTTTTCCACGTGGGCAGCCCGTAACTCACACAGACAGACAGACAGACAGACACGCAGAAGAGAAAGAAAAACGAGACAGAAAACAAAGAGGCTGTCAGTCAGTCAGACGGGAAGAGAAAGTGTTGCTGCAGCGAGAGAGTTCCAGTGAGTAGAATAGAAGGGTCTGGGAAGGAAACGATGCTTTAGTCAGAAAGAGAGAAAAAAAGGGTAGAGTTTGTCTTAAGAAAATGTAGACGGAAAAGAAAAAGGGAATGAAAGAGAACAGAATTCAGGCTGAAGGCCAAGCGCTGGGACCCATGAGGTCGTTCAGCGCTGAAACGGAAACTGACAGCAAAAAGGTCTGAAAGGTTAAGTAACAGGAGGTGGGAAAACCTCGCAGTTGAAGCACTATGAAACAATTGTTGGGAGAGGATGGAGTGTAAGATGGAATTAACAGAATATAAACGGGGGTACAGTAAAAGGAACGAAAGGGGTTGCAGCTAGGGGCCGTGGAAGGGACACTGCAAAGAACCGTAAGTAATGCCAACAGTACAATTTTAAGTTGGATTACAATGCTTTGGCCTGGCTATAACATTTTTGATTTTAAGTTGGATTACAATGCTTTGGCCTGGCTATAACATTTTTGAAACCATTTCACCATTTCCACCTAATCTGGTAAGATTTTTCAGGCCCAGCAATGTCCTGCCTCTCTCTAGTCTGTCCTAAATAGCCTCAGTCAGTCAGTCAGTCAGCACTCGCCCAGCTGGCTCACTTATTTCGAGAAGAGAGCCGTGACTGCTTTCCCCACCTGCATTTCTCTTCTCACGGAACTTACAGAGAAAAAACCACACCGTTCGGTATAAGACGTTACAGCTTACCCATAATACTGCGGAAATGACAGAGAAAATTGAACTAGCCTTACGGAGCTCCAGAATGTCGAGATTTGATATATAAAACTTATGAATAATAAAGAGAGCTACCTTCTAGCTCATTTTAGTATTGAAATAAAGTTACTTCGTGGAAAGGGATTAACTTGAAGAGTATTCTAAGAGCTTTCGTCACTGATAGTCCTCCACAAGCTTCAGTTTCACTTTTAATTTCACTATCTGCTTTCTGTTTTGGCCAGGTCCCAAACTTTGAATTGTATCATTTTGAATTTATATAATGAAAGAAACCTCCAGATCTGTAGTTTTCGACTCCATCTTCATCTCCAGTTCTATCCCACACGAGTCATGCATTTCCCAAGGATGCCATTTCTTGTTCGTCAACCTGCCGTGGTTAGGTGTTATGATACAATTCTTTGGAGCTTTTCTTCGAACTTCGTCGATTATTCCCTTCAAGAACCTACAAGCCGTGGGTAACCTAAAGGAATGGGACAGAAGTTAATGAAATCAGAGGAAATAGAAGTCTTTTACAAAAATATGGCCAGAATATTACCCAGTAATATTTTCCTCCTAACACTCAGTAGAAAACTTGAGTAAAAATGCCCTGAACATGAACGGCAATACCATTATAATGAAGTCCTGATTTAACTCAGGCATTCCATTCATAATGTAGTCCTGACTCTTAATTCAGTAAAAAGAATATGGTGCAGACTTTACTCAACTCCAGTGCCCAACGGCTCAAAAGTCTTCCAGCAGTACTGTCGTCCCGACTCTGTGGTTCAGGAAAGATGCAATGGACGTCAGAGGTAGTCCAGATATTATGATAAACGTTACTCTGAATCCCTGCCAATGGCCTTCACACCAAAAGCTGAGGTCCAGTAATAACGTGGTCCTGTCTCGTCATTCTGCAGAAAAGCCCTCCAATTCGAAGTTTGGTTTCATTCACAATACATGACTGTCTTTTAGGTCGTTAAAAATGCAGCTAAATCATCAGTAATATCTTGAAGATTCTAAAGTAAAGGTCCCAAAAATTCTTAAGGGTAGTGTTTATTGAGTTACGTAATGGGTAGGCAGCTGAAATTTTAATATTGGCGAAACCACAGCAGGAAGACTTAGTTTGTTGAAGTGTTTTGTGTAGCAGTCAAATTTGTCAACACCCAAACGACACTTTCTCCCCACCCAAAAGGACTTTTTCTCCGGATTCATACGAGGAAACCTTGCAAGACAGACCCAAGATCCCTTCAGAACATCTTTTAACCAGTCATTTTTTGCAAGTAACATGCAAACAAATCTCCTGCCTGTGGCTATGAGCCACAAGTATTTTGAATCTGTGAGCCTTCATATCTAACCCTTTGAAAAATCAAGTGAACCATGTAAGTATGGCCCAGTTGATTTGTTTTCGGTCGTGACAGCACCTACCATACAGTTTTACATTGTCAGTGTCCATAGAGCAGCTTTTGTTATTTTGTAAAAAGAAAAAAAAAGGAAATTAGTAAATTGAATTAACTGCATTTATGATACCTGAATGAAACTGAGGCTGTCAAGCCAAGCACTTAAGACTGTAAAAAGAGGGAATTGGGGTGGCTGGACAGTAAGATAAAGAGATCCAAAAACAAAGAGGTAAAGTGCAAGGATCCGAAGGCACAACTTGGACAAAACCCTACAGTGACACGAGGAGTCGGACAGCCTGGCCTAAGAAGACCTGGGAAAGTAGGTCAAGTCACAGGATAAATAGCAGATGCAGCTGGGGGCCGAAGGGACTCGGCTAACGCCCTTTGGTAGTGTCTACAGGTGAGGTGCACTGAGGGCAGTATCCCCCCTGCGGGGCTTTCGGTTTTAGAACTGAAGAAATTGAGTGACAGCTGTGTGTCAAGCTACCTGGAAGGCATCCTGGACTTTCCTCAGTAACTCTCTTGTCCACTCAAGATTAAACCGAAGGAATAATTGATTAAGTAAACAAAATCAAGCAAATACCGAGTATTAACTTTATACACCAAGTTAAAACTGACACAGGTTCTCTCATGATGCAGCGATGGTCATTTTAGCTTAAATGATGAACTTTTTCATTTACATAGTTGTGCTCGGTTATTGTACTACTTTAAACGTTTTCGAAAGATATTTCAGTTTTTTCCAGCAGAATCACATTTTACTCATATCAACGATATACTACAGAGCTAGTTCATTTAAGATAAAATTGCACATGCGAAATCCAGCCACGTGTTAAGACTTTCAATGCACCACATTAGGAACACTCACATTCACCTAAAAATAGCGACCTCCGATTTCATCGAATCTGAATAATATCCTACACATCGTCAGGTTCATCTTTTAATCTAAAATGACCATCGCTACATTATGGGAGAGCCTGTGTCAGTTTTAACTTGGTACATAAAGTTAATACTCGGTATTCACTTGATTTTCTTTAGTTTAACAATTATTCCTTCGGTGTGAACTGACAGACCTAGACACAAGAGCATGTCATTTATAGGGCACTCAGGAACACCATTATGCCTAATGCAGACAATTTGTTTAAACCTCAACTTTGTTTTATAGCTGAGATGCAGCCTAAGGAATCCATTTAGGCTTCATGCACTGGCAGAAGAATCATGTCAGCTGGCTGTACAATACAGAACAGTACAGAACAGTACAGAACAGTACACATGCAAAGCAAAGATAGCACAGAATAAAGTAACAAAGTTGGATTAGTTCAGGAAGAAATCTCATTGAAAAAAGGATAACGGAACTTTGCTGACAGCTGTGTAATAAGGGGGTGGGAGGGGGTGGGTGGGGTTTAGGATGCGACAAAAGTACTGAAGGTGAATTAATAGGGTATATTCCCTTTAACAAATATGTATACTGAGGGAAAGCGGGAGGTTTTCGTGATGCCGGGAGTCTTGTAGCAACTATGGTCTCTACCTTTGGTTTATCAGGCAATTATTATAATTAATGTATATATTATTCAGAAGATGAACCATATTCATATGGGACAAGCCCACCAGAGGGGCCATTGACTTGAAATTCAAGCTTCCAAAGAACATGGTCCTCATCAGAAAATAAGAGAAAGGAAATACAGAAAGACGAGATCTCAACGAATGCCAGAAAGGAAGGACCCTCCCGAGGAACGACTCTTAATGACCTCCGTAAACCAGTGGAGGAGCTTCTGTCAAGTCCACATTACATAGGACTACTTCTCTGTGCTGATAGATAGATAGGTACTGTGGACAAACCAGATGCATAGGCTGAATATCTACAGCACACACATTCAATACGAGAATTCCAACATTCAGTATCAAACAAAAATCAGAGGATGAAGGAATGGGTTGAGAAGAATATTGTTCTGTGCAGATGTCAAGTGGAGTCGACTGTCTTACAGAGTCAAGACGCCATTTTTGTGCAGACTATATGTCCAGGAAATGAATTTGAAGAATGTGGTTCCTGACCCTACTCACGTTTTTATTTTAACATAACTCCAGTAGAAATTTCACACTTCAGTCCAAGGAAAATTTTATTGACGTATTCCTATCTTAAGGTTCGTACTGTCACACAAGAACTTTATATAATGCTAGTAACGTCAGTGCTTGAGGCAGGTTAATGCTTCCATAGATTATCTAACCAGAGACAAGCAAATAAACTTACCAGCTTCAGTGACCGACTCCTGCCCTCTCCTGACGGCTGGTTTGCTCTCCACCTGGACGTCAGTTTCCCTAGTTCCTGCTGAGGTTCCTCCTCCTCCTCTCCTCGATGTCGTTTGGGCATAAACTGAAGAAGTCGTTTCAGTACATCCATCAAGTCAATTGATGCAACCCAGTTCGTTTCCACACAAACAGTTGAAACTCTAAACCGGATTTCCTAAAACACTGAGTTTTTAAAGCCAAATCGTCACATTTGTCATACTCACAGGCACTCATCCGGCACATGAGCACAAGTTGAACCCGAACTAGATTGAACTCTATATAACTCGGATATCAAGTACGTTTGACAAATGGACCAGACGCAAAGTCAGTTACCTATTAACTTCCATATTTCATTACTTTCATTAATTTCGTGATTCTAATATAATGACAGTAGTTTATCCTATACCATGTTGATTTCTCACATCAAAATTCCCTGGGCTATAATTAATAAACTGATTTCGCCATGCTCATTTACTACGACAGAGCACGACATAAGAGGCAAATGGCTCCTAATCATTTCAAAAAAAAGTTTGCAATAATGGTCCACGTAGCAAATTCCGCTTTTCTACTGAGGGGCGTTTCTCAGTTCTTTCTCTGTCAAAGGGCGGGGTTAACTGGCTTATCAAAGGCTTTGTATGAATTTAGCGTTCTGGAAAGAAAGTAGTGCTTTGTTACACGCGGCGCAATATCGAGCTAGGACGTTTTATTTTTTCTGCTTTATTCAATAACTGAATGACTTGACCGACATGTCGAAAGGCCTTGAGCTGCAATTATTGGTCTTCGTGGACGTGCTGAAATGACTTGGATGGGAATGGCTGTCAGCAGAACTCGAGGCAAACAATCGTCTGTAGAAGGTATTTGTATTGTTATTGAGAAGATAAACACTATTCGTATGGAACAAGCCCACAAAAGGGGCCGTTGATTTGAAATTCAAGCTTCCAAAGAATATTATTGAGGTGATCACTAGTAAGAAGTAACAGAAAGTAATTGGATATGCAGAATGAGGTGGTCAGTTATTAGGAAAACAGATGAATTAACAAAAGAATAGATGAATATTGGGGGGAAAAAAGCTCGATACAAATAATAGTTAAGGATGAATACGCCTCTCAATATAGAGCAACGGGACTTTATAGCTCCTTGAGTTATACAACTATGGGGCGAGGAAAATCACTCCCTGTGGTCTGTGATATTAGAGAACTGAACCCTTCTCAAGACTGACCTCAGTGCTGGCTCTAAATGTTTCGCCATGACCCTGGACAGTAATCATTGTTACCGTCCGCTGTTACTGCATACGATTTCAATTTATCCAGTGGTTTAGAATCTGAACAAATTGACAAATTCTAAAATCCCGCTTTATCCAACGTGTCAAGGTTCAGCAAGGTTTATTTCAGCTGCCTTTTGTACCGAAGGGATATTGCCTAGAACATTTCACATTCAAGAATATCCTTACTATAATAATGAAACATTCGCTCCATAAATCGTCGCTGTTTTCTGAGGGTTTTCCTGTACCGACGCGTTTTTCTAGTTAACACTCAAATAATGCAAGTGTGTGTTCACTTCAGGCCTATTTCAAAGCATTTCTCGCTGTAATGGAAGGTAAAATTAGTTTATTCACTTCTGAATTCCTTTGAATACAGAAACTTATTCATGGCATATCGTGCAAGTCAGTACATTGTCTGTACTTTGAAGAAAGAAAGGCCTTGGTATTAGGCCTGATCATGCATCATACGGAAAGTAGCATCGGAGTGGCTTAAGATGCTGAGACTGGTTATTTTTTTACGATTTTAACTCAGCCTGACATTATTAAATTTTGCTTATATACTTCTTTTGAATATACCAGAATAAAGTACACGCATTCCGCTTTCCAATGACACCAGAATGAGCGTAATAGCATGAATAATAACTTCACAGTCAATGTACAAAGCAAAATGTTGCTGTTGAAAACTCTGACTCTTAGAGAGACCTTACAGAGGCCTTTTGACTGAAAGAGTTAGTTGGCAGAGCAGAATGCTTCAAAGCCAAGAGATCCAACAGGGGAAGCATCCCAATTTTAAATAAGAAATACAGAGATAAATAATCTATCAGAGAGGTAATAAAAAAAAAGCAAATTTTAAAACACTGACTCCTTTAGTTTTGGCACAGTCTGCACTGATAGCAATTTTCAATTTCGCAATTCTGTGCATGATTAGACTTAAAATACTGCATTTCACCCAGCTGGAGGAGGAGGCTCCTAAGACCCAGTTGCAATATATTGCAATGTTGCTTTCATGATTCAATTTTGATGCACAATAACAACTCATTTCCAGTTTTTCCAGACACAAAATTCAATATATTGCCTAAACCTTGAATGCGGACCCATCAAACTTATGAACATTATCATTAAATTAATAACTTTAGCTATCTGCGGCGCTTCACTGATATTCAGAGAGAGAGAGAGAGAGAGAGAGAGAGAGAGAGAGAGAGAGAGAGAGAGAGAGAGAGAGAGAAGGAGAGAGAGAGAGAGAGAGAGGTTATAAGTATTTTCTAATGCCTGCCAACATTCTCTGTAAAAACAATAGATTGAAAAGTTTTTTTGCGACGCCTTGGCTAGAGTAATATATTTATTTCTGTGCATTAACCCTAGCAATAAATAAATAGATAAATAAATAAATAAATAGATAAATAAATAAATAAATAGATTACTTAGCTTTTTACTCTCTGGGACAAAAGAATTTCATCTCTTTAGCAAGATCTGCAACTGAAACTTCGAGGGTTCTCGTCTATCCATGTGACCTCAGTATACAATATACTGTAAAAATCACTTTAAGTAACCATTGAGGAGATGCATAAATAAATAAAATAAATAAGGTAATGTATCAATTGGATTATACTTGTTCGTAGAAAGGTCCATTGAGGAGATAAATAT
The DNA here is from genome assembly GCA_039081455.1 of Macrobrachium rosenbergii. NCBI lineage: Eukaryota > Metazoa > Arthropoda > Malacostraca > Decapoda > Palaemonidae > Macrobrachium > Macrobrachium rosenbergii. The sequence goes on along the minus strand of JANJGK010000014.1, from coordinate 317,522 downwards.
AATTACCTGAGACAATGTATCAGTTGGATTATAGCCTACTTGTTTATGGAAAAATACAAGACATGTTGAATGTTGACTGGAGTGGCTGTCAGTTTCTGGTGTTGAAGAAATAAATATATTTGTCTGATTATGCTGGTATGCCTGGATCTTCATGTCGTCTATGATTCTCGTGTCATTTTTCTTTTTATGAATGATTTATTCCCAGTTGGCGCTGTATTTAGTTGTATCAACACAATTATTATCTTATGTAATGAGGGAAAGCTTCTCACAAAGATAATTAGGTAGATTTCACGCCCATCTTTGAAGACGCAGTTGGTGTATTTACTCTGATTTTCGCAGGTGGCCAACAGATGGCGATAACGACTTGCTTATAGTCAAAATTGCTGTACATTTTTGGGGGGAGAAAGGACCGCATGGTGACCACGTGGCCGCCTTAGAGCATACGGAGAATTGGAGACATAATTAAAGTACGATTTAATTAATTGGATATTATAATACAATTGCACGATATAATAAATGGAAAATTCCCTTTGATCGCTTTTTTAACGTAGAACAATGAAAATGAACTCAAAATGAGACGGAATATACTTAGCCTTTGAACACATGATAACTTCCTATAAACACATGACCATTACAGTTTAGTTTCCTACGTATAAAACTGAATCAAAACTATAAACAGAGACTTATTTGCACCCATTTCATCAACCTGCAAAACAAGGTTGTGAAAGTGACCTGCAATCATTTCATTTCACTTCATGAACACGTTCTCAGAGTGTTATCGTAATGGACAACTTACAAACGTCAAAATAGCAAGGTCAAAATATGGTACTATGTTAATGGGGTATTTATATGTGAACTGAGGACCAGAGAGAGAGAAAGAGAGAGAGAGAGAGAGACATTCGTGAAATACTCATTACATATTCTATCTATCTATCTATCTATCTATCTATCTATCTATCTATCTATCTATCTCTGACTTTTTATTGAACAGTAAGAAACAATATTGCTGTCGGTGAATCTATATGTTGAATGATATCATGGAAAAATAATGACAAACACGTGTGAAAAAAATAAATAAATAATAATAATAATAATAATAATAATAATAATAATAATAATAATAATAATAATAATAATAATAATAAATATAAAATCTCATAATAGCATGAGTTACTAAAATGGCGAAGAAATCCACAGTGGTGTAGACGTCTACACCACTGTGGATTTCTTCACATTAATAATAATAATAATGATAATAATAATAATAATAATAATAATAATAATAATAATAATAATAATAATAATAATAATAATAATAATAATCAACAAGGCAAAGGAAAGCTGGTAAGAAAATGAAGTTGAAGAAAGGAGAGTAATTGAAACTAGAAAGACAATTCAAGTGTTGAACCTCTGGAGAACAGAATTTAAGGGAAAAGTAGGACCAGAGACAATACAGAAGTAATCAATGAAATCGTGCCTGACTTTTCGTGGAAAAAAGCAGACATTCGAAGGAACAATGAGGCTGTAATATTATTAAATATAGTTATTAGAAATAACTTTTTATCATTATTATTTTGGGGTGGGGTGTCTATCACAGACATCCTATTCGACTGGGTGGTTTTCATAGTGTTGGCGGGGGGAGGTGGGGGGAGGGTTCCGGGTTGCATCCTGCCTCCTTAGGAGTCCATCACTTGTCTCACTATGTGCGCTGTTTCTAGTAGCACACTCTTCTGCATGAGTCCTGGAGCTACTTCGGCATCTAGTTTTTTCAGATTCCTTTTCAGGGAGCTTGGGATCGTTCCTATTATTATTATTATTATTATTATTATTATTATTATTATTATTATTATTATTATTATTATTATTATTATTATTATTATTCAGAAGATGAAGAACCCTATTCATATGGAACAGGCCCAGTAAAGGGGCCGTTGACTTGAAATTGAAGCTTCCAAAGAATATTAAAGTGTTCATCAGAAAGAAGTAATATTTCATATTTATTGATATCTTAAAATTATTCCTTCCTTTTGGCAATATACAAGAATGTGCTTTGTATTTTAAATGTATTCAACCTGGGGCAATAATAATTTAGGAGAATGTCGTTAAAACTGCTGTTTGGTTTCTTTCTACAATAAATGAAAATTTGGTTATATTTGACTACAAAGGCGATGCTGGAATGATCTAAAAGTTTCCAAAATTTTCCAGCTCCTGGAAGGACGATAGAGTTCATTGGCGCATGCGCCTAACGCTGCTACGGCTCAGAAAAATGTAAATTTCAATCTCCAGAAACAAAATCTGATTAAAAACAAGGCGAAGAGTTTATACAGATAGGTTCAACGAACAATTTTATGCTCAAGAAAATATGGACTACATCGCGGAGGAGCAGTAAGGAGTCGAAGTTCCAGCCTTAGGCGATTTATAAAGCGGGAATATTTTCAATACTATCACATTTGGAACAAAGTTCTGCACTCAAGATAAGCGCGGAATGGAATCAAGAGAAGAGGATGACCCTGGAATAGAGACTTTCAAGAACTTTCACGACAAGAAAGCAGAGAGAGAGAGAGAGAGAGAGAGAGAGAGAGAGAGAGAGAGAGAGAGAGAGAGAGAGAGAGAGAGAGGAGATTTGAATGGCCAGAATTATCATTTGGATCAACAGATCGATGTGAAATCTCATAGGACCCCAGAGGACTTTTCGCAGTCTTAGAATCCATCCATCTTCAGTTCCAGGAGGAGCGGGAGAGACGCCAGCAGCCTCTGAGGAGGACCTTTCCCAGCCAAGGGTGCCTTCAAAGGATGGCATCCTTAGGGCACCTTAGGGCCTCTCAGCCTTGTGGTTCAGGCCCTCCTCAGGCTCGCTTCCCCAGCCTAGCAGGAAGCCTACCTCCCTCCAGGGAAGCAGGCTCTCAGGACGTCCTTCCCCTGGCAATGGTATCCTTAAGGGATGGCTTCCTCGGGACGCCTGAAAATGATTCGTAATCCTTCGGTCCCCAGCTCCTGGAAGAAGAGCTATAGCTATAGCTATAGCTCAGTGGAACTCCAACTTCAGAGTCAGCAGAAGCACGATCCAAAATCCTTCGAGTCGCCCTGAAGCCTCCGGAGATTTTATGTCATATTCAAAAAGCAGGGTTAAGGAGAACCTGAACCATAAGGGTGAGGGGCGCCAAGGCGCCCTAAGGATGCCTTCCCTTGAAGGCACCCTTGACTGGGGAAGATCCTCCTCAGAGGCTGCTTCCCTGGAGGTAGGCAGGTTTCCTGCCAGGTTGGGGAATCGGGCCTGAGGAGGGCCTGAACCACAAGGGTGAGGGGCCCCAAGGCACCCTAAGGATGCCTTCCCTTGAAGGCACCCTTGACTGGGGAAGATCCTCTTCAGAGGCTGCTTCCCTGGAGGTAGGCATGTTTCCTGCCAGGCTGGGGAAGCGGGCCTGAGGAGGGCCTGAACCACAAGGGTGAGGGGCCCCAAGGCACCCTAAGGATGCCTTCCCTTGAAGGCACCCTTGACTGGGGAAGATCCTCCTCAGAGGCTGCTTCCCTGGAGGTAGGCAGGTTTCCTGCCAGGCTTGGGAAGCTGGCCTGAGGAGGGCCTGAACCGCGAAGGGTGAGGGGCCCCAAGGCACCCTAAGGATACCTTGGGAAGATCCTCCTCAGAGGCTGCTTCCCTGGAGGTAGGCAGGTTTCCTGCCAGGCTTGGAAAGCGGGCCTGAGGAGGGCCTGAACCACGAAGGGTGAGGGGGCCCCAAGGCGCCCTAAGGATGTCTTCCCTTGAAGGCACCCTTGACTGGGGAAGATCCTCCTCAGAGGCTGCTTCCCTGGAGGTAGGCAGGTTTCCTGCCAGGCTGGGGAATCGGGCCTGAGGAGGGCCTGAACCACAAGGGTGAGGGCCCCCAAGGCGCCCTAAGGATGCCTTCCCTTGAAGGCACCCTTGACTGGGGAAGATCCTCCGCAGAGGTTGCTTCCCTGGAGGTATGCAGGTTTCCTGCCAGGCTGGGGAAGTGGGTCTGAGGAGGACCTGAACCACAAGGATGAGGAGCCACAAGGCGCCCTAAGGATGATGAACCTTATTCATATGGAAATAGCCCACAGGGACTATTGGCTTAAAATTAAAGCTCTCAAAGAATATTATGGTGTTCATTCGAAAGAAGTAACAGATGGTAAAATGAAAATACAGAAAGCATGTATCAGATTTTAGTAAAACTGATAAATTAATAAATAAATGAATGAATAAATAAATAAAAATGTATTAAACCTGATGCTAGAAAACGACACATGTTAATCACATTAGCCGGTCAGACTTGGCTTATCCTAACTTTTCACCCAACAGACATATATCAAAGGGTTTTTGTGCTAATTTGATATATATGATATATAAATTATAAAGCCCCCAGGGGTGAAGACCCTGGCATACCCCCACTCTCCATCAGACCCCCAACAGACAACTGGCTGACCACTGCATTGCAATGGCAGAAATTTAGATGCCTTCCATATCCAATCTTTTGCTGGATCTTCTGAAGTAAATAAAGATTTTCTGGCCCATTTTCATTTTACCATTAAAAAGCTGAATATTTACATATTTTAATCATTATTACATCGAATTTTTAAGAGGATTCCCAGTTATTCTATTTACCGAGTCTATATCCGTTTATTTACCTGTTAATAACTTTTTTAAATTAATACCGAAGGTAAAAAATAATCTTCATAGAAATTTCCGAAAATGGGTTTTCGTCTCACCAGCCAATGGGAAATCGTTTAAGAAAACGCTTTGCCAAAACCCAAAGATTTCAGCCAATGAAATGAGGCGTTAGAGGCAATGTTTTGGTGTAGGCCTCTGATTGGTCAAACCAATTCCTGTCCTTATTTTGGAAGACTCAGTGTAGTTCTAAACGTGAAGGGAAGTGGACGTTTTTGTAAACAAACTCACGAGATGAAAGAAAGACTTTGGTAAAGAACAAGGCATTTCAAGGTAGTTTTTATTTCTTTCTTAATGGATATTCTTGATGTTTTGGGCTTTTTAGGGTCGAATGACCACTGGCTAGCTTCAAAATGTCCACTGAGAGAAGTATAGTGGTCCAGTCCTCCCCAGAATCTAAACTCTCCTAAGCTTTCGAGAAATGTTTGTGGACTGGTGTAACGAACCGAGATTTTCGGCCCTTAAGAAAAACACAGGATCTAGATGGAAATAATATTGGGGCTGCTCTGGCTAATCGACAGCTCGCACACACAAAGAAGGAGGAATAAACAAAATACAGGAGTTTGCTATAAAAATATATTTATTAATTTTAAACTTAATAGAAATCTTTAGAAAAAAAACAAAGGTCACAACAAAATGAGCCAGGACCGGACCACGAAACACAAAAATAAAGCAGTATTACTTTATATAAAAAAAGAAGTACCAGCAGCAGTCGATAATAAAAAAAAGCCATCTCCAGCGAAGTCCACCAACTAACGACAACAGGCCGTATTATCACGACGTCCTGCTGCCGTCTCGCCAAAATACAAAGGACACGGGGCCACTGCACCCGAGCCAAAACTGCCGACAGGGTCTCCACCTGCGGCCAACAAACAACCATCTTCGTTGGTGCGCTGCTCCAGTCTGGGCCCAAACACCGGCTGCCCAAGAAACGTCCTCAAAGTCGAACTGCTGCTGGTACTCAAAAGTTCTCATCCCCAAGAGAACAACCTGTTCGCTACTGCTGCCCGAACCTGACTAAAGGTTGGCGCCACGCCACCACAGACGTCAACAATCCTGTGAAAATAAGAGGGGAGGGGAGAGGATTAGCCAAATAAATAAACAGGTAACTACCGTACCGCCCATAGAACCAGAAGAACTCCGCATGCATAAAGTACCAAAATTAAAAGTAAAATGTAATATTTTTCATATTTAAAGCGTTTTAGACCACTTTTTATGATGAGGAAACACCCACAATTTTGCCATATTAGCTATGGAGGGGGTTGGGGGACAGGTATTGTCTAACCTTATAAGTCAAAAATCGAAAATCATTCGATGGGGAACTAGTTTTTCTGAGAAACATTACACTCTTTCTGAGAAACATTACAGCAAAAAACCTCATTTTCGAACTAACTCCAGTAAGATCAAGTACACGAAGTGCGGTAAATTTACAGTTTCGGTCAAATTCACATTTCCGATATAAAATTACATTTTCCCTAGCTTAAATAGTGTACTTTCAATGAATCTGACCTTTATTTCTACCGCAAATGATTAGATTTAGAGATACATGGCCGCCATGGGTACCGCTCTCAGTTTCGGGTGGTGCAACGCCGCTACGCGGCTTATGCACATTTTAAATGATTGTTGCAAGCTCGTATGTTCTGGCAAGCGGTAATATTGCGCTGCGCGCGCTTGCCACAGGGGTTACAGGGAACGAAATTTTACCCCTAACGTCTAGTTACAGTTTCGGTGAAATTCACGGCCGAAACTGCAATGTTACCCTTTTCGTTAACCACTTCACTTACCTTAAATAGATGGTAGTACTAAATGTTCACGAAGAAAGGTATTCACAACCTGTGGAGTTCCATTGTAGTGTCCATGGAAACGACCAATAGCCTCAAAGTAAGACAGAGAACACCCACTGCAGACGTGCACGACGGAATCCATGGCAGTCAACTGAAGCGCACTTTTGTAGAAAGCCGGCTTATTCCAAAATCGCAGTTAATTGGATATTCTTGAAACAAAGCAACCAATCAGGTTTCAGTATTTGTACCGTACTTATAATTCATAACGAAAAACAAAAGACGATTAGGCATTTTTACCCACAATACATTGACAAAAAACAAAAACGCATCAGCAGAAAAACTGACACGGCAGCATAAACGCATCCTTGCGATAACAACAAGGCACAATATTCATCGGCAAATATCTCCGTAACTCTTAATTTGCGGAAGATGCGAGTAAATATTTCGTATGAATCATGACAAAAATATATGATAGCAAATAAAAAAATATTAGATATCCGAATTTGACCGAAACTGTAATAATACCCAAAGGGCTACTGGATGTAAACAAACGACTTAGAAAATTTTCGAGGATGCCGATTAGATAATCATTAATATCTCGGATATGGTGAATTTCCTCAAAAAGTGTTCAGAGACAAAGTTTTATTATTTTATATTGTGAAAATTATAGTGTGACCTATTTTCTTATATCTCACCGCGGAGTTGTTCTGGACATTGACCCTGGTAAGTCCTTCTAAGCTAGAAGGCCAATGTATACTCCTCCAAACGTGTCTTTCCTAATTTCTGTGACAGTTCTAAAACTCTTGAATGTATTTGTGGTGGGGGGCTGAGTCCATAGCAGAACTTTTATCGTAAGTTGTAACAAGGTGCTGAAAGGGTGAGCGGCCTAATGTGGACATCTGTTCTCTTGAAACCAACACAAACGATATGGTCCTTATTTATTTCAGGCAATGTGTCAAGGCTCCAACTACCTCGATTTATTGTGCTCTAAATCCCCAAACTGAAAAGTATGGTAGGCGCTTTATAAAATAATGATTACGGGGAAACTAATCCACAATTGTGCACGGGTACATATATTTAAAAATAAATCTATACAAGGAGCTTTCGGGAATCTGTTCGATTTCACTTTTCAGTCCGACGCGGTGATGTTATAGCACTAACAAGGCAAAAATATAAAATGCAAAACAAGTTTTTTTTCTTATAAAACAAGGAACCGGTCGTTAGAAGAAGCAAAAGTAGATATGGAAATAATTACTATCCAATAATAAACTAAAGTTCAAGTGAGGGGAATCGCATAGCAAGACCCGAGATAATACGGAACTGAAATATCGCCTTCGATGTCTATAAAAAAAAATCCTAAAAAATTAGGGTTTATTTTTTGTTTTTCTCTCTGGGTGACATTGGTAAGCAACAGCCAACATTATGAATTCGTAACTTAATTCATCAATCATTCCATAATTCACGTAACAATTACTCGAGTATCTCCTAAATAAGCATCAAGAGTCCGCAACATAAAAACTGTTTGAATTAAGGGAACAACCACGATCACAGTAGACGATAGCTTTTAGTGAGAACCAACTTATATTTCTCAAATTATTTAAAGGTATGGCCATTAATTCAGTTTAGAGACAGTTTTTAACTGATTAATTTAAGGTCTTTGCAGTAATATTATGACGCTTATCTAATATGGCCGTCAAAGGCACAAAAGGACGACATATTATTTGGAAGCTTCAATTTTAATTCAATGGCCTCTTTGGTGGGCTTCTTGTTCCATAATGAGCAGGGCTCATCTTCTGAATGATAATAGCAATATATCGTATCTGTTTCTGCCCCAATTCCTCCCGGGATAGGATCTGTGGATGCTAGGTGATGAGAGTGGGAAATTTATACGCGTACGCACGCGCGTGCGAGCGCATGTTAAACGCACCCATTTTGCATAGCTTAAAATCAGCTGTTTTCAAGAGTGACAGCTCAAAGCCCCTGCCACGCCCACCTGTTATTTCATTAGTCTGTGATTGGATGAGAAATCCGGGATTCTCTCGATTCTGACAAGGATTAGGTTAAGATTTATTTAATGGGCTAGCACTCTCTCTCTCTTTCTCTCTCTCTCTCTCTCTCTCTCTCTCTCTCTCTCTCTCTCTCTCTCTCTCTCTCTCTCTCTCTCTCTCTTAGTTTGAAAGTTTTTGAATGTTGAAGTTATGGACAATTTCCAACACCAATGATAGGTAGTTTGTGACTTTTTTTAATTTTTGATAGAAATTATGCACTCATTAAGTGTCTTAACCTGTTAATTAGTTGGTTTTACTTGTAAATCGACGTAGGCTCCATACCGAATTAATTACTTTCTCAAAAGGACAGATAGTGGTCACTGCCATGCTGATTTGCTATATGGCCAAGGGTGATTACATAAGATTGGTATATCATTAATGACAGTATATTCAGAGGCTCTCAAAAGGTACTGGTCTCTTGATTAAGTAACTTCGTTTAAAATTGTAAATATAGTAATACTAGTTTCCGTTAATTTGGTAAATACTTTGAAATATGTCTGATATGAGAATACACTTGCATGGTTTGAGTTTAACTGGAAAAAAACTTAGATATAGAGTATGAGCTACGAAATTAATGGTGACAGAATTTTTCATTAATAGCTAGAGATACTGGCGTCTGAAATAATAACTTCATTTTTCTCAAGTACCCAGCTCGTACGTGGCCTTATGTCCGTACATTTTTCGGCCAGAATTAGTCTGGGGGATTTAAGGAAATATCTTATGAGAATGTTAATGATTGGTCGAGTCAGTTATTTATCATTAATGTAGGTATGTGACTTTTGATCTCAGTGGAGCTAGTATTTAACACGGCGAGACAGTGTAGAAACACGAAGGTAGACCGCCTATTATAGTAGCACCAAAATATCAGCTGTATTTTATGAAGGAAATGACACACTGCCATTCTGTTGAGTATGTCAATCGTGTGCAGGTTCTGAACCATAAGATAAATTCAGGGTCGTATTTAATATCAGAAATTGGTAATGATAATTAGTGACAGTTGCAGTAGACATTACTGAATGATAGTTAGACATTTTTCCTGCTATGTCATGAAGAGAGAAATTTGAAACCAGTGAGGGGATGATTGCCAATAGTACCCCGTAGTTGGGTAGTGCCGTCAGTGCACCTCGTGCGGTGCACTGTAGACATTACTTGTTGTTCTTTGCAGCGTCCCTTCGGCCCCTAGCTGCAACCTCTTTCATTCCTTTTACTGTACTTCCTTTCATATTCTTTCTTCCATCTTTCTTTCCACTTTCTCCTAACAATTGTTTCATAGTGCAACTGCTTTGAGGTTTTCCTCCTGTTACACCTTTCAAACCTTTTTGCTCTCAATTTTCCTTTCAACGCTGAATGACTTCATAGGTCCCAGTGCCTGGCCTTTGGCCTAAATTGTATATTCTATTCTATTCTGATAGATTAATAATGAATTAATGTAGATTATTCTTTTTTCTTTACAGACAAGTCTTCCCTTGAAAGCCTAAAAAGCATAGGCCTAAGACGGTTCACTTCAAGTCGCTTCAGTATATCCATTAATTTGATTTGATACAAGTCAAAGTACAGAGATAAATCGGTCGAGTCATAAGGTACTCTCTCTCTCTCTCTCTCTCTCTCTCTCTCTCTCTCTCTCTCTCTCTCTCTCTCTCTCTCTCCTGTAAACCTGTCAGCTCAAGCCCTTAGCATAGAACTAAGATATGTCTCAAAGTAAATTGAAAATATCACTTGGTCTAATATGGCGAGTTTATAGTTGAATTTTTTTATATTAAATATCTTTTATTTTTTTCGTAATAAATTAAAATCGCGAAATAAATCATTATTTCCTTACACATTTAGATTTACGAAAAAATACATATTGATAATTTTTTTAACAAATTAGAATCGCGAAATTATTAGAGAGTCATAAATAGCAAAAGAATCAAGATGCGAGATATTTGAATCACTTAATTTTTTTCCATTTTTATTAATTAAATTAAATTTAATGTTTTCTTTTAATCAATCAAATGTGAGTTTTGCTTAACTGAAACTGCCTGGCTTGCTATCAAAGCAACTTTATGGACATATTAAAACGACTGTAGGAACCAGGAACCAGGTACAAGGAACCAGGGACCAGGAAACAGGAACTAGGAACAATGGAGCAGAAACCAGGAATCAAGGACCAGGAACTAGGAACCAGGGCCAGAACCAGGAACTACAGCAGGAACCAGGGCCAGAACCAGGAACTAGGTACCAGGGCCAGAACCAGGAACCAGGGCCAGAACCAGGAACTAGGAACCAGGGCCAGAACCAGCAACTACAGCAGGAACCAGGGCCAGAACCAGGAACTAGGAACCAGGGCCAGAACCAGGAACTAGGAACCAGGGCCAGAACCAGGGACCAGAAACCATGGAGCAAGGACCTAGAACCAGGTACCAGGAAGCAAGGACCAAGAACCAGAAACCAGAGATCAGGAACCATGGATTACTAACCAGGGACCGGGAACCATAAACCAAGAACCAGGTACCAGGAATCAGAAACCATGGACCAGGAACAACGTACCAGAGACCAGGGACCAGGAACCAGAGACCAGGGACCAGGAACCGTGGACTAAGAACTAGGAACCAAGAACTAGGAGCCGGGAACGGGGGACCAGGACCAGGAACCAGGGGTCAAGAACCAGGAATCGGAACCAAGGACCAAGAACCAGGACCCAGTAAACGGAAACCAGGGACCAGGAACCGTGGACCAAGAACAAGGAACCAGGAACGAGAGACCAGGAACCGTGGACCAAGAACAAGGAACCAGGAACCAGGAATCAGGAAAGAGGGATCAGGACCAGGACCAGGAACCAAGGACCAAGAACCAGGACCCAGGAAACGGAAACCATGGACACGGGACCAGGAACCACAGACCTGGAACCAGGAACCAAGAACCAGGAACCGGGAATCACGAACCAGGAACCAAGAACCAGGAACCAAGAACCAAGAACCAGGAACTAGTGTCTGCGTAGAATGCTCCTCAACCCTCACGACGTGGCAGGATTCAACCATTACAATCGGTGAGTTTATTTTTGTATCTGGTTAAATAATCTTAAGAAATAAGCTCATTAATCTGTCGACAATTCAGTGGTGGATATGAATGTATTTATAGTTATATAAAGGAAAAATTTCATGTCAATTTTGCAATAAAAACGCTGGAGTTACTGAAGGTTTTGGATGTTCTTGTAGACCACATTCCATTCACCCCGTAGAGGGGTAGCACCGTCAGTGCACCTCACGTGGTGCACTGTAGGCATTACTTAAGGTTCTTTGCACCACTCCTTCGGCCCCTAGCTGCAACTCCTTTTCTTTCCTTTTATTATACCTCCGTTCATATTCTCTTTCTTTCATCTTACTTTAACTTAATTAAATGCAATCTTTGCACAGCACGCGTACTGTACTATACACCTAGCATACCTGATTCTTCCACCAAAGGCAACAAGCATAGATAGATATTTAACTATTTGCCTCAGATATAAAACAGAGCTGAGTTCTACAGAGGTTAAAGACAATTTTAGCTAAATAGGTGGGAAGGAAGGACCGAGAGTATTCCTGAGTAGTTGAAAAATGGGAGGAAGAAATTTGAATTTTCTAGAATGTTTTAGGAAGGGTAGGAAAGAACTTTCGTGAGTGGCACATGAAGAGGATGAAGGATCTGGAGATGTCCAGTGTGGTTTAGGAATGGAAGACGGGAACTGGAAGTTTCCAGTCTGATTAGGAATGGAAGGGAGGAAATGGAGCTTTACAGTGTGGCAGTGAAAATGAGGAAGAACTGGAGGCATCCATAGCACTTGCTTATAAGTCTATCAATTCATTGCACAGTCTTGCTGGGATGTTTTTCGATTTTTTAAGCCTCAAAATACTGTACTTTACTAATACCTTTGTTAGGGTTAAATTCAACAAAGACTGGACTTATAATGAATCTAATTGCATTTCAGGTCTCTGGGCATCTTGTGGGATTGATCACTTATAAACTGCAACAAAACAGACTTGAAGTTTAGACATTTCTACGCCAATATCATATTGTGGCCAATTACTTGCAAATGGTAAAGGAGTGTATACTCAATATTTTCTTTTTACCCAATCAGTCTATCAGGTAATATCGGTATACAAACGAATATAATTAATTTTTTGTTCACTCGTCTAGTTTTCAGTAAAACGGAAGACAATGTCTCCATGATAAAGCCTAGAGATTGTACAAGATAATTCACGCAGAACTGTTGCATAAGTCCTCAAAGCTTTCATGGATACATGGGAATAATTTGTGCTACTTTTCATTATTTCAGCCAAATGCTGATTTTCTCAGAAGATTTGCTTAATACAAAATATAAAGTTGAATACTTGATTAACTAAAGGGTGTAACTTTGGTGATTTATGGGTCTATTGACTGATTTGGAAAAAATAAATGCAACAGCCAATTTTGTTGGGAACATCCAAAGGTCTGTTACTGATATGTACAATTCTTAGGAATCTAATTTGTTTCAAAGCCTTTTTTCAATCACCCGACATTCGAAATGATAACATTTTGCGTGGCACAGCTATACAGTAATTGTATTAAGAACCACGACTGATTAAACCTTTAGAAGTGTGGCAAAATCTGAAGTGTTAAACAACACTGCATTCAAAAAGTCATTTGCACGGTATGCTGTGTTGTAAAAGGGGTGAGTTTCCTTGATTTTGTAGCACTGAGGTGAGCTCTAAAAAATGACATTCCAGGCTGCCTTTTCTGAGTGTAATTAACATTTACTAGCTATCTGCCATTAACTGTATAAATTTAACAATATAAATTTAACAATATAGTTTGCACTACTGAGATTTTTCTCCTTTTTAACTAGTGACACATTCCACACTACACTGCATTAAGTCAGGAAGCACGAAAAACTATTATTTCAACTCATTAAGGAAAGGTTTAAGCTTTTTCATTTCGTATTCAAGTAATTTTTGCTTTCTACAGAGATTTGTATTCCATTGCAGGCTCATTGCTACAGGGGCTTTCTGGGTGAAATGGAAACAAATTAAGCGATTCAAAGTATTTTAATTGTTCATAAAGCAGGCAGAAGATTATATACATCTCATGAGAATTTCTACAAATCAGGAATACTACAAACTTTAAAAAATTTTTGGGAGAAGACAACAGCCAAAATTACTGCTGCTGAAAAAGGAACAAGAACACAGATTATGAAGAAAATAAGTCAGATGAAAGACAATTATTTCAAGAAATAATACAAATAAGAACCTATACAAGTCATGTGTGACAGGCTGCGAGTGCTAAGTAAAAAAAAAAAAAAACTCTTCGTTCTGATGCTGTCTGAGGCCAGGATCGCCCAGGAGATTAAAAAATTATTCTTTCAACATAAGTATTAGACAACTTATGTTCACATAAAGAGATTATAATCTTAAAGATATTGACTGTATTGTAAAGTTTATAGTCACTAGCTAGTGTTGTTCTATCAGGGTCATAACAGTGCCTATTGACCAGCAAGTGTTAGTTTATCAGGGTCATAACAGCGCCTGTGGACCAGCAAGCGTTAGTTAATCAGGGTCATAACAGTGCCTATTGATCAGCATTTGTTAGTAAACCAGGGTATAACAGTGCCTGCTGACCAGTAAGTATTAGTTTATCAGGGTCATAACAGTGCCTATTGACCAGCATGTGTTAGTTTATCAGGGTCATAACAGTGCCTATTGACCAGCAAGTGTTAGTTTATCAGGGTTATAACAGTGCCTATTGATCAGCATGTGTTAGTTAAACAGGGTCATAACAATGTCTATTGGCCAGCATGTTAAAAATCAGGGTCATATCAGTGCCTATTGGCCAGTATGTGTTAGTTTATCAGGGTCATAACAGTGCCTATTGGCCAGCAAGTGTTAGTTTATCAGGGTCATAACAGTGCCTATTGACCAGCTAGTGTTAGTTTATCAGGGTCATAGCAGTGCCTATTGACCAGCTAGTGTTAGTTTATCAGGGTCATAACAGTGCCTATTGACCAGCTAGTGTTAGTTTATCAGGGTCATAGCAGTGCCTATTGACCAGCTAGTGTTAGTTTATCAGGGTCATAACAGTGCCTATTGACCAGCATGTGTTAGTTTATCAGGGTCATAACAGTGCCTATTGACCAGCTAGTGTTAGTTTATCAGGGTCATAGCAGTGCCTATTGACCAGCTAGTGTTAGTTTATCAGGGTCATAGCAGTGCCTATTGACCAGCTAGTGTTAGTTTATCAGGGTCATAACAGTGCCTATTGACCAGCTAGTTTTAGTTTATCAGGGTCATAACAGTGCCTATTGACCAGCTAGTGTTAGTTTATCAGGGTCATAACAGTGCCTATTGGCCAGCATGTGTTAGTTTATCAGGGTCATAACAGTGCCTATTGACCAGCTAGTGTTAGTTTATCAGGGTCATAACAGTGCCTATTGACCAGCTAGTGTTAGTTTATCAGGGTCATAACAGTGCCTATTGACCAGCTAGTGTTAGTTTATCAGGGTCATAACAGTGCCTATTGACCAGCTAGTGTTAGTTTATCAGGGTCATAACAGTGCCTATTGACCAGCATGTGTTAGTTTATCAGGGTCATAACAGTGCCTATTGACCAGCTAGTGTTAGTTTATCAGGGTCATAACAGTGCCTATTGACCAGCATGTGTTAGTTTATCAGGGTCATAACAGTGCCTATTGACCAGCTAGTGTTAGTTTATCAGGGTCATAACAGTGCCTATTGACCAGCATGTGTTAGTTTATCAGGGTCATAACAGTGCCTATTGACCAGCATGTGTTTAGTTAATCCGGGTCATAACAGTGCCTATTAGCCAGCAAGTGACCCTCATTAACTAATAATGAGGGTCATAGCAGTGCCTATTAACAGCATGTGTTAGTTAACCAGGGTCATGACAGTGCCTACTGTCCAGCATGTGTTAGTTTATTAGGGTCATAACAGTGCCCTTGACCTAACGTCGAGTAGAGTTCATCTTTGCTTCTTGTAATTTCTAAGTAGCAACTATATAAGTCTTCATCATATGAAGTAGTTCACTGCTGTCCAGGAGATATATTCTATTACTGAAACATGTTATTGGTTTAATATTTCAATATATATTTCCACGTTAATTTCTTCTCAGTTTAATGTACATATCAGGTGTTCCAGTTTTATTCAGGATGTATAAACTATTTTACCTAAAGGTCATACCATCTCACAATCTTAACTAATGAGCATTTACCTAGAATTTTTGTTTATTATTAGACAAAATATAGCTCCATATGTTTCAGGATTCGTGGTTGTCTTGCTAAGCTTTTAGTCACTTTAATATCTG
Source organism: Macrobrachium rosenbergii (assembly GCA_039081455.1). Lineage (NCBI taxonomy): Eukaryota > Metazoa > Arthropoda > Malacostraca > Decapoda > Palaemonidae > Macrobrachium > Macrobrachium rosenbergii. The sequence goes on along the minus strand of JANJGK010000014.1, from coordinate 301,695 downwards.
CTGTCAGTTAATTCATTATATGCCAGGGTACATAGTTTATTTTCCGTTTGAATTTATCTATCAGCTATTAGGCAGATCAGTGTCTTGGCATATATGTATTGTTACTTAATTTTCTTATAAGTTTAACAATAAAATTATGCGGTACCTCACTATACAACAAATACATTAGTCCTTTCTACGTAAGAGTCAAGTTAAATACTTCAGCGTATTGCAAGATAGTTTTATTTCAGTTTCTTACCAGTTTAAAATTACTATCAGCTTCTTGATCTATTTTAGGATGAACAGGTTTTTAATATGAATTCCTTCTTTGTTTGATATTAACTATCAGTTGTTCTGTACGTTTCAGAATACATAGTTTTGTTTTGACTTGAATACAGTATTAGTTTCTTGTCAGCCACGAGTAGTTTGGGGTGTCCGGATACTGTGTATAGTTAAATTTAATTTTCTTATTCGATATTAGCTACCTGGCATTTTTCAGGGTACATTTTTATTTGCATAAGGTTCATGAGTTTAGTATTAGGTATAAAAAAAACATTGTTTCAGGATACATAGCCTAGGTTTGATACAGTTATGTCTTGGAATACAAAATCTTCACAAAAATTTCTAAGCAGTTTTAACTTCATCTACCAAGTAGATTAGTACATAACACGATACATAATTTTTAAGTGCAATATTCATTTGTTTAATATCAGATAAACGTGAATTCCATCTTAGCGTAATATCAGCTATTATTCATGGCTGCATTTTTACTAGTTCATATAGAAAAAGCACGTATTTTTAAGGATGACTTTTACATCGACTTCCAGTTTTGATTTGCAGTATCCAGTAGGTCATTGTTCAATCCATACTTGCCCGGATACGAAATTCACATCGGGTTAATAGTAGGTTATGCTTTTATTTTCAGTCTTTCTCCTAAAGTTCATTCATGTATGACCCGTAGCAAAAAAGTTCATCATTTAGAGGGAATACGTTTCACTGATTCCATGGAACATATTCATGACAGCAGATATAGTTAGGAATAGTTGTGTGGAGCAAAACCTGTGAGGTATTAATTAACCTTTAGAGAATAGGTAACATTTTTGGCAAAAGTACAAATGATTTTTGTAATTTATCTTTAATGAATCTTTATAGATATTCTTGAACTAGCTTCCTTCATAGTAGGGACTTGGAGTTCAGCTTCTTATAATATATATAGCCTTAATCCATAGCTTGTTTCTTTGTTGTTGTATATCAAGAGTTCCTTTAGAATTAATTTTGCAATAGTCTTGCACTATTGCAAAGTTATGTAAGCGCTGGTGCTTGTACTTTAAAGCTTATAGGTTTTGAAAGGCTTTGTTTAATACAGGAGAGATATCTCAGCCCGAAGCATTGAAACGCTTGCACTGTTAAGAGAGGAGGTATTTCAGAATTTAGTGTATACTAGTTTTATCTCAAACTTTATGGCATGAAGAACTTGTCATTCTTGTCAAGTGTTTCAACGAATCTCTCTGAATCTTGTATACAAATCTTGCCATGACAATAATGCATCTTGATTAACATTAAACATGCATCAGTTAGAAGTTAATACTGTAACTACTGAACAGTATCTTATCAGGAGCATCATTATCATGATATCTCTACATATTTCAAGACACTGGTTGCACGTGAAGGTTCCAAACTGAAAGTGTTACTTTCAGAGCAGTTTGGTATTGTTGTCAAATGTATTGTAGATGAATGATTTTATAAATAAACAAAAATTCTTAGAGGTACTTTAAAGGGATTGTTGCACTTTTACCAATAGTATTTAGGTAAATGATTCCGTCATATTGAATCCCTTACTTGAGGATAATTTGTGTTTTCTGAAAATTATATTCTAGGTAAATGAATCACAAAACTCAAATTCAGAAAGTTATTTTAAGTGAAGTTAGGTATTGTTAACAATGGTATTTTAAGTACTGTATATGAATAAGCAAAAGCGCCCTTTCAAGGGGGTTTGAGAGGAATACTTTTGGTATAAGAATTATTAAGCATTCTCAGTTATAAGATGGGTTTATTTGTCTTACTGTTACAATGATAGATAGACATTTTTGGAAAGATTGAAATCATCTTAGGAACTAGACAATAATATTTTCATTAGAGCACCGAATATTTTCTAGACCTTTACTATGAAAGGGAAATTCATTTTTTGATGGACTTCTCAGGAATAAGGAGAGTAGCTGTTTGGTTAACTGATATTATTAGTTTGGGCTTATGGTTCCATGTAGACATTCCTTAAGACTGACCCACAAAGAAGCCATGTAAACTAGCAGCCATACAAAGTACAGGTCATTCCAGGCACTAAGGAAATTTCAGATAGTTGTCAAAAGTGAAATCTTGCCAGAAGAGTTCTGTCTGAGCTTAGGAAATAAAGCATTGTGGACAATGTAAGTTCCATGACAACAAGGTATATCTTGCTTGCTTTTAACTTACAACATAAATTGTTTGGGAAATTCGCATTTATTTTTTCTGAATGATAAGTTTTGTAGATTTTAGAATAACATGTGCTTCAGTGTCTTGACAATGGAGATTTTTTTAGGTTAAGGTATCAGTATTTTCTTTTTGTGTGTTTATATGTTTCTGCAATTCCCATTGAATTTAAATAATTTGATCAGTTAACTGTTAGTTAAAAATTTAACTTTAAAATTTCAATAATGGAAAATGGAAAAATTACTGCAATACCAAATTGCATTGATTTAAAATTGGAATAATGGGAAAATTATTGTAATATCAAATCGTATTGATTTAATTGTATGTACAAGGACTTCTGTATTTCAGCTTTTTTATCAGTTCTCATCAAATCTTAGCCTTAAAGGTAATTATTGCCTTTGTTATTTCCAGCACAACAAAAAACCAAGAAAATTATATCTGTGTACCATGTCGCCTCAGCTATGGTACACCACGTGGACATTGCAGTCTAGGTTAGATAAACTTTGAATTTGGAGACTCACAGCTATACAGTTTTCCTCAGTGCCAAACGTTTGCAGAAGTATGAAGTGCCAATATTTTTTTTAAAGTTATTAGCTACAGAAACAGGATAAATTTGTAAAATCATGTAAATAACTAAGATATTGTTCTCACTTCTTCCTCTCAACTTTCCATTTTGACTAAACTTCTCTTCATATGAACCTAAATTCCTACACTACAAAATTCAAAGGCATTTCTTCAGTGACCTGTTAACTCTGTTAAATAGAGAGTCTTTCCATATTTACAAAACAGCTTGCGGGCTCCAGAGTTGCACTCTGTTTTGCACAGTAGAAGCAGTTCTGATCATCTGAACACTTGGGAGCAAGAACTCTGTACTTTTCTTGTTATAATGAAGTCCACATGCTTTTGCTTTAGGATCTCTCTCTCTCTCTCTCTCTCTCTCTCTCTCTCTCTCTCTCTCTCTCTCTCTCTCTCTCTCTCTCTCTCTCTCTTCTTACTGAAGCAACTCTATACATTTTGTGCCATTCCAGAGTTATCTGAAGAATCATTGCATAGTTTACCTAAGCTGCCTTGTACGCCTCACAAGTTTTAAAGCATCATTCTCTACTGGAGGATTCTATGGACATTTGACTTGCTTTACTGAATACTAATACACACACACACACACATACACACACTTATATGCTCATACTCATACAGACACAAACCGAGGTGTTTTTGCCCCAGCTTCCAGACAAAGGGATCAAGTGCCTCACTCTTACTATTTTCACACTTACATTCTTACTAGAAACACACTTAAACTACACACCAAGGAGTTTCTGCCGTTGCTTCCAGACACAGAGATTAGATACCTCACTCTTAACCAACCATTTTCACTCTAAAATTCCTACTCTAAACACACACTTATAAGTATTCATTTGTACATGATAATAGACATTTGGATCATAGATTGGTAGAGTATGAAACTCATGTAAATCTCTGGATATAGAGATACTTTCTTTAGTCACTATATTCTGAAGTTGATTCCAGAGTTTTTTGTCGTAAATTTGGAGTAGGTCATGCTTTGTAATGTGGTAAGTTTTTCTTCTTGAGTTAATATTTGAGAAAGGAGGTTTTTTTTAGTACTGTATACGAAGTGAGAACTGGAGCAGTGCCTGTAAAAAAAACTGTAAACCTGAACAGTTTAAGGAAAACAAAGAAATTGCTGTTCATAATGAAGGAATGTAAGTTGGAGTACAGATGTCCACATTTATATATTTATATATATGTATGTAAATTTATATGCTGTGAAATTATAAAACTGGAAATGAAAATAAACGACTCCATGGGGTCAGCATTGCATTGCCCCGGAGGGGGGAATGCCCCCAGCAGGAGGTATACAGCCAGTCGGTTACCAGCTTTGAAGTCGACCCGAAGGGCTTAAGTTTTCTAAGCTGACAGCTGATTGACCAAGATGGGAAAAAGCCTTATAAATACTTCTCCTGTGCTTTCCCAAATATCTTTCAGTTTTCTGTCTCTAGGGAGGAGTGTTAGACCCTTTCAAATGTCGAAGAATTATGTTATTGTACAGAAAGTTCAAGATGGGTGTAATAGGTTGCTAATGAGACAATTCTTGTCTTACGAATGTTCTTATGACTGTATTTGTGCATAAGCAAATGCTTGCTTGGCATGTAGAGTCTTGATATGGTGTGCTGAGCCTGTAGACTTTTGTACCTAACGATACGTAATGGCAAAAAAAAATCGCTCTTTCATTTTTCTCTGGATAACTTGTAAGAAAATATACGACATTCAGACATTTTGACGTTGTTTTCTGCTTTTTTGGCGGGGGGGGGGATTGCAAGAAGGATTTTCTCCCACGTCTTGTTACATAATCTGAGTCTTGTATTAAATATCGTAGAAAACGAGGAACGTTAAGTAAGAGACTTGTGGTTAAGATGTATATATATTTTTGAACGTATTAATCATTGTATGGTTGGCTTTGCAGATGACAGAAGTCTTCCCTTGGTGCTGTGTGTATAAATTTACCTGTAAACATTTGTGGATAGGGATATTTGATCTGTTTTCAAAAGTACTTATATATGAATCTGACTCAGTTTTATGGATAATTGGCAAAAATTGCAAAAGTACTTTATATGCAGACTTCAAAATCTTAGATTATTATCTAAGAAAAGTTCCATTCTGAGGAAATTTTTATCGTGAATTGTCACATTTTGGTTATGATTTAATTATTAGATTCTTTTATTTCAAATATACCATTGCCTGGCCTAATTTATGTCAATTTGGTGATGTACTGTGGAAAATTCTAACTTGCAGAACATCATTTACCTGAATGAGAGAATTTATTTTCTTGGGAAGAATTCGTCATAGTTGCTGACGAAAGATTCGATTAATTGTGTCACATGCTGGTTTTCTTAATAGTAGTTTACATGGAAAAGTTTCAAGAGTTTATTTCCAAGTATTGAATATCATTTATATCCTACCAGACGTCAACACTTCTAACGTAAGTTTATCAGAACACTTAGAAAGTTAAAAGTTATCCTTTTTGGTCACGTTTACAGTAAAACTTTTAATTACATTTTGGACACATGCCGTCGTTTCAAAAGGGGGTGCCAGCTTGGGGCTTAAATACCTTCACGTCTTAAGCTTGACAACATTCGTGTCATTGACATAAAGAACGGCTAAATACCACAGTGGCCGGTTTTAGAAGTATGTGTGAGAAACCTTTCTAAGTTCATAACATCGTCAGTTAGTTAGACAAAACTGGGTGTGTGTGTCAATCTTCCAGGAATGTTTATCTAAGTCTTTGGCCTAAACTGGACAAAAACCAAACTATTTAACCAGGGTTTTAAGGCGGTTAATGTGTAATAATGTGGCTTTTGATAGATTGGAAAGGTTATATCACTAAATACCTTACCAAAAGGCTTGCTGAGATTTTGAGGCTGTGAAATGTCATAGACACGTTTAGAGCAAATGTTTTCTTGTCCTTTTTCTAGAAGAGGAAACTGTTTCTCATTTTTCATTTTACAGAAACTGCAGCACACTTTAATGCAAATTTTTGAAATGTTTACCTCAGTTTATGATGGTTAAGTGGCTTCAGGTCCTGAGAGTTTTCCTCATAAGGTGTTTAGACAGAGAAAGTGTTGTATAGGTTTACTGAGTTTTGTGTTTGCTTTCAGAACTAGAGATGCATATCCCTGATGTGAGGTTTACATAGCTTTGTGGTGGCTTTCAGAACTTTAGATGCATGTCCCTGATGTGAGGTTTATAGAGTTTTGTGGTGGCTTTCAGAGCTGGAGACCCATATCCCTGATTTGAGGTTTACAGAACTTTGTGAGGTTTACAGAGCTTTGTGAGGTTTACAGGACTTCGTGCTGGCTCTCAGAGCTGGAGATGCATGTCCCTGATGTGAGGTCTACAGAGCGTTGTGCTGGCTCTCAGAACTGGAGATGCATATCTCTGATGTGAGGTTTACAGGGCTTTGTGCTGGCTCTGAGAACTGGAGATGCATATCCCTGATGTGGGGTTTACAGAGCTTTATGAGGTTGACAGAGCTTCGTGCTGGCTCCCAGAACCGGAGATGCATATCCCTGATGTGAGGTTTACAGAGCTTTGTGCTGGCTCTCAGAACTAGAGATGCATATCCCTGATGTGAGGTTTACAGAGCTTTGCGCTGGCTCTCAGAACTGGAGATGCATATCCCTGATGTGAGGTTTACAGAGTTTTGTATTGTCTCTCAGAGCTGGAGCTGCATGTCCCTGATGTGAGGTTTACAGAGTTTTGTGCTGGCTCTCAGAACTGGAGCTGCATATCTCTGATGTGAGGTTTACAGGGCTTTGTGCTGGCTCTGAGAACTGGAGATGCATATCCCTGATGTGGGGTTTACAGAACTTTATGAGGTTGACAGAGCTTCGCGCTGGCTTTCAGAACTTTAGATGCATATCCCTGATGTGAGGTTTACAGAGCTTTGTGCTGGCTCTCAGAACTAGAGATGCATATCCCTGATGTGAGGTTTACATAGCTTTGCGCTGGCTCTCAGAACTGGAGATGCATATCCCTGATGTGAGGTTTACAGAGTTTTGTATTGTCTCTCAGAGCTGGAGATGCATGTCCCTGATGTGAGGTTTGCAGAGCTTTGTGCTGACTCTCAGAGCTGAAGATGCATATCTCTGATGTGAGGTTTACTGGGCTTTGTGCTGGCTCTGAGAACTGGAGATGCATATCCCTGATGTGGGGTTTACAGAGCTTTATGAGGTTTACAGAGCTTCGTGCTGGCTCTCAGAACCGGAGATGCATATCCCTGATGTGAGGTTTACAGAGCTTTGTGCTGGCTCTCAGAACTGGAGATGCATATCCCTGATATGAGGTTCACAGAGCTTTGTGCTGGCTCTCAGAACTGGAGATGCCTATCCCTGATGTGAGGTTTCAGAGCTTTTTGCTTGCTCTCAGAACTGGAGATGTATATCCCTGATGTGAGGTTTACAGAGCTTTGTGCTGGCTCTCAGAACTGGAGATGCTTGTCCCTGATGTGATGTTTACAGAGCTTTGTGTAGGCTCTCAGATCTGAAGGTGTGTGTCCCTGATGTGAGGTTCACGGAGCTTTGTGTAGGCTCTCAGAAATGGAGGTGTGTGTCCCTGATGTAAGGTTTACAGAGCTTTGTGCTGGCTCTCAGAACTGGAGATGCATATCCCTGATGTGAGGTTTACCGAGCTTTGTGCCGGCACTCAGAACTAGAGGTGCATGTCCCTGAATTGAGGTTTACAGAGCTTTGTGCTGGCTCTCAAAACTGGAGATGCACGTCCCTGATGTGAGGTTTACAGAGCTTTGTGTTGGCTCTCAGAACTGGAGATACATGTCCCTGATGTGAGGTTTACAGAGCTTTGTTCTGGCTCTCAGAACTGGAGATGCATATCCCTGGTGTTAGGAGCATAAGTAAAGGTGGTATAGTATTATCTAGGCCACTTTGTTGCTGAGAGAATACGTGATTAGAGACTTGATTTTATTACTCCAGAATTTGTCTAGGCAGGTCTTCCTGAATCATGGTACCTTTTAGAAATCACTAGAATGTCAACGGATTTTACAGTTGATATACCTGATGTTGGGTAACTTAAGACACTGGTTATGATGTGGGTTAGAAAGTTCCTGGGTTTTATAAAGATGTGCACTTACCTTTCGGGATGTCAGTGGAACTGTGCATATGTTTTCCGAGCGTAGATATGGTAAGGTAATTCAAGAAGCCTACTGATATGTAGTTTAGGAATAAATAAGTCCTTTTTTATGATGTTGGTTTGTGGCTAACTCAAGTCCTTGTTCGTGATGCCTTGGGATTCAAAGTGTTATTCCATTATTGTAAAGGTTTTGAATGTAAGACAGATCGAAGTTTGGTGTTTTTAAAGTAATGCCGAGAATTAGTTTGGTTAATGTTTAGAGTTGTACTTTATTTTTTCAGTTTGTAAGAGTAGATATTGGTGTACAGGAAGGTACATCATGTAGAACTTTTTAAAAAACTGGTTTATGACAATGGATTATGAAATACAGAATTAGTTTGGGATGCTGGTGTTGAACATTTAGATAATGTTTGTTATAACCTGGAATTTTAGTGACACTTGAGTTCAGTCTTCAGGCCTTGCTTGTGATAATCCGGGAATGTCTTTTTTAGTGCTCGATGATAGAATCAGGATTCATCATCATTAGTATCATCTGAATACGTGATGCACAGTTTTAAGCACAGGTTAGGTTTGCTGGTGTTTGAAACGAATCCAGGATTCAGGAAAAATACTGGTTCAAGATCAATCAGGTTTCAGGAAGATTCCCTCCCGCCCCCTGGCAGATTTTGGTTAAAGATAAAGTCTTTTAGTCTGCGATAATTTCACGTTTCATTGTCTGAAGTTTCGGGAAGTTTGCTGTAGCACTTTGTGATACTGTACTTTCACTTTTAGAAAGTCAATTTATCTTTGAATCTTAGTCTTAGGAAGTTCGATTCTCCATGCTACTGTGCTTTCAGGAAGTCTGCTTTTGATATGTTTGCATTTAGGAAGTTCCTTGGTTTGTAATACCTTTGGGTTTAGATTGTATATTATTTTGAGATATTCTCTCTAAAGTAATTCTGGTAGTTTATGCCATATTTTTATTTAAAATGTCTGTGTGTTGCTTGTACTCTTATGTAGCCTGTTAGTCTGTGGCTGTTTTGCCTTCAGGAAGTCTGTTAACTTTAATGGTTGTGCCTTCACAGAATCTGTTACCTTTAATACTATAACTTTCAAGACGTTTGTATTTGTGGGCTTTTGCCTGAAGAGTCTGTTAAAAATTTTGCTAGTAGGTCTGTTACTTTGTAAGTTTTGCTGGTAGTCTGTTACTTATATTACCTGATCATTCTTAGAAGTCTTGCTAGTTTGTATTTTTTGATGTAGAAAGTCTGTTACTTTGGAATTTTGGGGGGCTAGAAAATGTAGTAGTTCGTGATTTGCGGGGGTTGGGCAAGGAAGTCTGTTAGGGAGTTTGTTTTGGCTGTGAAGTCTGCTATTTTGTGTGTTTTTTCATAGAAGTCTGTTAGGTTGCTGCTTTCTCTGCCAAGAAAGTATTCTTGTTTGGGAGAGTTTTTGATTAGAATACCTATTAGTTTTAGAGCTCCTACTAGGCTTCAGGAGTCAATTGCTCAAAATGCCTTTATATTTCGTGAATTTTATGTTCAGGAAGTTTTGCCCCAAAAGTGGGTCATTTCAAAAGGTTTTTTTTTTTTTTTTTTTTTTTGTGCCGGGAAAGGTCGTCTACTTGAGAGAGTTTTTGCCAAAAATGTGTATCTTTGGAGGAGAATGTTAGTTTTACTTAAAAATTTTTATTAGGGAGGGTTTTCCCCGGAAAATGTGTTAAATGGACGTGCTTTTTGTCCATTGTGATAGTTCTTGAAAGTCTTTTTCGCCTGGAAAGTGTTATCAATTCCGAGGTTGTTTTCACCCAGGAAGTGTTATTTAAAGTGAGTTTTTTGGGGGGAAGAAATTTGTTGATTCAAGGGAGGTTTTTGTTCTGACTGGAAATTATTAGATAGTGATTTTTTGGGCTTGAAAGTAAGTTGGTTTGCAAGTTTTCTGCACAGTATACCAATTTAACTTTTTTTTTCTTGGTCAGGAAGTCTTTGAGCACGTTTCTTTTTGTTATGAGTTTTCATTTTGCCTGTTAGTGTGGGTGAAATGTTTTCCACAGAAAATGGAGTTCATTTGTTTGAAAAGTTCGTCAGTGTGGGAGCCAGAGTTGATTTTGGCCAGGAAGCGGAGACTTTCTACCTAAAAAGTTAGTTTGTGCTCATTTCACTTGACAGTGCTTGTTCATCAGTTTTCTGCCCATAGGAGTCTTTCTTTAGCTATCTAGAGTGTGCTTTTATATAAAAAGAGTCAGTTCGATTGAGATTTTTGTCTACAAAATGTGTGTTAGATTTTTTACCTAGAAAGTGTCTTTTTTTGTTTTAGGACCATATGGTATGCCAGCTCCGATGTCTTTTTTTTTTCCAATAAAACTCTCAAGAATAGAGGTTCACTATTCTCTTAAAGAATTAGGTTATAAAGATGAATACTGTGTCAAGAAAAAGATAAAAGGTAAAGATTTAATGTGTCCTAAAAGCTGGCAAAAGAGGTTAAGTTTACTGAAGTTTTTCCTAACCAGTATTCATTCTTTGGTTGTGATTGTTGCAACGATACACCCTGTCGTAATGGTCCATATGAAAAGGTAATGTCCACTATTCTGTAGCCCTGCACTGACAGTCATTTTAACACTTTCTTGTGCCATATCAAACAACAGTTTTCATTTTTAGCCAATTTTTAGTCACGTGGCCCAATTCTGATCAGCATGGCAAAAATGAATTTTTATTGTCAATAATTTGATGAGTAATATGAACGATTTTCCTTAATCTTCAGTCCTGTTCTGATGATCAGTAAAAAAACTGCTTTTCAAAGTCTTGTTAAAACTGGAAGCAGAAAGATTTGAGATGACATCCGAACTTCAAACACCCGAAGGAATGTTCCGATTTGCAGCGGGACATTTCTCCATAATTACCTGGCAATGGAATGGATTTTTGTAAGATGTATCACACAGAACCTAAACTGGCCTGGTGGTCTACGTGCACGGTGAAGGTTGACGTTAGTCCGACCTGCTGTCCTGCTGGGGGAGGAAGAACGGGGCAGGAGGACATTAGCTTTGCACGTCTCTTCCCATTTACCTGACTCAGTCACTTACGTTGAATGGTGTCATTAAGCCTATAAGACGAATTTGTGTTTTTTTGGGAGGGGGAAGTGCCTCAAGGCACACTTGTTCCACCTGAAGGGGTTTGGGTCATTTGTCTGCTTTTGGAGAGACTGTATGTGTCTTGGTGTAATTAATTGCTTTTGTTGTAACAAAAAGACTGGAGGATGACTTGTAATTTGAAGTAAAATAAAGTTAATTAGATTTTCTTTGGCTTATTTGCACCAAATTAGTAAATTTAGCTCTGAATATCGAAGTAGTTTGGCGCATGTTACAGTAACAGGCTAAACCTAAAAATTACAGTTGAAATAGCTTTCGTCTGCGAAAATTTTACTTAATGTAAAGTAAGCACATAAACAAAATACGAAAATGTGCAGCCAACAAATTATTTTGAAGATAGATTGCAACTAATCAGCAAGGAATGCTGTCTAAATACAGTACATAAGCAAAATTATTTGTGTGCATTTCTCTAGTAAATAAATTCCCTCTAATCGTGTAACTTGGCGTCTTTCAAGTTATAATTAAACACATTGCATATTCAAATTCACATAGAAAAAGTTAGTCAGGCAAAGGTGTTTGAAGGAACGAAATCTAATGATAAAATTAAGTGAAAATGGATCATTTCAGTATTAAAAGTTTGGACGTTGTAAAGATCCGCAACCCCAGAGTACCCATGTAAAGATTGGCTATCCTCAGAATGAACTTGTTAACATCAGCCATCCCCCAGTACTGAACACGGCGAAGGGACATTCCATTTGGCCGACAACAAACAGATGCACCGCCAGTATCAGAATGAGCTTGTTAACATCAGCCACCCCAAATATTAGCTTGTTAAGATAAACAACCCTCAGGTAAGCCTACTCTGGGGTTGCTGTTCTTTACAACGTCCAAAAGTTTCAACTAAAGGTAACTAACTTGGAAAATAGTCAAGGAATCTGAAGTCACTCATAGGGCACTTTTACATTGGATGGGGTGTCACAGGAGCCTATTTTTCGAGATATTTCAGCACTTTCCCGTCAAATCTTGGTGTCAAAATGGCAATGTTTGTGTCAAATTTAAGTCTCTCATGTTTAAAATCATGATTAGACCAATTTTGCCGCCATTATTGAAATTTTGATATAAAATTTGACGTCAGAGTGCTGGAAGATGTCAGAGTACAGTCTGCGTGAGACCTTTAAGAGTTCTAAAATTATTTTAGTCAAATCCGTATTAAAGAAAATTAAGTCAGCTTTATATATAAATACACATGATAATGGAGATAAAATAGCCGTATCAATTAATATTTACAAGTAAAATGATCTGCTCAGCCCTCAAAGTCTTGACAAGAATTCTGTCAGGTACAATGTCAGATGGCTAAGACGTTCGATGTATATTTATCTTCGTTGCCGTCTTTTGCTTGTTCGTTCCCTGTTTTCTATGAGGGTTGTCTAAGACTCATTTTCTAGTTAAGAACACGTTAGAGGAACTCTTTCGATTTCGAAATCTCAAAGAAAACGGAAAGCAGAATGCCAGAGTGTATGTTTACGCCCAGTAGATTTCTTCCAAGTTATCCACAGAGGAACTGGACTTGGGAGAATTTTGGCCTTTATGCTTCGAGACGTAATTCTGGCGGTAAAAGACTACGGATTTGACACTCCGTGTTTCATTAGACCCTACAGGTCAAGCAAGCATTTGCCTAGGTACGAAAACAGGCCCTTCAGAGCAAAAGTAAGCTAAGGCTTGTCTCGTTGGTAACTTGACCACGCCCATCTTGGGAGACTCTGTCCTTGCGTTTTCTTTGACATTTGAAAGGCTCTATACAACACAGAAAACTGGAGGACATTTGGGAAAACACAAGTATTTATGAGGCTTTTTCCCATCTCAGCCAATCAGCTGTCAGCTTAGAAAACTTACGCTCTTTAGGTCGGCTTCAAAGTTAGTAACCGACTGGCTGTATACATCCTGCTGGGAACATTCCTCCCTTCGGAGCATTGCAATGCTGGCTCCAAGGAGTTAAAAAAAATTTTTTTTATCATCACGAGTACCCTCCCCTACCTCTGAAATTATTTCTTGGATTTCAATAAAAGACTGTCCGGTTATCTAATAGTTATTTCCTCTCTATATTCTACATAGTTTTTCTACATTACGTCAACTATGACGTCACAACCTTGATTACTAAGCATGGCTTATGTAAATGGATAATGACGTCACAACCTAACTGATAATTGGAATGACGTCACAACTTGATTCCCACACATGGCTTTAGTGAATGGAATGACATCAAAACCAATGACGTCACAACTTTGACTATATATTTTGAATTGAATGATGTCACAACCTTGACTACAAATTTTGTGAACGGAATAATGACGTCACAAATATATTCATTCATGACCACCTACAGGGGGCAGTTCTCTGACATCATTTAGCAGTACTTCTACGCTAGCCTTATTCTCTAACCATTCTAATGGACTATTTCCCATCGATAATCTTGAGTTTTATGGGATAGTCCTTATCAGTTTTTTACCTATATTCGTAAGTTCTAATTTTTAAACATTTACTTAGGTCTAGTCTATCGCCTAAATCTGGTACAATCAAATATTTGATTTTAACCTCAATAGAAACTTTTTTTAGCTTTTCTATGCAATGTTGAGTTTAATTTTTAAAAATCCTTTTAAAAAGTCTCAAGTACCGTTCATATAAGTCATTGTGACTTTGGTACGGCTTTTGGCTTGTCTTAAAGTCTGAGCCTGGTATTAGTTGTGAGAGAGAGAGAGAGAGAGAGAGAGAGAGAGAGAGTGAGTGTGTTTTACCACCCTACAATGAAACATTACAAGAGTGAGAGGGTGATTTAACACAACAGAATGCAATATTGTATGAGAGAGAGAGAGAGAGAGAGAGAGAGTGATTTTTAACCACACTGAAATATTACTAGAAATATTAGTAAAAGATAGAGAGAGAGAGAGATAGTGTTTTACCACACTTTGAAATATTACGAGAAATATGAGAGAGAGAGAGAGAGAGAGAGAGAGAGAGAGAGTTAGCAGTTTTACCAAACAACAATGAGATATTATGCAAAACATCAAAGAGAGAGAGAGAGAGAGAGAGAGAGAGAGTTTTACCAGACTACAAGGAAATAGCACGAGAAATATTGGAGAGAGAGAGAGAGAGAGAGAGAGAGAGAGAGAAGCATGGGTTTAAAAAACACACAAAAATTTTTTACCTATATTCGTAAGTTCTAATTTTTAAAAATTTACTTAGGTCTAGTCTATTGCCTAAATCTGGTACAATCAAATATTTGATTTTAGCCTCAATAGAAACTTTTTTAGCTTTTCTATGCAATGTTGAGTTTAATTTTTAAAAATCCTTTTAAAAAGTCTCAAGTACCGTTCATATAAGTCATTGTGACTTTGCTACGGCTTTTGGCTTATCTTAAAGTCTGAGCCTGGTATTAGTTGTGAGAGAGAGAGAGAGAGAAAGAGAGAGTGGGTGTGTTTTACCACCCTACAATGAAACATTACAAGAGTGAGAGGGTGTTTTAACACAACAGAATGCAATATTGTATGAGAGAGAGAGAGAGAGAGAGAGAGAGAGAGATTTTTAACCACACTGAAATATTACTAGAAATATTAGTAAAAGATAGAGAGAGAGAGAGATAGTGTTTTACCACACTTTGAAATATTACGAGAAATATGAGAGAGAGAGAGAGAGAGAGAGAGAGAGAGAGCGAGAGAGAGAGAGAGAGAGTTAGCAGTTTTACCAAACAACAATGAGATATTATGCAAAACATCAAAGAGAGAGAGAGAGAGAGAGAGAGAAAGAGAGAGAGAGAGAGAGTTACCAGACTACAAGGAAATAGCACGAGAAATATTAGAGAGAGAGAGAGAGAGAGAGAGAGAGAGACAAGCATGGGTTTAAAAAACACACAAAAATTTATTAAAATAAAACAAACTCCTTAAAACAAAACTAACAATACACTTGACACAAATCATCCCAATCTCTTTTCCGTATTCCAGACGAACTCATTCTGCCTTTTCAAAACATTCTCAGAAAAGACCAAAAAATGTGACTCAGAAATTGCAGTTACTTAGTCTATAGATAGTAAATGATAATTATAGGAAAGGGCTCATCTTACAGTTTTATCTAGTATTTTGGCTAATCACGCCCTTTACTTTTATACCAACATAACCTCCAATAACTTTATATGTTTGGTTAAAACAAAACTACCCAAAGGAAGTGTTAGCCATGATATTTACCCCAGTTAAATCTGCACTGCAGCTGAAAAATTCAATTTTCCATTATAAACATTTTAAATATTTATATGAAATGGTCCCTATTGCTAGAAAGACTTCAGAAAGACAATTTTCAGTCTCGTTCTGTGAGAGGAAAATCAACAGTAGACAATCTTTATAAGGAGGTATCTACGTGAAAGTATCAATCAAAAAGAGAAGGTCTCCATTACAAATATTTTTTTCTAACTCTTTATATGAAATGACCCCCTAGTGCTAGCAAGACTTCAGATACAAATATCAGTCTGGTTTTGCAAAAGGAAAATCAGCAATACAGCATCTTTATACAGAGGCATTTACATGCAAGTACCAAGCAACTAAGGACTTTTCATATATGTTCAGGGACCTAAGAGGGTATCTGACTGTTTTCAGAAACCCAAAGGGTACTGGCCTCTTTGTACAGTCGAGGGCACTACAGAATAACATAGAAACTTCATGAAAGACTGTATTATTATTATTATTATTATTATTATTATTATTATTATTATTATTATTATTATTATTATTATTATTATTATTATTATTATTATTATTGTTAAAAGATGCCCCCTAATCATATGGAACAAGCCCACCGACTTGAAATTCAAGCTTCCACAGAATAGGGTGTTCATTTGAAATCACAGTCTTGGCCGATGCCACAAAGGAATACAAAAACGAAGGCACCCGCCTGGGAGCTGCTATATGGGCAGGACCTGATCTCAACAGCAGAGACAGGAAGAGGAAGAGGCCTGGATACTGAAGTGGAATGGAGAAGAATGAAATCAGTATCAGTGTAACCAAGTTTATGGGTGAATGTAAAAGGACAAAGTGAAAATATCCTGTCAAGAAAATGGCTCTGATGATGCTGCGTGAGGTAGGTTTCGCAGGGAATGAAATAACATGAATCGAAGGTAAAAGCAATTTTTGCAAGAGATGCTTTGGGCTGGTGACGCTAAAAAAACAGACAAGACCACAGGGATTGACAAGTGACGAGAATGGAAGGGGGAGGGTGGCATTAAGGCCAAAAATTAGTAGGCTTGGAAATGACAAAATGGCTGGATGAAGAAAAGCACATATGAACACCAGACAAATTTGCACAGAACAGACGAGCTTGGAAAGCGCTCAATACGCATTTTAAACTCGTACAGCAGAAACCATATACCAAAACTCAATAAGATGATATTGAGGATGAGACTAAGTTCACACTTATGATGAACTGCAGTTTCATTAGGAACTCTATATGAATCCTTCAATGGTCATAGGCAAAACATGGTGAGAGAGAGAGAGAGAGAGAGAGAGAGCAAAGCCTAGTTCACGAGAGAGAGAGGAGACCGAGAGAGAGAGAGAGAACTAGTTCACGAGAGAGAGAGAGAGACCGAGAGAGAAAGAAAATAATGTTAAATCATGAATCCATCGATGGTCCTATGCAAAGCCTAGTTCGAGAGAGAGAGAGAGAGAGAGAGAGAGAGAAAGCAAAGCCTAGTTCAAGAGAGAGAGAGAGAGAGAGAGAGCCAAGCCTAGTTCGAGAGAGAGAGAGAGAGAGAGAGAGAGAGAGAGAGAAAATATAATGTTAAATCATGAATCAATCAATGGTCCCTATGCAAACCTTACAGACCTTACAGTTCGTGGGGGTTGCCTCAGGAGGTCCCTCAGTGTGAGGCACCTTTGATGTCTACCAGAGAATTGCTAACGCATCTTCCGGTATATTTTGCATCTTCCAGTCTTGGATGGTCTGGGATGCGTCTTAGATATTTGTCGAGCTTATTCTTAAACACATCTACGCTCACTCTGTTATGTTCCTCAGATGAGCTGGTAGCACATTGAATAGACGCTGCATTATCGATGCTGGTGCGTGGTGGATTAATGTCCTGTGTGCTTTCCTTAGTTTTCCTGGTATAGTTTTTGGCACTATTAATATACCTAAGCGTGCTCTTTTTGATATTTTTTAGCTCCATGATGTTTTCGGTAATTCCTTCTAACTGTTTCCATGCTTGGATTACCATGTAGCGTTCTCTTCTCCTTTCAAGACTATATAAATTTAAGAATTGTACATCTTTCCCAGTAGTCAAGATCCTTAACTTCTTCTATTCTAGCTGTAAATGACCTTTGTACACTCTCTATTTGTGCAATATCCTTTTGGTAGTGTGGGTACCATATTGTATTGCAATATTCAAGTTGACTACGTACGTACGTTTTATAAAGTATAATCATGTGTTCAGCTTTTCTTGTTTTGAAGTTGCCGGAACAACATTCCCCATTTTTGCTTTGCATTTTGCCAATAGAATTGTTATTTGATCATTGCATAACATATTCCTATTCAACATCACACCAAGGTCTTTAACTGCTTCCTTGTTTGTGATTGTCTCATTATTAGGTCCCTTTATATGCATATAGCATTCCTACTTTATCACCATAGTTCATTGATTCAAATTTATCAGAGTTAAATACCATCCTATTTATCTCTGCCCATTTATATATTTTGTTTAGGTCTCTTTGTAGCGAGTTCCTATCTTCATCACAAGCAATTCCTCAACTTATTCTTGTGTCATCTGCAAAACTTCTTACTACTGAGTCCTTAACATTACTGTCTATGTCTGCAATCATAGTCACAAACAGCAATTGCAGCTAACACCGTACCTTGTGGTACACAGGATATTACCGTAGCTTCATCCGATTTCTCATTGTTTGCAATCACTATCTGTTTTCTGTTTTGCAAAAATTCTTTTATCCATCTTCCTACTTTGTCAACAATGTTATGTTTTCTCATTTTTTTCGCTAACTATATTATGATCTACCTTGTCAAAAGCTTTTGCAAAGTCTAGGTAAACCACATCTGTATCTTTTTCATTTATCATATTTTTATATATGCTTTCATGGGTGGACTAACAGTTGGGTTTGTGTACTTTTTCCGGGTACAAAACCATGTTGTCCTATATTGAACAATCTATTTTTCATTAAATGTTTCATTATATTTTTTTTATTACCCTTTCATATACTTTCATAATATGCGATGTCAGACTCACAGGCCTATAATTACTTGCCTCTAGTCTTGAACCACTTTTGAAAGTAGGAGTAATATATGCTAATTTATGTTCATCATAAATCTTGCCTGTATCTATACTTTGTCTTAATAATATTGCTAGCGGCTTTGCGATTGAATGAACCACTTTCTTTAACAATATGGCAGGTACACCATCTGGTCCTGCTGCTGATCCATTTTTAATTTCATTAATAGCCTGCACAATATCAGCTTCTGTAATATCTATATCCGATAAGTATTCAATATTTTCATCTCTTATTTCTGTATCATTATCTTCATTGTCAATTCTAGGTGTAAATTCACTCTTATATCTTTTTTTCATTCATTAATCGCCCTTCAATTCTTAGAGGGCCTATTTCTACTCTTATTTTATTCATCTTTTTTGCATATGAATACAAAATTTTAGGGTTTTGCTTGATATTTTGTAGGGTCTTTTCTTCTAGGTTCCATTTTTCATTTTCTTTTGATTGTATAATCTTTTGTTCTGCATTTTCTATCTTACTTTTTAGTTCCATCAGTTTCATGCATTCTTTTCTTTTGCCAAGACCTTTTTTCACTTCTGATTTTCTGGAACAAGATCCTTCTGTCTCTTGGAATTCGTGACTGATATTTACTTTTTTTCTTCGGTATATATTTTTCCACTATTTCCTCTAATATTTTATATAATATATTGGTATTTACCTGTATATTATCACTTACAAATATGTTTTCCCATTCTTTGTTTAATTCTTCATTTATTTTTGACCAATTTATATTCTTACTATAAAAATTGTATTTTCATATCCTCCCATTTTTTCGTCTCTTGCTTTTCTCTGTTTCCGTGTGCTTTAGAACGGAATGTTAGTTCTATGACATTATGGTCCGAAATACTCGTGTTAATATACTATTATATTGAAAAAAATTCAAATTATTAATTTGAATAGTTCAGTATTTATACATTTGGCATACAGAAGTGTCGCTGATTGCCCCTTTGCTTTTAATAGTAACTACTTTACAGTAGTTATATCTGCCTGCCGCTAATGTCCTTGTGAAGTTTTTTCACAGAGTTAAGCAGTTTTTCAGCATAACCTCATACGGGAGTGACAAGGAGCAGCTCTCTTTCCCTCTCTCTCGTTATTTAAGTGGATTTAAGGATTTATACACTCACGCTGGATTTATGACTCCGTCCTGGATTACTACCGTATTTAGTGCTGGATTAATTACTAAGGATTTTTCCTCTAATATGGACATAATTACACACTAATTCATCGAGGATGGGATCCGGACGCTGCTTAGCGATGATCGTCTATTGAATGATTTTTTCCACACTCGCCAGAACTGTTATCGCAAGCAGGGTAAGCATAAGGGGCTTTAATGCTTGTTCTTGCGTCACATTATACTATATGCCAGTGTTTTGAAAATAATTTCAAGTATTTTAATTTATTAAATTCTTGCTAGATTGAACCTATGATTTCAATGCAGTCTATAATTTTATTTCTTAGGTATTTGACTACTTGTTGAATTTGCTATTTGTTTTACTGATTGTGTTGATTTAAGCAAATATTTACCTAAGGTGATTTTCGTGATTAGTTAATTGCTGTTTTCGGTGATTCGTTGATTTCAAGATTTTATTGATTTATATGAAAATTGTAGATTTTAGTCATGCGATTGCAGTAATTGATATTTTGATTCGTGTTGATTTTTTGTTGGTTTATTTTAGTTACTTTTTGTTAGTGTTGTATCTTTTGTTCTGATTTTTTCCCGTGGTTGATTCTCCTTTACTTTGTATTTTTTAGTGGATGAGTGAAAGGAAGAAGGTTACGCCCTCGCAGTTGTGAACCTTAATACTCTCGTACAAAGGTGCATTTCTTCGTCCTCGCTTGACATTCTTAATCATTCCGAGGACTCGTTTATGTCATTCCACCACCAGCTGCTACAGTGAAATTTATCTCATTTTAAATTATATGTATTCATAGATGTCTAACCATTTAAATTTAAATTTATTAAATATTTAAAATGCATTTTTTCCATCTCTAGCCCTTTTCACTTAAAAATGCAAAGTTTAATGATACGATCCTGGTCATTTCATATTGATTTGTATATTTACATATTTAAACCCTCCCTTTTTCCGCTATTATTTCTTTAACATAGTTCACCTCATTCACAAATACTAGATCTAAAATATTATCCTTTCTTGTTGGCAGGTGATTTATTTGCTGAATGTTATGTTCTAAACTCGGTTTTTTTTACCGAGGCACATTTGCACCGACTCGCAGGGGTGTCCCTTTTAGCTCGGAAAAGTTTCCTGCTAGCTGATTGGTTGCAAATATTTTGTCGAATAGCATCATTGTTTTCAATAATTACCAAGTAATGTGAATCGAAACTTATTTACTAACCTAAATTTCTCCCTCAGATATGCGTTTTTGTCAATAAATAATGTTAACGAATAAAGAGATAATAAAGTATTGTGATGGTAAGTCTAAATTTAATAACAACACCCCGCCGAAGTCAACGACAGGAGCTTGTTTTCGGATGTACGCTGCATAATTTTTTACTTTCACATATTTTAACACCAATCGGGATAAATTACACTAAGCATAAGAAAAACATGTTATTATAAACTTTCTTTGAATACCAGAGTCTACTAAAAACATGGAATTAATAAAACTCGCTATTAGTGGAAACTTCCAGGGAGGTAAAAGGAACAGCCTGCGGCGGCCTGGCGGGAAAAAACTAATCACAGGTGATTGTCATTGCAGCATTTTCCTGATTTATGTCATTGCAGCTTTTTCCTGATTAATGTAAATGTTGAAATCAGTGTTACGTTATTGAGATTACTTTAATGGCTATATCTGCAATTAAAAAGTTTCTGTGCTTCTTTCTGTAGGTGCACGCTAATAAAAATATATTTCGCAGAAATAACGACTTACTCTTTTGTGTAAGTTACAGCAGACAATGCGAGATAAGAAAACTTTTTTTTCTTATTTTGCGTTCTGTTCAGGACACATATAAGGTTAACACGAGTTTCTGCGGATATTTTGAGAAGTAAAAGAATATGTGACTGAGTAGAAAATGTGCTATACACATATACATTTTAAGGATTAGCTGGCTATATGCGTCTGTCAAATACCGAGGCGGGGGATGGAAGGGAGGGGAGGCGCTTATCGCGTTGTAACTCGGTGAAATTAGGAATTCGTTTAATTATGATTTTTATGCAATCTATGGAACACTACAGTATCCTCAAACCGAAAATAGTGCTATTATAGAATCTATACCTTTACGACATAATTAGCAAATCCTTTCTATACAGACTTACATCATAGGCCTACATACACCTAGCTTAACTTATATCAAGCATCAGCTACTGTTTACTGTACTCCTTACCTTAAAGAGTTAAGCAAATTTATTGCAACTATCAAAAAATGGTGTAAGACACATAGACATAGGCTAGCCTAGTTTGAAATCTGTGCAAGAAATAAAGAGAAGTACATTATTATTATGTAAAGAAAAAATAGCGTCTTCATATTTATCATCATATTTATCATAATGATATAACAAAAGGCTTCAGCACAAAAGCCTATAAAAGATGATATGTATCTGAAAAGCTTTCTTTGCCCATCAACATTTGCTGGCATGTGGATACCATATGAATAACTAGGCCTACTTATCTAGGTAATTTTATCTAAATTTTATCTAATGCCACAGGCTGTTCCTTTTACCTCCCCGGAAGTTTTCACTAATAGCGAGTTTTATTAATTCCATGTTTTTAGTAGATTCTGGTATTCAAAGAAAGTTTATAATAAACATGTTTTTCTTATGCTTAGTGTAGTTTATCCCAATTGGTGTTAAAATATGCGAAAAGTAAAAAAATTATGCAGCGTGCATCCGAAAGCAAGCTCCTGTCGTTGACTTCGGCGGATGTTGTTATTAAATTTAGACTTGCCATCACAATCCTTTATAATCTCTTTATTCGTTAACATTATTTATTGACAAAACATATATCTGAGGGAGAAATTTAGGTTAGTAAATAAGTTTCGATTCACATTACTTGGTAATTATTTGAAAACAATGATGCTATTCGGACAAAATATTTGCAACCAATCAGCTAGCAGGGAAACTTTTCCAAGCTAAAAGGGCACCCCTGCGAGTCGGTGCAAATGTGCCTCGGTAAAAAAAACTGATTATAGTAGCATATCTAATAGCTTTTCAAATTGCCTCTTATCTTCTGCGCTACTATTGCTCTCTTTTTTATATGTATAAATACAACCACAGTCCTCCTATTCGTTCTTTCCATTCTACAAAAGGAAAGTTAAAGTCTCCGGATACGAGTATAGTCCAGTCCTTGTGATTTCTACATATATCATCCAATTTGTCAATTATTGTGTCAAACTCTTTAGTATTAGGGGGTCTGTATATTACAATGTTCACTAATTTTTCAGATTCAAATTCTACCGCTATTAATTCACATTCTGAGTTACTATATTTCTCACAGATTTTTCCTTGATTGGCATCTCTTCCATATATCGCAGTTCCCCCTTAATTTCTATTTTTTCTATCTGATCTATAAATTTGGAAACCCTTTATCTGGTCATCATTACCAGTCTCTTGGGAATACCAGGTTTCACTTATATTCATTATTTCTATTTTTTTCATTTTGGGTTAGTTCTTCTTAGAACTCTATCTTTCTTTTTGAGTTACTCGAAACTAAACCCTGCGCGGGTAATAATAAGGATTTTCCCATGTCTCTTTCCTGTTCTGATATGTTGATCTTTTTTTCATTTCCAGAAATTCGTACATTAAAAAAATCCAACTTTTCCATTATATTTGATCTTCCATCTTCATATTTATTCATTTTGTGCATATACCCCGCATTTATCTCCATATCTGCACCATCCCCTAGCATCATAGATACATTGCTTGTTCCTTGTGCTATATCTAGGTGCTGATGCCTCATATCGTGGTGCTGACATTTCGTAATGCGTTGTTGGCTTGTTTTTTGCCTTCATCACATGATCTTAGTACCTTTATTTATTTCATTTTTACCTTGATTTTTTATATGTATTTGATTTTGATTTTGGTTTTCATGGCTACAGGATGCATGTACCTAAATTTCTTATTAAACCTACATCCATTTCCTTCTCTCCAGTTTTTACATATTTTTGGATGTAGATCACTGCATGCCTCTTCATAGCCATCTAGATATACACATTTGCCATAGATCTAATAATTGTGACATATCTTGGGATATGAGAGAGAGAGAGAGAGAGAGAGAGAGGAGAGGACCTTACCTTACCTTACAGACCTTACAGTTCGTTCGGGTTGCCCTAGGTCCCTCAGTGTGAGGCACCTTTGATGTCTACCAGAGAATTGCTAACGCATCTTCCGGTATATTTTGCATCTTCCAGTCTTGGATGGTCTGGATGCATCTTAGATAATTAGTCGAGCTTATTCTTAAACACATCTACGCTCACTCCTGTTATGTTCCTCAGATGAGCTGGTAGCGCATTGAATAGATGCTGCATTATCAATGCTGGTGCGTGGTGGATTAATGTCCTGTGTACTTTCCTTAGTTTTCCTGGTATAGTTTTGGGCACTATTAATATACCTCTGCTTGCTCTTTCTGATATTTTTAGCTCCATGATGTTTTTGGTAATTCCTTCTGTTTGTTTCCATGCTTGAATTACCATGTAGCATTCTCTTCTCCTTTCAAGACTACATAGATTTAAGAATTGTAGTCTTTCCCAGTAGTCAAGGTCCTTAACTTCTTCTATTCTAGCTGTAAATGACCTTTGTACACTCTCTATTTGTGCAATATCCTTTTGGTAGTGTGGGTACCATATTTTATTGCAATATTCAAGTGAACTACATACGTACATTTTATAAAGCATATATCATGTGTTCAGCTTTTCTTATTTTGAAGTGCCGGAACAACATTCCCATTTTTGCTTTGCATTTGTCAATAGTATTGCTATTTGATCCATTGCATATATTCCTGTTCAACATCACACCAAGGTCTTTAACTGCTTCCTTGTTTGTGATTGTCTCATTATTAGGTCCTTTATATGCATATAGCATTCCTTCTTTATCATCATAGTTTATTGATTTAAAATTTATCAGAGTTAAATACCATCCTATTTATCTCTGCCCATTTATATATTTTGTTTAGGTCTCTTTGTAGCGAGTTCCTAATTCATCACAAGCAATTTTTCTACTTATTCTTGTGTCATCTGCGAAACTTCTTACT
>JANJGK010000014.1:190497-276912 GCA_039081455.1 Macrobrachium rosenbergii | reverse complement strand
TTGAATTGTATTAGGGTAGTAATGCATTGCATCTTTGCTTGAACTTCTGAAGTTCCAAAACTTATTCGTAAAAGTTGAAAACCCAAGCACAGTTACAGATTGAATTTAAAGAAATGCCAGGATCATGAAATGACTGGGAACAGTCATAGTAACACGTAAAGCAAAAGAAGTGCTAAATTATTGATCAGTTCACTGAACACAGCACATCAAAGCCAACCAAATTAAACAGACGGAAACAAATGAATGTCGAATGTAAAGAAGGTTTGAAAGGTGTAACAGGAGGAAGACCTCACCGTTGCATTATGAAACAATTGCTAAGAAAGGGTGGAAAGTAAGGTGGAAGAAAGAGAATATGAATGGAGGTACAGTAAAAGGAATGAAAGGGGTTTGCAGCTATGGGGCCGAAGGGACGCTGCCAAGAACCTAAAGTAATGCCTACAGTGCACGGCGTGAGTGTGCACTGACTGCACTATCCCCTAAGGGGAGAAAGGGTTTGTAGGAGTTTGAAATAAACAGATGAGATAGAGGGCTCACACTGGCATAGGAAGGTCTGACCAGTTGCTCTCACTGGGGGCATTCAGGCATAAGCAAAAATGAAATGTTTGTACCCTCTACTCCAGTAATATTACTGAGAGATACATAGAGTGCCTTCTTAGGTAATATTACAATCAACAGTCACGTGAGTTATTAGTATTTAACTTAGTGTACATATTGTACATTATACATTATGCATTGTACATTATACAGCAACATGAATATCTTAGCACACAAGCAGATGGGTATGACGCAAGTGGTCTGATGTTCCACATCACCTGGAAGCTTACTGAGTTCGAAAAACATAATTCATCTGCATCTTCGATCAATTATTCTGCCCCTGCAATGATCACCTGAGTTTAGGCTTTCAAAAATGATTCCTGGGTTATCAAGTGATTAACATATACCAAAAGTTAGATCCATGATCAATTAATTTTAGGTAGCCAGAGTGAAAACCACATCCATGGCTAGTTTTTCATGGTTCCTCTATCACTGTACTGAAAATATGTGAGCGCGCAAACGGACAGTAACCTTCATTTATTCACACAGCCAAAATGAGGTCAAGGAAAAAGTGGCTATGCTATGCTATCTCTAGGTTAGCCCAAAATCCCAACCTAGTTCCCGGCAAGGGCTTGACTATCGATCGATTTTGGCCTTATTATTTTTTTTTGTGCACTGAAAGCCTACGTGACTTAAGCCTTGCATAATATCACCTGCCCGCTTAATAACAACATTGCAAAATAAACACTTCTGCATGCTGGAAGCTGAACATTCACCAGTACTGAAGCAATTGTTGACACAGTGTAAACGATATGACCACACGTTCACTCAAACAAGGAAGGGAGGAAGAAGGAAGAAGGAAAGAAAGGAGGGTCTATACAAACTAATTCTGGGGTTTTTCTAAATAGCCCCTTTTATATCCCAAGATACAAAATAAGGACCCAAGCTTCAAAACCTACAAATGAGTGTGAAAACTTAGAGAAAGTTAAGGAAAACTGGAGGTCTTTAGAATCAAAAAGGGATTATGTCAAGATTAGCGAACCCACTTGCAGCAGGGTTCGTTATTTTTTACGTGGGAATAATCGGATTCGCTGTTCTAGACACAAACACTTCGGTACCAGGCATTTGATCCCCCAGGGGTTAGTACTAAACACAGAGAAACAGTGTAGATGACTTACTGTTTCGTAGTGTTTAGTACTAGCCCTCATGTGGAATTGGAGTTCGGACCGGCAAGGGTTGGCCATTCTTTACAAGGGGATCATTGGGTTCGCTTTTCTTGACATGGAGATGTTGGGTTCGCTGATCTTGACATTATCTGAAATAAATACACAAATCCATAAACACTTCTTTAAATGGCCCACCTTCTCTCGATTGGTGTATCCTGGACGAGACTATGGTTGGCAGTGCAGTTCCAGCAATTTGAGCAGACCGTCTTCCAGCACTGGAAAACCTGGAATACGTATACGAAAGTTATAACAATATTCTGGACGGACACTTAGTTTTTGCTTAAGGCTGAAACCTTTTCCACTTTGAGTTTTGAAGGAATCAGCATGATATAAAAACGTGATTAAAATTCTATGGGATATCCAACTGTTGAAACTTTTTATTTCAAAGCATTATCTTATATTAATTTCACGTCATAGTATTAATCTGAGTTGCATAATTTCAGTACTTTGGTGATGAATGAAATATATTCCCTCGGTCATTAAAGATTCTTTTTTTTTTCCTACTGCCGTCAACACATTCAACTTTTCCCAAGTAGCTGTTTAAGGTTGGTCATAAGGAAATGCTAGTTTAACAAGAACACCCTTTCAACACCTTCTCAGGAGTTGCATTTAGTAATTTATATACTATATATATATATATATATATATATATATATATATATATATATATATATATATATATATATATATATATATATATATATATATATAAATTACTAAAGGCGTGGTTGTGACTATTCCAATTATATATATATATATATTATATATATATATATATATATATATATATATATATATATATATATATATATATATATATATATATATATATATATAAATTACTAAAGGCCTGGTTGTTGACTATTCCAATTATATATATATATATATATATATATATATATATATATATATATATATATATATATATATATATATTAGTATATATAGTATATATATATATATATATATACATATATATACATACATATATATGACATACATATATATGTTGTCGGACCCTGTTCTTTCCTCAAAAGTGGCCCAACACTAAGGTAAGCGCGTCCGGTCGTAGGGCGTGTGGTAATTATTGTAAGTAGGAAACAAGTGGCTCTTTAAAACAGTTATTAAATTGTAAATTACCGAGGGTTAAAGGGAAAATGATTAATTGTTCCCGTTTCTTCTTTATTTGTGATTTTTGTCTTACAGTTCCACCTATAGTTCTTAACTGTTTCTTAATGGTTCGAGACTTTAAGATAATGGTTTCGAGACTTTGAAATAATGGTTTCGAGAGACTTAACGAATTAGATTACGAGGACTATTGTTTGAGAGAGTCTTGTCTTTCTTCACTAACACACTTCTCTTTCTGTCTTTTCTGCTTCCCACACTTCGGAGTAGTTCTCTCTCTCTCTATCTTCCCACTCTGCGGCTTTTCTTTCTGTCTCTCTCTTTTCTCTCCGCGACTTTTCTCTGTCCCTCTCTTTTTTCTCCCACCTTTTTTCTGTCTCCTTTCCTGTATGCCTGTCCTTATATCTCCCATTTTCCCTTGTGTCAACCATGACGTCATATTCTGGGCAGGTACTGCTTTTCTGAGGCACCTCCTCCACTTGCTTCATTCCAACTTTTGGAGGTGTGTTTTAAGGAATTCCTGTTGATTATTGGGTATTTGCTCCTTGTAGGATGTGCCTAGGTCTCTGGCACTGATGGCATTTGATTGGCCAAAACATCTAGGCTTGACCTGTGGGCGTGGCTTATTTCCTTGGGCTATCCTCGAAGTCAAGGGGGGTTGGGTGTATTTTCCCACACTCTTACTAACCATAAGGTTCCTTCGCAGGACCCTCGTGGATTTCGAAGGCACGGCCAGATGCAATTTCT
Organism: Macrobrachium rosenbergii; assembly: GCA_039081455.1. Lineage (NCBI taxonomy): Eukaryota > Metazoa > Arthropoda > Malacostraca > Decapoda > Palaemonidae > Macrobrachium > Macrobrachium rosenbergii. Next base: position 273,280 of record JANJGK010000014.1, on the reverse strand, counting down.
CTTAGCGCCTCGTTAGTGCTGGTGTGTTCTTGAAGATATGGTTGGAGACTTGTTTTGACAGACTGGGGATTTATTGCGTTACGGTCCTCCGTACTGACCCAAATGGAAATAGGATATTTCTACTTCGAAAAAATACCTTTTTCTCTATTCACTCGATACAGTCTCGGCCATGCTACCTAACTGGCTCCTGACAGTTTTCTAAATAAACAAAACAGTATGGACTATGAGGGCTCCTAACAATATGCACGTTTTGTATGACAAATTCCTTCTATGTATCTGGCTTTAAGTATTAAAACAATCTTAAATGATATAAAAGAGCAAATTAGCAATTATCTATCCAAGTTACATTTGGATTTACTCAGCCCTCATACCTAGCTGCCTAACAGGTGGATTTTAAATTCTTAAAAGTAATCAATCTGTACAATCATAAGGCGGCAATCTTCATTTCTTGGCCGTTCTTCATGGATTTCTTGTTGGGCTCGCTGCTACAAATGAATGATAATGTCCTTACTTGTATCTTGGGTGTATTCAAACATTGTGTAACTAACATGTGTAACTTACTTGTGTATGGTATGTGTTGCTTGACTTTATCAATGCAAGTATAGACTTCTCTTTGCATAGGAAACTTCTACATTTTAATGACTAACTCAAAAGTATGACTGGCAACTTGGGTCGGGAAAACAAAGTAGTACTTATGAATATTTTGTGACTGGCAAAACAAATCGGTAAGCTTTCGCTATTTAAAGTATCTCTAAGAAACGAAGATCGTAAACATGTTAGTTCTACGGGAAAATAAGTAATTACTATTTCTACTTCTAGTGTTAGTATAGTTCATGCACTCCTTTCAGTGTTGACATGTTATGGGTTATGCCAAGACTTCGCCTTGATGAGGTATGCTTAACATACTCACAAATCTTACAAACTGTATTTCTCATTTCCTTACCCTTTACTTCTATGATTAGTACACTGATACAAAATAAAATATTCGTGATTTGAAAACAAGATTCTCGTTGAAATCATTTAAAAACCTGTCTTAAACTTCTACCTCATTCTTCTATTAGTGACAGTGGGTTGCAAATCCCTAAAGATGACTGTTAACCCTTCAGACTTTAATACGTTACATTTCAGAAATTTTACTTTACTTTTTTGCTTCCTAAGTAATTCCCCTCAGTTAAAGAAAAAGTAAATTCGAAGTTACGGCGCCTTAACCCCAAATTCTTTTGTTACAAGACCGACTAATTAAAGTAAGCATTGCAACACTATAAAATAAATAGTTTCATTACTAAGTCAACCAATGAAGGCAAACTCAGCAACAAAGAAATCAAATACAGGGACTAATAGGATGAATTGATGGGTTTGTTCTTATCATTATTACTGAAATGTGACTCTTCTATTTCTTAGGTTATATCTAGTATTTTCTTCTGAAGTAGCTTCTTCTAATTCTTCAGTCAGTTCTGCCTCTTTTACTTCTTTTGTTCTCTTGACTTTATCTTTATTTATCCAAATTCCTTCTTCTTCTAATGATTCAGCATATGTGGAAGGTATTACTTCATTCACCTTTTTCACTTTCACCTTAGTCTCTTGCACATCTATGACCTTGTATGGCCCTGTGAATTTAGTGGCTAACTTGTAATTAATTCCACTTCTTACTTCCTTCTTGAGGTAAACTTCATCGCCTATCTTGTAATCTACTGGCCTTAATCCTTCTTGATACCTGTCTATCATATTCTTCTGAGCTTCCTCTAAATTCTTGTGTAATTGCTCATGAATTACCTTGAAATTCCCAATTCTTATTTTCATAATGTCTTCAGAGTAATTAGGCTGTAGTGGCTGATTTAGCCACGCATATGGTAATCTTGGTTCATATCCCATTAAAGCTTTTATGGGTGTTGCTTGAGTACTTGTCTGATACTTAGCATTTAGTGATAATTGGACTAAAGGTAAATTGACGTCCCAATCAGGATCCTGTCCTACTGTATGCCTTAATGCATCTAGAACCTTTCTGTTATTTCTTTCTGCTAAGCCATTACTAGCTGGATGATACGGTTGTATCGTTACCTTTTCTACCTTGAATGCATCACAAATTTCTTGAACTAATGAGTTATTGAACTCAGTGCCATTATCAGATATAATGAGCTGTGGGGCAGAATACCTACAAAATATCTTATCAAAAAGAGCGATTGCACACTCTTTAGCTCCTTTACTAGTTAATGGTATTAACTCTGTATATCTAGTGAGTGCGTCAATACACACTAGTATATTTCTATTCCCCTTACTCGTGGTGTGAAGATTAGTGATTAGATCTATGGCTACTCTTTCAAATGGAGTCTGCGGAATGGGATATTTCCCTAGAGGTACTTCCTTATCTGTTCTTCCCTTTAGGCGGGTCAAAATATGAAAAAAAGGGGGTCAACCCCCAACAAATTGCTAGAAATTGTTTTTTGCTTGTTTTTGGTTTCCTGATATCTGTAGATTAACATACTAAAAGTCTACCAAGATTGGACTAGCGGAAAGTGGGTAAAATTGGGTCAGTTCAAAGATGGGTGCCAAAATTTGAAAATTCATTGAATATGTTTCCTTGTCGATAACTCGGTCATTTTTCACCCAAAACAAATAAAGTAAGAACGTTTTCCTATGTTTTTGAGTTTGTTCTTTCAATTGGAATTGGTTTTATTTGGGTGTGGTCATGCCGTGGGGGTGCATTGGGGGTACCCCTACCCCCAAAATGGAATTTTGTCGGTTTCATAGGGAAGTATTTGTCCTCAAATCTAGTCCAAACTGGCAAAACAATGCCTTTTCATTTGTTTTGTTCCTCTGTGTCTCTACAACTATACATCAAAAGTTTACCAAAATTGGAGGGCTTGAAAGCGGGCAAAATTGAGCCTATTCCAAGATGGCCGCTGTGTTCGAAATGACCCTCGGACTTAGTTTTCATTCCTTGACTTGCACAAAACATGCCTGTTTTTTTTAAGTATTCATTTTATCTTAACTCAGATTCACTTAGACATATAGTTTGCCCATGTCTTATTCCTGTCCCTGTTCCCTGTACCCACTGTACACAGCCCCCCTCCGTGCCCCAAGCCCAGCCCCCCCCCCCCGGCTCAAACACCCCATTTTCAGTACAGGAATCGCATCCCTAGTCTACATTTGACTGTTATTCTCAGTTTCATATTCTTACCATATTCACTGTTAAGGGAAGGAGAAGGAACTCACTCAGGTAATATATAACCTTAAAATTTTTGTATACTTAGCTTCCCATAAGATTTATAGTGCATCTGTTTGCATCATGTTTCATTTAAACCATACCCAGTACGTATATATCATGCACCCACTAAGGATTACACTGGCTTCTTCTTTCAGGTGTCCAGAATGAGTGCAAATGTGAGCCAAGATGAGTGTCCACTCTGTGAGGAACCACTGCACGTGAAGGAAACTGTAAAGATACGTGAGATTGGTGCAAAAGGCATTAATGAGGCTAGCATCAAAAGAGGTCTCGATAAGTTCGTTGTAGCTGGGACAGAAGTGCACATAGAGTGCCGTCGAACGCATGTGAATAAAAAGGAGATTGAACTATACCTTAAACGGAAACGTGGAGAAACAACTGAGCCTGTGGGTCGGAGGCCATCACGTGCTTCAGTTGGACCCTTTGATAGCAAATCTGACTGTTTGTATTGTGGCTTTAAGGTTTCTTTGGAAAATAGGGAAAGCTTTAGCTGTGTTAGAACAGATAACTTTGTGGACTCTGTTTTAGCAGTTTGCACCACCCGAAATGATGCTTGGGCACTGACTGTTAGGGCAAGAGTAGAATATTTTGCATATGATTTGCATGCCCCAGAATGTGTGTACCATCATACATGTGATTCAAATTTTCGGTCAGGTCGGGACATCCCTCACAAATATGACCCTGAGCCAAGTGCAAAACGCAAAAAAGTTGGCAGACCCAAGAATGAAGATCAGGAGCAAGCTTTCTTCCAAGTGTGTGCTTATCTTGAAGCAAATGATGAAGAACAGTTAACTGTGTCTGATCTTTCAAACAAAATGAAAGATTATTTGGAAAACGAAGAATCTGTTCCATTTGGTAACTACTACCTAAAAGAAAAACTAAAGGGGCATTACAAGGATTCTATTTCATTTGCTGAGAAGGAGGGGCAGTCTGATATTGTGACTATGAAAGAAAAAACTGAACAAATTCTTAGGTCATATTTCAAGCAATCGAAAGCAGCTGATAGTGATAACGAATCACAAAAGAGGGCAATAATTGAAACCGCTGCTCGTTTGATAAAGAGTGACATAAAAACCAATATACCCTCAGATACTGACACTTATCCATCAGTGGCTGAGCTGGGGCTCCAGCCGTCATTGCAGTTCGTTCCTGATTCTCTTCGCTTGTTGCTATCCTCACTTTTTGTTGGTGACTCAAGCAAAAAGGTTGCATCTGTTGGTCAGTCCATTATCCAAGCTGTTCGTCCCCGAGCTGTAGTGGCACCTTTACAGATTGCACTGTCAGTCCAGATGCACCATCTTTACCGGTCTAAGTTTCTGGTTGACTCACTCTCAGCCATGGGCTTTTGTTCATCATATTCTGAAGTTCTTCGGTTTGAGAACAATGCTGCCGTAACCCCTGACATCTTTGGGACAGATATTGCCTCTTCGGATTTCATGTTACTATTTGCAGCTGATAACGTTGACCACAACCTTATAACGATCGATGGAAAAGGAACATTCCATGGTATGGGGATGGTTGCTGCCTTGACACCAGGAAAATTTATCAATCGCATTGTCCCAAAGAACTGGGGTTGGAAACAGGAAGATAGCTTTTTGTTGCCAGTTATGACAGACCAGAAGCCAGCTCCTGAAAGGCTACTTAAAGTGATTCATTGTAACTGTACATCTGGCTGTTGTAATACACGTTGTAGTTGCAGGAAGTACGGTCTTCCATGTACATCCGCATGTGGACCTTGCCAAGCCGAATCTTGTTTCAACCCAAATAATGAATGTACAGGGGACCCTGACGCAGATGCTGATGACAACCGTGCAGACAGTGCTGTATTTTAAACCACAATGTTGTGAGCAGAACACTGGCATAAAGGCATTTAAAATTGGTTGATGTTAGTATTAACTTTCTGTTTAAGTTGTGTTTCCGCTATGCAATTATGTCATAATACCGGACCATCTCATAATTAACTGATGAAGCAGAAGACTAAACTCGGTTAGTCTAAGGGTGAGGGGAGGTTGAGGATTGTTCAGGTTGTTGGCATCACTCATGTATTCTTTCAGAGGTCATTATGCCAATTTACCTTGGCGTTTTAGTCTCTTGAGGAGGGGGAGGGGGTTAATGGAGAGACTAACCAAGTTAAGTTTTGTGTGGCATCAGCTGATTTTGAGATGGTCCCTAACGTCATGTGTTTATCTTTTTGTGTCACATGGAAATCATAATCCATAACTTATCAGAGTCTATGGGATGTCATATTTTAGTTCATCGAAAGTCAATATTAACCAAATGTTACAAGGTTTGACACCATGTATGACAAGTAGTGTATATTGCATGGCTTATAACTGTGACGTATGATCATGAGGGTGAGGGTGAGGCCTTTCAAATTTCTGGTACCCATGGTATTTTTTCATTCAGATTAATTATGAGGGGGTCAATATTTGGGTTTACTGCAATTTTTTACTGTCCCGAACTACAAATCAACATTTTACGTCATTATGACGTAATATTACGTCACAGGCTTGTCCTAATGATGTAATCATTATCTCATTTGAATCTTAGCTATCATATTTATATGTGTTTGTAATACATTTATGGGGTCTAAAACCAGCCATTTAGAAGTTTGCTGTACATTAATTGTTCATCGGCAGCCATCTTGGATATTATGTAATTTTACCACTTTCCGGTTGACCAAATTTGGTAGACTTTTGGGATGTACTAAAGTAGCCCCATACAAACCAAAAATAACCAAAAAATGTTTTCTAGCAATTTTTTGGGGGTCAAATCCTATTTTGACTTGACTAAATCTTCATCACTTTTTTGTTCACTTATGAAATTTTGTCTGGAAAGTTCTTCTGTGTAATGCATGGTAAATACATTGCTTATGAATTCGGCCTGTTCTGCTTCGTGACCTATCGTGTTTATGCCACCAATTTGGTTACTATGCCTTGATAAGGCATCTGCCACTTTATTGGCCTTCCCTGGAACATATTTCAACTCTATGTCATAGTCTTGGGCTGTCATAAACCAACGAGCTCTACGTCCGGAAAAATTCGGATTCTTAAGCATTTCTACTGCGGCGGAATGATCAGTGAATACAGTTATCTTGTACCCGAATATGATATACCTGAAGTGTTTTAAAGCATCTATTATGGCTAAAGACTCTAGGTCTGTTACTGAGTAGTTTACTTCTGTGGGCTTTAGCTTTCTACTGTAATATGCTATAGCATTATATTTGTTATCATGTCTTTGCATTAAGCATGCTCCTATACCAGTGCGACTTGCATCTGTAGCTAAAAAGAATTCTTTACTGAAATCTGGGAAACTAAGTACGGGAGAATGAGTTAACCTTTCCTTTAGTTCATCAAATGCTTCTTGTTGCCTTGTTTTCCATACGAATGACACGTGTTCCTTTAATAACTCCGTCAGCGGAGCGGATATTGTTGCAAAATTCTTTATGTACTTGCGGTAAAAACCTGCTAATCCCAAAAATGACTTCACATCCTTCTTACATTGAGGTGTAGGATACTCTTTGATTGACTTAACCTTTAAGTCGTTTACTTCCACACCCTTTTCACTTAGTGTGTGTCCCAGGTAGTCTATTTTCCTTCTGAGGAAATTGCACTTCTTTAACTTCAATTTAAGATTCGCCTTCCTCAGTCTCTTTAGTACTTCTCTTACCAGTTTTATGTGTTCTTCAATTGTATCTGTTGCTATTATCAAATCGTCTATATAGCAATGTACATCGTTGCCTAATAAATCACCTAAAATCTTATCCATTAATCTCACAAAGGTTACTGGGCTTGACTTCAGACCAAAGGGCATTCTCACATATTGATATCTACCGTTGCTTGTACTAAAGGCAGTTAATGGTTTACTTTCCTCGTCCAAAGGAATCTGTAAAAATCCTTGCAACAAATCTATTGTGGTAAAGTATTTCTTGGATCCGATCGTTGTGATAAGGTCTCTCATAGACGGCATTGGATAAGGATCATTTTCAGTTATCTTGTTTAACCTTCTGAAATCTACCACTACTCTATAGGTTTTATCCTTTTTTGGAACTAGCAAAAGTGGGAAAGACCATGGAGATTTTGATGGTTCTATTATTCCTTGCCTATCCATTTTTTGTACTTCTCTTTCAATGATCTCCTTCTGGGAATGGGCTACTCTATAGGCTGGTATGTAGATTGGCTTTGTGTTTTGTGGAATGTCTATTCTATGCGTTATTTCACCTGTGTTACCTAGTGTATCGCCCTCCATAGCGACTATGTCTTGGTATTCACTTAGCAAATCTATGAGTTTCTCTCTAGCACAATCTTCTTTAATATCTTTCAAGTGAGACCCTATCTTAGCTCTTCTCAGTCTTATGTCCTGGGCTAAATTTTCATTTTCTTTATTGATTGGTGCTACCGTTTCCTTCTCTACAACTTGAATGGGAATGGTGTATACCTCTGCTAAACCTAATTCTGTTCCCTGTGTTAGCCTAACCTTTCCTCCTCTGTTATTCATAACCTGCAAAGCTATTTTACCCTGCCTGACTTCATGTAGACTAGAAGAGTAATGTACCCCCTTTACTTGCGCTTCTTCAGTAAGCGTGAGAATTTCCTTCCCTTCAAAAATTGGATTTACTGTACATTCTATCCATGCGCTCTCTCCAGGTTTAAGTCTTAACTCCCTGTCTAATTTCAAGTAAGTTTCTTGGTTGGATTCTAAGTGAGTATTTATCTGTTGAGAGCTTGTGCTGTATACTGAATATCTTCCCTCTGTCGTGTCTTTCTTTAGAATACTTCTCAATGAAGAGTGCTCTCGAGTCGGGTTTCTTCCTGTTAATTTACATAGAGGTATTCTAGAAATTTTATGACCCCTTCTAATCACTAATTGCTCTCTAGGTGCATTAATGCTGATACCTTCTCTAGCCATAGTTGGATAACCAATTAGCAAATGTGCAAACCCTAACTGTATATCTCTTACTACTAGAACCTTCTCCTTTAGTGAAATTCTTCCTAGCTTAAAAGGAAAATCTATTTGTCCTACTATTCTGATATTATTACCCTGAACGTCTGTGATTCTGCAGTCTACTGCTGGGTTCAAACTTAAGTGAGAAAAATACATCTGATACACCTTTTCTGACATTATATTCTTAGGACTCCCTGTATCAAAGAATGTGGCAATAGGTTTCTCTAAACCAACATGTGCGGGAAATACTGGTCTATAATTATATTCATTCCCTATATTAACTTTGCTAACCTGTCTAGTTTGGCTTAGGTTTTGCAATCCGGTCCTTCCCTCTATTATGAAGGAAGATCCATTATACCACTGGAGTGAAAATTTACCATTGTGTCATCTGATATACTCGCAGTTTGGTTAGTATCTTGATACCTGTTTGGGTTTGAACCCCTATTCCTTCTAGCTTGTGGAGACTGACTACGGTCTCTACCTCTGCCTCTTGTCTGAGATCTATATATAGGTGCTGAAGCAGGTCTATTTCTGCAATCTCGAGTGCTATGCCCGGCTCTCTTATGGAAAGGGCAGTAAGCTATCCCTCGACAGTCACTGGCATAATGTCCCTTCTTCTGACAGTTATAACACGTGACTGTTGAAAATCCCCCTTGAGTTGTATTACCTAACGTCCTAATTCTGATTCTATCTGGATTCCTAGAACTATTTTGTCCTCTTTCTTCTTGTCCTATGGTGACTAAAGGTCTGTATACGGGGTTCCCTTAGTGATTTCTACCTAAGATTCTTGCTACTTCCTCTTCGATCTCGGCTATGTCATCTGAAGTCTCCCATTTTCGGTTCATCCTTCCAATAGCTTCGGCTGGCAAACTTCCAATCATGAATGCTAACCTAATAATAGTTTTGACGTCAACTACTGACATTTTATCTGTCTCTGCCCATTTAGTGGATGTGACTAAGTGACCCCATTCATTCATATTGTTGTATAGCTGGGAACTCATCCCTTGGTAGCTTCTTTTGTCTGCCTTATAACAGTGAGCTATCCTTGCAAGGCTGATAACGGGATCTGTTTCGCCTACTGTGGAATATACCTTCCTAAAGAACTGTTTCATTTCTTCCCAATTCTTAAGTCTCTGATATGTCTCGGAATGGACATATCGTTCTAAGTCTCCCCCTGCTTCCAGATCCAGATAACTCTTCGCTTCACTGAGTTTTTCGCTATCTGTGCCTATTATGTTATTAAGATGTATGCCTACCTGCTCTATCCAGTTTTCTAAGTTACAGGCACCCTGACCTTCTTTCCTTCCGCAAAATTTGGCTATATGGTTAATTGCATGTCTTTTATGTGTACCTACAGCTGCAGAGACTGGGCTAGTTGACTGTGTTCCCCTATCCATAGTTAAATTATTGGTTTGACTTCTTGTGTAAACAGGAGTTCTTACACTATTAGTTTGTGCCGATCTCCTCCTGGGCATTTATTCACTAATGACCAACACTTTCTTAACCAATGAGTATAATGGCAGTAATAATAAAGCAAATAAAGTCAACCAGTTCTTAAAATTAAAGTAAAATTAATCAATCGCTAAAATTTTCCCGAACTTCTAAATTACCGATTGGCGGTGTTAAACAAAAAAAAAATCCCTTAACTTCCAATTATCCTTGACAGTGCTGGTAAAACAAGTAAATAAATTATCACTCGCTTCAAAAAAATTAAAGAAAAAATAATCTTCGAAAAACTTATGATTCTGAACGCCTTTAAGCGAACAAAAAAAACAAGTTGAGATTTCTCGATCGAAAAATATATAAATTTCAGCTAATGAATGTTAAATAAGAAATTAAATGCTTAAAATAACCGTAGAATGACACAAATAAAATACAGAAATTATGGGTTAGTCATGCCAAACGTTAAATAAAGTTTAGTAATACCAAATGTTGGATAAAATTTAGTAAAAAGATCGATGGGTGCTTAGTTTAAAGAAAGAGAAAAAGAAAAAAAAACTCTTGTTGCCAAGTCTATTTAATTTACGTATGAGTTTTGTGTTTTCAAATGAATATCAATACAAGTGTTCTTAGTCGACTTAATTTTGTGTTTCTAACTCAAAGAAAAAAAAAAATTCTACGTGTGTGTGTGTGTGACCGTAAGGACATTCTTACTGTGAGTCGTTTTTTTCTCTCGTCTTTCTGCGCGTATTCTCTCGGCAGCTTGATTTCGTTATTCGTAGGCTTTCATCCAAGGGCTAGGTTGTTCGTTCGTCTTCTTCTTCGCCTTCTTCTTCAGCGTCCTTCCGTCACTGCGCCTTGGCTGGGGATCTGGCTCTCACTCGATCACGGGAATCATCGGCGTCGACAGGAAAAGGGCATCTCTCTCTCTCTGGGGCGTAGTCTTCTGCTTTGTCGTAGCGTTGTGTGTGTTTGCGTGGGGCGTATTTTATTTCTTCTTTGCAGAGTGGCGTATGTTATGTTTTGTCTTTGGTGTTTTTCTTTGATTACTTGTTTATTCTATTTTCAATTGTTTATCTTACTTCACTGTTTCGCCAACTGTTCGTGATCACTACATGTACACCCCCGGATATCTCACTTAGCTGTTGTAATCTCACCGATCGCCATCGGCTGCAGCTTTTTTTTTTTTTTTTTATCTCACTTAGCTCTTGTTATCCCACTTAACTCTCGTTATCCCACCTAACTCTCGTTATCCCACCTAGCTACCACCAGCTGTTGTCGGACCCTGTTTCTTTCCTTCAAAAGGGCCCAACACTAAGGTAAGCGCGTCCGGCGTAGGGCGTGTGGTAATTATTGTAAGTAGGAACAAGTGGCTCTTTAAAACAGTTATTAAATTGTAAATTACCGAGGTTAAAGGGAAAATGATTAATTGTTCCCGTTTCTTCTTTATTTGTGATTTTTGTCTTACAGTTCCACCTATAGTTCTTAACTGTTTCTTAATGGTTCGAGACTTTAAGATAATGGTTTCGAGACTTTGAAATAATGGTTTCGAGAGACTTAACGAATTAGATTACGGGGACTATTGTTTGAGAGAGTCTTGTCTTTCTTCACTAACACACTTCTCTTTCTGTCTTTTCTGCTTCCCACACTTCGGAGTAGTTCTCTCTCTCTCTATCTTCCCACTCTGCGGCTTTTCTCTCTGTCTCTCTCTTTTCTCTCCGCGACTTTTCTCTGTCCCTCTCTTTTTTCTCCCACCTTTTTTCTGTCTCCTTTCCTGTATGCCTGTCCTTATATCTCCCATTTTCCCTTGTGTCAACCATGACGTCATATTCTGGGCAGGTACTGCTTTTCTGAGGCACCTCCTCCACTTGCTTCATTCCAACTTTTGGAGGTGTGTTTTAAGGAATTCCTGTTGATTATTGGGTATTTGCTCCTTGTAGGATGTGCCTAGGTCTCTGGCACTGATGGCATTTGATTGGCCAAAACATCTAGGCTTGACCTGTGGGCGTGGCTTATTTCCTTGGGCTATCCTCGAAGTCAAGTGGGGTTGGGTGTATTTTCCCACACTCTTACTAACCATAAGGTTCCTTCGCAGGACCCTCGTGGATTTCGAAGGCACGGCCAGATGCAATTTCTCTTAGCGCCTCGTTAGTGCTGGTGTGTTCTTGAAGATATGGTTGGAGACTTGTTTTGACAGACTGGGGATTTATTGCGTTACGGTCCTCCGTACTGACCCAAATGGAAATAGGATATTTCTACTTCGAAAAAATACCTTTTTCTCTATTCACTCGATACATATATATATATATATATATATATATATATATATATATATATATATATATATATATATATATATATATATATATATATATATATATATATATACATATATATATATATATATATATATATATATATATATATATATATATATATATATATATATATATATATATATATATATATAATATATATATAAATATATATATATATATATATATATATATATATATATATATATATATATATATATATATATATATATATATATATATATATACATATACATATATACATATACATATATATATTTACATATTATATATATATATATATATATATATATATATATATATATATATAATATATATATATATATATATATATATATATATATATATATATATATATATATATATAAGTCACAACCAGGCCTTTATCATATTAAAATATATCGCAAAAGTCACTGACCATTTCCCATAATGTAATGAAAGACAGTAGTCTATTACATCAGGTATATAATGTCTTTTCAGTTTAACTGACAGATCTCGCTATCGTCACTGGCACATTCCAACAGGAGACTTTCCTAAAACCTCAATTAGCCCTCCTCTGAAGTGCCTGTTATCTATAGCATTCAGACCATACCTTCTGCATCCTGTTTCACACGACATACGTGCTATGTTAGTTACTGACATTAAGTTATCTTACCTCCACTGCATCAAACACACCCTTTTCTTTATTATCAAAAACTTCTCATTGATAAACAACCCCTCTGTGCAGAGCTCTTCCTTAGAAATACTAGTACTCGTACAGTAAGTTTTGTAAGCAATTTTTACTAAATGATGTCTATATTTATTGCTGATCACAATTCTGGGCCATTTTGGTAGAACATGGTGGGTCTGTTTTCCCCTAAAATCCTTAGAAAGGGCCTAAATGTGGCTAATTTTCTTCGTTCTTCTGAATTCACTCCACTTTGTCATCGGTGCCCGTCAAAGTAGATTCCAGGAATTTTTTTGGGGGGAATGACATTCCCCGCACGACTTCCCCCTGTCTACTGTCCAACTCTGCCTCGCTGTCACGGCTCCCAATTTTTCTGCGCCTGCTTCTCTCCATCTTTGTTTATTGGTTTTCAAGCGTTTGGTGTCTGGTCAAACTCGCCCGGAAGCTTTGAAAAAAATGGCTAAATATGTCTCAAGAGGTCCTAACTCTTTCACTGTTTCATAGACACAATAACAATGTATAAATCCCTAATGGCGAGGACAAATGTCGATCAACATTCTGAATGAAATGTTTAGCCGTCGTTGCTTCAAAGGCTTCTTAAAACGAATAATGTTCCCTCTGCGTAGCCTCACTACCCTTACCTGTCTGTTTGATGTCTACGTCCACACAAATATCTTGGCAAGGCTTTTCCTTTGCCCATTCCACTCGTTTGTTAAAAAGAGCCTGTGGTCTTCCTTGTTGATCACTCGTTGGTCCTGCTGGCCATTGTCAGTCACCTGAACCAAGCTGACGGGTGACGGCCGGTGATCTTCTGCTTCCTCTTCAAACTTGAGTATCAGAATCGGGGTCCAACTCTCGTCCCATATAACTAGAGATCAATGTTGCCTGGTAATGTTTGTCCCTCCTATGCAGACCACACACACACACACACACACACACACTTATTTATACTCCGACACAGATTGAAGGTAACACTAGATAAATCTGAATTCCGATTTAAATTAATCTTCGTTATTTTGACAGGTTTGGGAAATTTCCTGTCACGACATGGCTGAGCAAATGACGTCAGTAATAGGTGTGGATATAGATCAAATAACGATGGACTGGAAAAAAATACTCTCTATAAAAGATGAAGATAATTATAATAATAAGAGAAAATAATCAACATTAATACCAGGCTATTATTAATTAATTCTATTATTAATATATTTAAATAACGATGAACTGAAAAATTCTCTCTATAAAAGGTAAATATGACCATTATCGTAACAGAAAAAAACAGCATTAATACCAGGCTATTGTTAATACTATTATTAATAATATACTCTACTTGTATCAGTAACAGAGAGAGAGAGAGAGAGAGAGAGAGAGAGAGAGAGAGAGAGAGAGAGAGAGAGAGATTACTGTTAAGTTTGTGTATGGGCTTGGAAGCATGAGCACTTGCCAGGAGAAGGTCCTCCTCAGAGGCTGCTTCCCTGGAGGGAGGCAGGTTTCCTGCCAGGCTGGGGAAGCGGGCCTGGGGAGGGCCTGAACCACAAGGGTGAGGGGACCCCAAGGCGCCCAAGGGAATCCATCCCTTGAAGGCACTCTTGCCAGGGGAAGGTCCTCCTCAGAGACTGCTTTCCTTGAGGGAGGCGGGTTTCCTGCCAGGGCAGGAAAGCAGGTATGGGAGGGCTTGAACCACCTGAGTGAGGAGTCCCAGGGCGCTCAAGGGAAGCCATCCCTTAAGGGCACCATGATGATAATAAGATAATTTACGCATTACCATTTTTGTTTAATAATTTCTTCAGTTAATTCAAGTTGGGTCAGCCTTATGGCAGCAATGTTCCTTGCCCAAATAGATTCTGTAAATCTGGTAAGATTTTGGAGGGAAACACAGGCCTTGTGAGGACCTTTGGACTCGCCAAACCTGTTTAGTAATTGTACTTTTCCTATCAATATTTTCTGTGAAATGAAATCTCACTTATTCAGACGTATTATTATTATTATTATTATTATTATTATTATTATTATTATTATTATTGATTATGATGATTTTAAGCAGTATTCACCATTTGTTTCCTTAGATATAGCGTTTATTTCTCAAACTCTGTTGCAACGTTACTTAAAAACTCAAACCTTGGCTTAAATATTCATAATTCGTTGCAGTAGAAAGATAAATACATGGTTATTTACTATTAACTACTTAACGATCAATCTAACACTCAAAGTTAAATTTAGCCTATTCCTTAGACGAATCATAAAACTTATCACTAAGACACAAATTGACAGATTTAACACATCAACATTCAACATTTCGTAAATAGATAAGAAATTGATGTTTATATTTTTGTTATACAGTAGTTTACCCAAGAATATAATTTTCTATATCTAATATTTAAAGTTTAGAGAGAACAATCGTATATTATATGTTCACATACACTTCGTTGAATAAACAAAGCTCGGTATCACTACTGATATTATCATTAAATATCATTACTACAAGTAAAACGAGAATAATAATAATAATAATAATAATAATAATATGAAGGGAGTAGACCCTCTTTTAAACATGTCTTATTGAAAAGGATGGCTGTATTATGCGAATTTATCTTATATAGTGTCTTTTCTATCTTCCTTATGATTCGCTTTTCAGGCGATATTCATGTTGGAAAAGGATAGTGTGCGGAATATGGGAAGTGGGAAGTCTTTAATTAAAATATCTAATCAGAAATCGTTCGTCTGGATTCAGGTTCTATTTTAGGTACCGTCGACATGTTTCGACCAGCAGCAACGGTCGATCATATCTTCGCTGGATTAGGTCACGGAAGTGTAGTAAGCCATTAGATCGGAGCGTAAATTGGAGAACACCTTGAAGAAGTGGTGGAAGGCCAAGCTCGACCTGGAATTTTTACAATACTGCCGACTAAACCATGTTACGCCGAACTTTGTTAAATTTAAGTTGCATCGACACTCTCTTTATAATACCAAATTTTATCATGACTCTACCAATGCTCTGTTAACTATTGAGATTTGTACTAAAGAGAAATTTATTGCACAACATATGAAAAGCATTCAACCCTTGTACAATGAAATTCGTAACAGCCTTACACTTATTGACCTTATTATATTTAACTGGCTACTATCTAAGGAACTGAATTCCTATATAGAAAAAGTACAAAATACCCATAATAACAAACTAAAGCATTTAGGCATCTTTTTTTTTTATCTTTTATTAGAAAAATATTACATTTCTTTTACATAAGAAAAATATAAAATTTCATTTACATAATAAGAAAAATATTACATTTCACTTACATAAGTAAGATATTACAAAATTATGTACAGTACCTACAATATTTACACTACTATGGATTAAAAAAAAAAAATTAGAAATCAAAATCGATATACTTTTCACTGAATACATTTGCAATTTTGTCTTTATACAAGTTTCTTAATAACCACCTATCATAACTTAATTTACTTTTCACAAAGGCAAACGTTTCTTCTTTTGTGTATTTGTTTTTCTTACTTATCCAAACAGCATATATATATCCAACGATCATTATTATAGCACTATTTCAGTTTTTATAGTATTATATTTAAAACTGAACATGATGGTATTCAAAAATTTATCCCTGTTAATCTCACAACAAAGGTATAGTGCATTTTGGAAATATTTCAATGTACATTTAATAAACTTACAAAAATAAAATATATGCGATATATATTGTCCCTTCACAATTGTTACATTTGTTACTACTTTTAATGCCTAAAGTATTAAGTCTTTGGTTGGTTGCTAAAGTCCCATGTACATACTTAAAGATCACTTCTCTCTCTGCAACTCCAATAAAGGAGGCGTTTATGCTTTTCCATATCAATCTCCAGTCCAAAAGAGAATAGTTTTCTTCAACATTTGGTTTAACATGTGGTCTTATCATATGGTAAATTTCCTTACTCCTTATATTTGGAAACTTGCTGGGTTTATTGACTGTTCGTATTGCATCTACAGCAAATGAATAAAATGGAGTAGCTAAAAATGACAATTCAGTGTAGTTTCCCTCATCTACTAGATAACTTAATCTAATACTGCAATAGTAATAACACAGACCTTCATCATTAAATAATTCTTTTAAACAAGTTGCACAAAATATTGAAAGTGCTTTAAAATGTACATTTATTATTCCTAGTCCTCCGTCTTCCCTTGGTAAACACAAAGTGTTTCTGTTTACAGGATGATAACCACCACTCCCCACATATCTAAAGATACAAGCACTGATTTTCATGACGTTTTTTTCACTGGTGGCACCGTATGAGAGATGTACCATACTTTACTTAATATTAATGAATTAATGATTACAGCTTTTTGGAGCAACGAAAATTTCCTTTGGCTTAAAATATTTACTGAAGTTTCAATTTTCTTTGTAACTGCATACCAGTTTTCTTCACGTGTATTCACATAATCATTATAAAAATCTATTCCTAAAATTTTTGTACAATCAACAGACTTTATCCAATCTAACGGCCATGTTTTCCTGTTTTTCCATTTACCAATGCCCATTATACTAGTTTTATCTTTATTTAGTTTAGCACCAGTCGCTTGCTCAAATCTCTGAATTTCTTTATAGCAGTCACATATTGATTCATCAGATGACAATAATGCAGATGAATCATCAGCATAACCTTGAATAGTGATATTCATTTTATTAGGAAGACTCGGTCCTACTATCATATTATTGAATTTAATAGCTTTATACAAAGGTTCCTGGAAAATAACATACAACAACATTGATAGAGGGCAACCCTGCCTTATAGATCTTTTTACAAAAAATGAAGAACTAGGAAATCCATTTACGTGAATACAGCTTTTACAGTCTTTATACAACATTTTTATCATGACAGTAAATTCATCAGGAAATCCCAATTTTTTCATAACTTTAAAAATAAATTCTACATTGACCCTATCAAAGGCCTTGGCCCAATCTATATTAACAACAGCTAATTGCTGGTCATTTTCATTGACATAGAACAAAATATCTCTTATTGTGTTATTACAATTGATAATGGATTTTCCTTTAACTCCACAATATTGTTCTTTAGAAATTATTTTCTGCATAATACATTTTAATCTGTTTGTTAAGACTTTGGCAAAAATCTTATAATCTGAGTTCAAAAGCGAAATCGGTCTCCAATTTTCTATAAGTCCTAATGCTAAGTTCACACATTCACGTATCAAGGCACGCATGCGCACGCACAGCCGGAATTGGTGAAACTTGCGCATAAGCGAGAAAATAGGCGTGATGCATGCGTATTATACTGCGCCGCAAATGTACGCACTGCGTAAGGGTGACGTGATGCTGACGAACAAACGGCGGCGCAGGCAGAAGTAGTGCGTGGCAGAGCACGTAACACCAACATACGTATACCGTATGTGTTACGTTCTGCGTAACTGAGTTACGCAAACGTCACGTTGGCCCCACGTACTGTGGGGGGTTAAACCCCAGCTATATAAGGGCCGGCAGCTGCACATGTGAGCTAGTCAATGCCGTAATACCACAGCGACAAGACATACTACCAACGTGCTGCAGCAACATGGACAACATAGCTGAAATGCGTCAACTCATAGCTATAGCATGTACGGATAGACCAGAATTGTTGCCACTTGTCATTGAGTATGTGCACGTCATGTTATTGCTGGAGCTTGCAATGATTGCTGCAAAGCACTTAGGGCAGAAAAAAAGGCGCCCAAGGAGGGTGTGGGCGTGGCCGTACCTGCAGAAAAGGATGGAGCAAGGTCATTATGACAACCTGATGGCGGAGTTGTCAACTGAAGCCCCAGAGCTGTACAGAAATTTTACCCGGATTGACAAGGACCTCTTCAATGAAATTGTTGAACGGGTCACACCCCACATTCAAAAGAAAGTGACATTCTGGAGGAAACCCATTGAGCCAGGCCTACGTGTTGCTATCACCCTACGCTTCCTCGCTACAGGTGATTCATACAAGAGTCTGCAATATTCGTTCCGGGTAGCCCACAACACCATTAGTCTCATCGTACCAGAGACCTGCAGGGCCATTGTTGCTGCCTTCGGGGATGAGGAACTGCAGGTGCCACAAACACCTGAAGCGTGGCAGGAGGTTGCACGGGGTTTTGAGGAACGGTGGAACTTCCCGCACGTAATTGGAGCTATAGATGGGAAGCACATTAGGCTCCGTAACCCTCCCTAGGGCGGTACGCATTACTTCAACTACAAGAAGTTCTACTCCATAGTATTACTTGCAGTTGCTGATGCTTCATACAAGTTCCTGTACGTCGACGTGGGAGCCATTGGGTCAGAGTCAGACGGTGGTGTATTTGCCCAGACCCGACTGGCAGAAATGCTGTTGCAAGAGGAAGCAAATCTTCCCCAACCGGATGCCCTGCCAGGTCAACCTAATGGATCTCCTGTGCCCTACTTCCTAGTTGGCGATGATGCCTTCCCCCTGAGGAATTACCTTATGAACCCCTACCCCAAAAGAGGACTTAGCAAGGAGGAACGGATTTACAACTACAGGTTAAGTAGGGCACGCAGGACGGTGGAGAACGCCTTTGGGATTCTGGCAAACAGATTCCGAGTATTCCACACTGCAATATGCTTGAAGCCTGACCATATAGAGCCATTAGTGATGTCCGCATGTGTTCTGCACAATATGATCATAAGAAGAAATGCACGAAGACAAGAAGGAGATCAGGAGCACCCTGTCACACATGCTGTCATCCCTGGTAGCTGGAGGAGTGACGTGTCCTTAGGAGCAGCCCTTCCAACCGTGACCGGCAACACTGCAACGAGGGATGCAAAGGAACAGCATAACTTGTTGAAGGAATACTTTTCATCGGCTGAAGGCTCCATGCACTGCAGGAGAACATGATTTAGTTACTCCCATGCATACCTGATTGTTGTAATTACTTAAATGTCTGTTCCTGCATATATTTTGGACTTATTTAAAATTCAATAATGTATCAATTCAGGATTGTTTAGGCCTGTGCATTTGTGTACTTTTGTTTATTTTAGTTGATTTAATAAAAGATATTGATCAAATCCATGATATATTACTCTCATCGATACTTGGTAATTGGGAAGAAGATAGAGCGGGACATGACTTTGCAAATTTATGTTTAATCAATATGAAACAAACAATCATATAAATAACAGAAAGAAGATGTAGTTATTTTGCCCTTTTTAATAATTTCTTTACATGGAATCTATTCTGATATGATATTTCTATCATTTTTGAAAGTACCTTCTCTTAACATTGTTTCTATTCTGTTCCTGTATTTAATTTGGACTTATTTATAAATCAATAATGTATCAATTCAGGATTATTTTGCCCTGTGCATTTTTGTACTTCCGTTTATTTTAGTTGATTTAATAAAAGATATTGCTCAAATCCATGATATATTACTCTCATCAATACTTGGTAAATGGGAAGAGGATAGAGCGGGCCATGACATTGCAAATGGATGTTTAATAAATATGAAACAATCATATATATAAATAAAAGGAAGAAGATGTAGTTATTTTGCCCTTTTTAATAATTTCTTTTACATGGAATGTATTCTCATATGATAATTCTATCATTTTTGAAAGTACCTTCTCTTAACATTGTTTCTATTCTGATATGATAATTCTATCATTTTTGAAAGTACCTTCTCTTTACATTGTTTTAATTATGAGGTGATAATTCTATGTTCTTGAAAGTACCTGCTCTTAGCATTTACATTGTTGATATTCTGATATGAAAATTCTATCTTTTTGAAACTACCTTCTCCCCGACATTTTTGACATTTTATATGACTTGGTAATATTTGGCCTGTTGTCATTTTTCTTCTGTGCACATATGTTACATAAAGTATTTTGAACTTATTTCAAAGTCAATAATGAAATGTTAGTGTATTCGGGTTCATTTTGCCTCCTTTATTTGTGTACTTGTATTATAGCTACTTCATTGAATACATGATATTTGAGCAGAGGATAGAGCTAGACATGATATTGCAAAGTATATTTATTTAATATAAAATAGGAACATATACATACATAACAGCAAAAGGAAATACATCAGAATATAAATTAGCCCTGCAAATTGTTGAGGAATGTCGTGTCAAGCGACAGGTTGCTTAGGTCTTTCAGCGTGGATGTAACCAACTGCGCTTGCAGGAGCGACAGCTGCTGTGCAGTGAGTGCCCGCTGATGCTGCGATGCCGACAGGCTGGCAGGAACTGCAGCTGCCTGGCAGTCCGCTGTCACTGCCATGGTGTGGGTCATCATGGCCCTCGACGGCACCGTGGAGCCCTCTTTGGTGGCACGGATGTAACGTTGGATGGCACCGAGCACCTCCATTTTCAGGCGCAGGCTCAGCTGTTCTGACACCTGCGCACACTCATCCTCGACCTCCTGAAAAAATTTCCTCCAGTAGAGGACGCGGGGGTTACGAGGAGCTGGGTGGACAGTCGTCAGCATATCGTCCCGGAGGGCCTCTGCCCTCGAGAAGGCGACGTCGAACAGCTCGGAAACTTGGTGTTTCCGAGCCTTGGTTGTTGCTGGATCAACCGGAGAGGGCGTGGGCGTCGGTGTCGGGCCACCAGAAGAAACATGAGCAGGCAGGTCCAGAACTTGGGCAGGGAGGGCGGCAGCAGGGAGGGCGCCAGCAGGGAGGGCGGCAGCAGCACAGGCAGCCTGTAAAAAGAGGAGCAACATATATGAGAACATGGTATAAAATGTACATTGAATGCATGGAAACTATGTAATAACGTTATATTCATTAATAATTATGCATGGAAACACATTAAAACAAACATACCATGGGAAGTCCCAACACCTTTGGCTTCCTTTGACGCACAATGTGCAGCTTCAGGAAGTGGAAAATGTTGAGGATCCATTTCTCCCGGTCCGTCAGCCGTCTGCCCGTCCCTTGGCCACTCTTCTCCGCCGTAAGCCGCCCAAAATGACTCCTGAGGGATGTAAACCACGTCCTCAGTTCATGACCGCTCACGGGAGGAACAAGTGACTGGCCCTTCTCTTCGAAGGCCCTCCACACCTTGGCCTTATCCTTGTAGGCTGTGAGGCCCTTGTTATAGATGAACTCGGCCTCGGTCTCCAGCCACTCGCCAACTAGCCTCTCATTTTCCTCCGAGAGGATCACTGACATGTTCTTCTTGCGGCCTCCTGTAGGGCCATCTCCATCAGGAGTGCCTTCGGTGTCGGCGTCGGCATCCCCCTTGTGGGCGTTGTCGTCGGTGGCGGCAGCAGGGTCGCTCTCGTAGGCGAGGGCAAGGTCCTCTTCCTCCTCCTCTAGGTCGCTCTCCGTCACGAGCTCGTCGGCCTCGAGCTGCAGCACAACAGCATCGCTGCCTGAAGGGGGACCATCAGCTTCAGGAGGCTTTGCGTAGGGGGCAACTCCAGCTGCCAGGGCTCTTGGAGTTCTCAGGGCCCCCTTTCCTGGTCCTCTTCAGCATGGGTCCTTTGGGCATCTTGGCTGCTGCAGTGGACGGCGAAGACGGAGGCGCTGAGGGAGATAGCAACAGGATGCTGGCCGGAGAAGCACTGACCTGGAAGCGCGCCGCCTGTCCCTTTTATCCCAGGTCAAAGCGTTGCCACATCTACGCGGTTGCGGGGGGTGCGGCAGCGTTGCCGCGTCTACTCCCACGCCATTCTGACAGCCACGCAGTGCCCTGGGGCAGCGTGTGCCCCCAGGTAACGGCGTGGCAGCTGCGAGGTCAGCCCGCAGGTGGCGCCACGCTGTGCGGGTCGGGCCACGCTACCTGACAGTTGACCTGGCCACCCCCGCAGGGTTTTGAGCAGGCCGAAAGGTTCCTGCCCCCCGGCGCATGGCCAGTTGGTCCGTAACGGTCGCGCCGCATGCTACCGCATTTACACAGTACTTACGGTACATTTACGTTGTGTTTGCGTTGTTTTTACGTACTCTCTGGCTCCGCCCCATTCGTGGCCGTGCGTGGGCATGCGTGCCTTGATACGTGAATGTGTGAACGTAGCATTAGTCTCCTGATTTTGCAATTATTATACCAAATAATTGGCTGTCACACAATTTTTTGGCAGTACATATGTATCTTATCATTTCCATAAAGTCTAGATTGATCATTTTCCACACCTTCTTATAAAACTCTATTGGGAGTTCATCAGAACCAGGAGATTTATTGTTACTCATGCTCTTAATGGCATCCCAAACTTCATCTCCCTGGATATCACAAGTCAGCAGTTCCTTATCTTCCTCATTTAAAACCAACCCACATATTTCTAAAAAATATTCTTGGTAGTTTTCATCAACATCTATTGCACTGAAAATATTTTCAAAATGTTGTTTTACATAGTGAGAAATCCCTTCTGTATTGTCTATCACTGATCCATCTTTTCGTTTCATACTTTCAATTAATGATGTGTTTCTCTTCTTTTCCTTTCCAAGCAAATACACAGATACTTTTTCTCCTTTGGTTATGTCATCCAATTTCACTCTCATCTTCACGCCTTCTAAAATCTCATTTTGAATATCACATATTCTGTTTTTCAAAAGCCTTATTCTGTCATAATCTACCTGTCTTATAACTAATCTCATAGATATTACGTAATCTAGTCTGAAACAGATTTAACAAACCATATTTTTCTCGTGACAAATTTTTTGACAGATTAATAAAAAATAGTTTACACTGAAGTTTCGTCCATTCCCACCAGCCAAGGATACTGGTATGCTTATTTTTCTGAGATCTAATATTTTGCCAAAATTGATTAAAGGTATCTTCCATTTCCTCTGAAATTAAAACTTTTGTATTAAGCTTCCAAAATTCTTCACCTCTTTTGTACAAACTAAGTTTAAATCTTAAGATCACCATACTGTGGTCTGAAAAACTGATGGGAATGGTTTCTGCAAAACTAATGTTAAATAATTTTTTAGTATAAATCCTGTCTATTCTTGAACCATAATTTTCACGGACATAAGTATATTCAGGCATCTTATTTGAATACATATAATTATCTTTTAATCCAATGTTCTTAACTACATTACTCAATGCTTTTGACATTAGATTACTATTAGTATTACTTCAATCTCTAAGACAAGTAATACAACTGAAGTCAACCCCCATGATAATGTTTTCACAATTATGTCGTAAGTAGAAGAGAATCTTATTATTGAAGAGGTCCTCCCTTTCACTTGCTTTATTTGTGCCTGACGGTGCATAGATATTTAAGATAGGGATAACACAATTACTATAAGATATTCTAATTCCAATTATTCTTCCCTCATTATCCATTTCTTTAGTTAATAACTTAATATTACTTTTCCTATTAATACATGCAAGTGTTCCACCTTTGATATTAATTGTTGTGTTTAATACAATTTCAGAGTATATATCCAGATACTGCAGAGAGGAAATATCTTTAACATTATGTTCTTGGATCAGTAAAACATCAATTTTATAATACATCATTAAATTAACTACCTTCATTTGTTTATTCATATCGTTTAACCCATTAATATTTAAAGTAGCGACACAGAGTGCCATTATTACAAATATATATTTAAAAATGAGCTTATCAGATTTTCTTTTTCTTAACTGCATCAGTTTTTCTACCATTTTTCAAATCTTTCCGTTTTTCATGCTGCACTATTTCTTTTGTAAAAGTCATTTTACCAACACTTTCCAAGTTCAAGTTCCACTTATGAGGGCCACTATTCTTTGATGCCTTTATTCCTTTATCTACGCCATCTTCCTTCTTCTTTGGAAAGGAAAAGCAGCGTTCTTCACACAAAGATGCATCATTTACCTCCATATTTTGTTCGTCATCTTCAGTTTTATTTTCCCTGTAAATCGATGCAACCGTGGTTATAACCTCCATGCCGTTATCGTCTCCACTATCGTTGGCATTGTCTTCGTTATTCCAGTTATCAGGTATAGATTCCAAAGTAAAGGGAATCCGAATCTCATCGTCAATACCGTTGTTATCAGGTGGTCCTCTGAATTCTACCTGAGAAGTCCCTATAGGAGCCGAGACAATTTCATCCACGTTCCCAACAGATCTCTAGGCGCACTCTCGATAACTTGTTGTACTTGTTCTTCAAATACCGAGAAAGAACTCAAGTCGATTTCGTTCATGGTCTCATCGTTCGTAGTTTGCTTCTCTAATGAATCATTCTCTTCTGATGTACTCTTAGCTTCAGCATTTGTTACGCATTCTTCTTCTACTACCTCTTCCTGACTTTTCAAATGCCAGTTTTCATCGTCTTTAGCACTTTCTACAGTATTTCCGTTTTCTCTGGCACTTTCGTTTTCTTTAACAATTTCTGCTCTCTCCTTTTCTACATTAACAATTTCTGCTTTCTTCTTTTCTACATCTCGAAGGTTGTCTGCATGGGCATCTTGATTCAGTTCTTCATTGTTTTGAGAATCATGAGTTTCTACAACCTGATTATTTATTGATAGGAAATCCGACAGGTTAAAAATATTCAACCTTGGTTCATTATCAAAGTTGCATTCTGCTGCCATATGTGTTTCTCTTCCACACTTGAAACACGTTCTATGCTGTCCGTTGTAAAGGAATGTGACATTATGGCCACAAATTTTTATGGAAGATGGAATATTTCTCTTAAGTTCCATTTTTGCTGTGCGTACACCATTCAGCATACCAGTTGCTTTTCCATGCGAGTAAGTATTGTTTCTAATTAAGTGAACTTTTCCATATTGACTTAACACTTGTCTAAGCATAGAATCCTCCATATCAAATGGGGCGTATCTTATAGATAGCCTAAGTAAGTAAAAACATTACTTAAGTTTACCACATTAACATTATCATTATTACTAATATTAACGATCTGATCTTCGTATTTATTAATGAAGGTCTCAAAGTAATGGTCCCTAAACTTGACAATCACTCTATTGCGTGCATTAGTTGAAATCCAATTAATTCATTTTCTTTGATATTGAGAATATCAAATATCACTTTACACGCTAATTCATATGATGGGTAGCACGAAAACATTAACCCAAAGGAGTCCTTTCTCCTGACTGGCATTTTCGAGTAATACGTCATCTTGTAGCTTAGAAGTTGGCCACCTGGAGTTTATGATTAAAGCTCCCAATAGATGGCAGCACCGTCGCCGAAGCCATGCGCAAATTCCCCCTCTAGGCAGGGGGAGGGCGCTCGAGAAAAGCTACTCTACTTTCAAAGCTTAAACACACTTATGACTTAAGATTGTCCACTGTTATCTGTTCACTGTTACCCACGCATCTTTACTAACCTTTCACATCAATCCCACATAGAGGCTCAGTCTTTAACACAAGGAATTCGTGAAAATTAGCAGAGCCACAAGAACAGGATGTTTACCTTGCGGCCAGTGTGCCAGATCTTCTTAGGCATCTTTAAACCTAATTTTACAGGCAAAGGGAATAAAGTGGTGTTCAACTTCGCCGATTACAACTTAACTAAGAAGGAGGAATTTCTTTTATCTTTTGGGTTGGATTTCTGTTTACCTAATTATAAACCCTCGTATCATGAATATTACCTGCCTTTTGAGGTTCTTTTTTCCAAACTAAAGAACCTGCCTTTAAATGCAAATATGCCGAAATTTCAAACCGAACTATCTGCTTTTGCTCACACTAATTACAGCAAACTGAAAACTAGATGGGCTCCTTTCTTTAATAAAGAAGATTTAAACACACTTCGTAAACTGAGTAAAAAGGAAGACCTGATTTTTGCAAAACCACATAAAGGTAAAGGAACCGTTATTCTATACAGGGCTGATTACATTCATAAGATGCAGCATATTCTATCGGATAACTCTAAATTTCTGAAAGTTGGTGAAAAAGATTTTAAACTCATTTTTAGAAACGAGGACAGGATCAACTGTTTTTTAAAGGCCCTAAAGGACAGACATACAATTAATCAGGTTACTTACGACGAGTTTTTCGTCACTGGCTCTTCTTTCGGTGTCATGTACGGGCTCCCGAAAGTACATATGGAAAATGTTCCTATGAGGCCCATCCTTTCGTCTTATGCCACGCCTGGCTATAAAATTGCCAAACATCTGATCCCTTTATTGGAAAGCTCATTTAACAATGAACTTTGTCTTTCTAATTCCTTAGAATTCAAAAATAACATTTTGTGTCAGGATTCCGATTTAGTCATGGCTAGCTTTGATGTAAAATCTTTATTTACTAATATACCCGTGAAGGAAACAATTGAATACATTTTAGACACTATTTTTACTGAGGATGACAGTGTTCACCATGGTTTTAACCGTCATGATTTTAAGAGGTTATTGGAGTTGGCAGTGTGGGACACCGCCTTTGTTTTCAATGATTAAGTATATGTGCAGGTTGAGGGTGTGGGCATGAGTAACCCACTGAGTTACACATTCGCTAACACTTTTATGCACAAATTTGAGAGAGAGCTGCTGGACAGTTGTCCCTCTTCTTTTAAACCTTTATTCTATCGCCGATATGTAGATGACACTTTTGTTCTTTTTAAGGACCATTCGCATTGTGATTCGTTCTTACAATATGCCAATTCTTTACATTCCAACATTAAATATACATATGAATTGGAAAACAATAGCCAACTACCATTCTTAGATACGATTGTCATCCGTGAAGACGACCGTTTTCACAAAAGCATTTTTCTAAAGGCAACTTTCACAGGTCTTGGTCTTAACTTTTATAGTTTTTGTTTTTTCAGTTTTAAATTAAATTCATTGTCTACCCTCCTTCACAGAGCCATGACATTAACTTCTGATTGGAATCTTTTCCACAAAGAAATCGGAATCCTTTACGATTATTTTAAATCAAATTGTTATCCTCCTAATCTCTTTATGTAATGTGTCAGGAAAATGCTGGATATTTCATTTCATCCTCCAGCAGCAATACATTTGGCCCATAAACTTAAGTTCTATATACGATTTCCTTATGTGTATGACACCTCTTTCTTACCTCACTTAAGGACAATTTCAACTAATTATTTCCTGGCTGTTGATGTCAAGTTTGTATTGTGGTGTAGAATAGATAGGGAAATTAAATAGAGAAGAGAGAGAGAGAGAGAGAGAGGGAGAGATAGAAAGAGAAAAAGTTAGGAGAGAGAAGGAGAGAGAAATAAGAGTAAAGAGAGAGGCAAAGAACACAGGGATAACGGCCAAATGCTGTTGTGTCGTGTTATCAATATGCGAGGTGTTTACATTGCAGTATATCGTGTTTAAGCCATAAAAACAGTCGTAAAAATGGGAAATAATGGCCTCGCGATTGAAGCCAAGCAAAACATGAGTCAGCACAGTCTAAATGCTTACAACAGCTGATTCTATAGCCCCGCCTTCTCCGGAAGGTGTTTTCGTGGAAGTTCCAGGAATTTGGGGGTTGACCCAAGTGATATACTTCTTCAACCTCCAATCAATTATGTGTGGGAGGGGTCTTTCCCACACCCTCCTAAGATCACCTCCTATCAAGTCCTCTAAGGAGAGATTTGAATCACACCCACTACAGTCCTTCCAATCAGCTACTTGAAGGGGAGGCCTTGCTGATTAATCCTTCCAATAAGGCTAGAAGGAGGTGGAGATTTGCAGATAGCAAGTTTCCTGAGGGTTCGACGAGTTAGAGACCGACGAGGAGACCAGAGTCAGAACTGTGTCCTTCAAGGGAGAGTACTTCTCCCAATCGCTTCCGTGTTCCCCATATAGACTGATTCAAGAGTGATTCGTTTCTATCATTGTAACTTGTTAATTTTGTACTGATCTTTATAATATTAAGTACTAATTAAAGTGAAGAAATTACCGATCTCGTCTCTATACGCCTTTCTGAGAGATATCAATATTTAAAAGGAATAAATATACAAAGATAGCACATCATCCGCGAAGCGATCTGAAGGACACCTCGAAAGAAACCAAGGTAAGAAGAGAAAGACTAAAATCTATGCATACATATAACGAAGAACATAAAAAAAGGAACAATAAAAACATTACAAATGGTGGCAGCTAAAGTGGATCCAGAAGGCGAGACGAAACAAACAAACATTAATGAAATTATCAGTGCAATTATTTAAGTTACAGTGAAACGAAATTCTACAAAACGAACTTAGATTTTTTTTACGACGACGAACAAAATATATCAGAAGAAATAAAAATACTCCAGCGAATAGCAGCTTACAACAAGAACATCGAGTGTGAATAAAACAGTTTAGTGCGTCCCGAAGCCAAAAACATTTTGAACTGTTACCGTCAACAAATTGAGCAAGACGCCGACAGCGATAATAAGCCCAGTGTTTGCGACATTGCATCGAGTGATTGAAGAAAAACAACGTACAAACTTTCAACAAGATTCCAAAAGCGGAAAACCACAGCGGAAAAACAACGCAGACGTAGTGATCCGACAGCGAAACATTCACCGCCGAATGAACAACATTTAGTGATATCACGATATCAACAACACAACACAGTAAGGAATTTACTGTCCACTCTCTCTCTTAATAAATAAGTGAAAATATATTTTTTTTTTGCATCTTGCTATAAGATTGAAAATTAAGAAAACTCTCTCTAGTGAATAAAATTCTTTTTGCATAAATACCAGCATTACTCTCTCTATGATAAATTAATTATTTAGTAAATAATTTAGATAGGGAATTAGCTATTTTTTACTCGGTAGGTGATGATTATTTGAGAAGTTATATATGTAATTTTATGTACTTATTATAATGAATTTTGATGGTATGATGCCCAATTTCATATAAGAATTTATTTTGAGTATTGAAAAAGGTTTTAATTGTTCACTTGAACTCAATAGAGAATTTAATTTTGTTTTTTTTTTGTGTGACAATTTGACAAATTGTTTTTAATCTTGGTATAATATAACGAAATTTTTTTTTTTTGATTGATGTACTCTGAGTGAAAAATGTTTTGTGTGTGGACATGCAACGAGTATTTGATGAATTACTGAACACTGTTAGACATTCACATTACGATTTAAGACCGTCGACAATTAGACGAAGTCGAATTTCAAGACTAAATTCCCACTCCGCTGTAGTGCAAGGAAATACTAACAATAATAACACAAATAACCAGAAGCAAAATAGTGTTAATCATTCTAATACTACTAACAATAATAATAATAGTAACAATACTAATAATACTAATAATACTCGCACATTACAATTTTTTAATATGAACCAGGCGGCCGTCATAACAACCGCCACACGCTTCTGTGGACAGGTGGATGATTCCAATCCTGACAAAAGCAGACTCGAAGCCTATACTGTAAATCATTGGCTAGCAGATGCAGATAGTCGTATAATTTCAGGGGGAATAACAGATGAAAGAGCTAAGATAAATGAAGCCTTGTTGCTCGTCAGCTCAGAACATGGAGACGCACATAAAACTTTGAATTCCACAAGTTTTAGCAAACTTAATAACTATGTAGAATTTAAAGAAATTTGTTTATCACTCTGGGAACCAGTAAATCAGACTGACGGTTTATATAACCTAACTAGATTTCTTAACCCACAATATAAAACAATTGCTAATTTGTACGCAAGCGTGGAGAATGCAATAGAGAAAATAAGCGAAGATTTAGAGAAGACAGGTATTACTATAGGAGACAAGGATCAGTTTGGGGCTAGTGCCCAGAAATTAGTTGAGCTACGGCATGTATTAAATTACGTGTCATTTGGAACCATATATAATATTCTTGGAGAAGAGGAAAAGAAAGCTTTCAGAAAAATAAAACTTGATCCCAGAAAAACAAGCCTTCAAACATTGAAGACAATGAGAGAAGAAATCCAAAGGAAAGAGATAAATCTATCCAAGGAATTCGTGGGAACAACAGAAGCACAAAATGAAAGGAAAGTCAGAAATAATAATCCTAATTTTAAACTGAATAATAAATTCTATGATAATTCCAGACAAGCAGGAAATAGACCAAATACCTTCCAAGGGAAATATGCCCAAAATACTAAAAGAAAATGGAATCCAGATCAAAGGGGAAGAAACAATCTAGCAAAAAGTGGACCACACAAACCTTATAGATATGGTCACAACTCAACCACAAACACTTCAACCCAAGTGAACTATTCCGCTCAAGGGGCGAGACCCAAGACAGCCTGCGAAAACTGCGGGTATACAAATCATTTTACAAATGAGTGTAGAAAACCTAGAATCTGCACGGTTTGTAAGAAAATAGGACATTTAGC
Source organism: Macrobrachium rosenbergii (assembly GCA_039081455.1). Taxonomy (NCBI): domain Eukaryota; kingdom Metazoa; phylum Arthropoda; class Malacostraca; order Decapoda; family Palaemonidae; genus Macrobrachium; species Macrobrachium rosenbergii. Next base: position 242,479 of record JANJGK010000014.1, on the reverse strand, counting down.
AAAGAATTGCTGGTTTAAAACACAAGAAGGAAATAAAGAAATAGTTGAATTAAGTAGTAACCGCTCAACATCAAATAAGTCTTCAAATCAATGACAATTTATCCCTACACAGAATACCACAAGAAAGTCTCTTCAAGAAGATAAATTAAGAGAAGAATTAGCAAATAGGAGAAGTGAAGGTTCATCTGCACTATCCATATTGCAGAGTAAAGAAGTTGTATTTTCCATGGATGAAGAAGAAATAATCAGAAAGGATTTACCTATCATTAAAATTCCAATACAGAATAAATTATGTACTGTCCTTATGGATTCAGGTAGTACTGTAAGCATAATAGATAAACACACATTAACAAGTTACTTAGGCGTTAAAGAAACGCTAATTCAGGGTCAAAGCAAGATAATAAAAGGAGTAGCGGGTAAACAGATAAAAAGTTTAGGCAATGTGAACTTAGAAATAGACCTTTCGTCACATAAAACTGTTGAAAGTTTTATAGTTCTAGAAGACAGGTTCTTTCCCGCACAGGTGTTGTTCTCATATAAATTAATGAAGAAATGTGGAATTATACTGAATTGCCGAGAAGGAAAAATTAACCTTACACAAGATAATAAAAAGAGCGTATGCTTTACGCTTGAAGAAAAAAAGTTTCACCCAAATCTGATCAATTTGTCTGAGATGACTTCAACAAGCGACAAAGACATACAGAAAATAATCTATCATCAAGAGAACAATCAAATTAAAATGAATGGTAACGGAAAGGAGGAATTTCCACAATTACAGACTAGAAAGTTAAGATGTGCACATCCAGAAATAATACCCTCCAACAAAAGAAGTGACCCAGAAATAAATAAAGGTGATCTCCAGTGTTCTGAATATGACAAGGAACAAGACATTTATGATGATAATTATACAGAGATAAATACAGAACATTATAGCAATGTAGTAATCAGCTATGATAATGAAGGGAAATTAGTAAATGAGGTACTGTTGTTAAACAAAATAAATAAAGTAGATATAAATGATATAATAGCAGTAACTGAAGAAGCTAGTGTAGATGCAGAACATTGTTACTTTGCAGAAACAAAAGATGAGGAAGTATGTTGTGTAAGCACTGCTGATGATAATAAAGTACAATTAATACTAAACAGACAGGTCATTTTGCATCCAAAATGTTTAACAAAAATACATCTAAGGGGAAAAGAAGAGATAGGAGTCAAAGATGTTCTTTTACTAAATGAAGAGTTACCAGAATTTGTCAGAATGGATAATTCTTTAGTCCACATGAAGGGTGATACTTGTGAAGTTTGTCCAGAACTACTCAGATAACAAACTAACACTTTATGCAGGCATTATCTTTTGTAAAGGAATACCTATTCACAATCCATTACTAACATTAGAAGAAGAAGCATTTTTCTCTGTAACTGGTCAAACATCTGAATTAAGCAAAGAAGTGAATAAAACAGATTTTCCAGAAAACAAAGATAGATTAATTCAAGTATTAGAAAAATACAGAGATGTAATGGCAATAGAAGGAGATAAATTAGGTAGAACAAATGTCCTAAGGCATAAAATTGTATTAGATGATGGAACAAAACCATTCTTTATTCCTAATTACAGATTACCAATAAGCCAAAGACCCATAGTTGATAATTTGATAGAAGAAATGAAGAAAGATGGGGTAGTTATTCCTTCTAAATCTCCATATAATTCTCCATTACTACTTGTTCCAAAGAAAGATGGAAATTGGAGACTTGTGATAGACTATAGAAAGTTAAATTCCAACACCATCCCCGATAGAATGCCAATGCCAGTGATTCAAGATATGTTAGCTCAATTAGGAGGTGCAAGGATATTTTCATCTTTAGATTTACTTAGTGGATACTGGCAAGTACCTTTAGACGAAGAGTCGAAACCATTCACAGCCTTCAGCACACACAAGGAACACTTGCAATTTGAAGTCATGCCATTTGGACTCACTTCGGCTCCTTTAACGTTTGTTAGATTAATGCTTCAAATATTAGGGGCTATAGAAAATGTTGCAGTTTACTTAGATGATGTTATCATTTTTAGCAAAGATTTAGAAAGTCACCTCAAAACATTAGAATTAGTATTGGAGAGATTAAGAAGAGCAGGATTAAAAATCAAATTAAAGAAATGTCAATTCTTAATGAAATCTTTGGAATACTTAGGACATGTAATTAGTGAAGATGGTCTGCGAATGCAAGCAGGCAAGATAAAAGCAATAGTTGAATATCCAGCTCCTACCAATTTGAAAGCATTGAGAAGATTCCTAGGAATGGTAGGCTACTATAGACCTTTCATTAAAGGCTTTGCTACAATAGCCAAACCATTAACAGAATTAAAAAAGAAAGATGTCAAATATGAATGGAATAAAGAACAAGAGACAGCTTTCCAAACACTAAAGAGTAAAATGACCAGGAATCCCGTACTAGTCTACCCAGATTTCTCGAAGGACTTTTACTTAGCCTGTGATGCATCAAGTACCGGGCTAGGGGCTGTATTATTACAAAAGGACAAAACAAGAATGAGAGCAGTATATTATGCCAGTACAGTTTTGAATGCTGCAGAGAAAAATTATAGCACAATAGAAAGAGAATGTTTAGCATTATACTAGGGTCTAAGGAAATTTAGACACATAATTTTAGGACATAAAGTCAATGTACTTACTGATCACAAACCAATTTGTGATTTGTTTAAGAAGAGAACTTTTACAAATAACATGAAGTTCAATAAATGGTTCATTAGTGTGTTAGAATTTGCACCAGAATTCAGATATATCCCAGGAAAATTTAATACACTAGCAGATGCATTATCCAGAGCCCAAGAAGAAACAGAGAAATGTATTACCACTAATACTTTTTGTTTTAGCTGTCAAGTGGTAGATTTAGATTTGGAAAGTACAAATACAACAAGGAATGGATACAGAAATCAGGCATATAATAGGACAACTAATGATAGATGAATCTTTAAAACCTGATTTTGTTTTAATCAATGGATTACTGTATAAAAGACCAACAGAGAAGAATGGTTATTCTCGACTATACATCCCGAAAACACTAATCAGAGAAGTTTTAGAACTAACACACTCATACAAGTTAGCAGGACATCCTGGAATCAAAAAGACAACTAGAATCCTAACCAGAAATTATTTTTGGCCCCATTGTAGTGAGGATGCCAAGAACTTTGTACAAAACTGTGTAGTTTGTAATCGAAATAAAGGTAACGTAAATCCAAAAGCTCCTCTTGAAAAATACCCATCGGAGTTGAATCCATTTCAGGTCGTATCTATGGACTTTTTAGGTCCATTTCCTACAACTGTTAGGGGGAATAAACAAATATTAGTCTTTTTAGACTATCTAACAAGATATGTAGAGATTGTACCAGTAAGAAATAGAGATGCAATCACAGTAGCAGAAGCTCTTAAATCTAGAATTATTACGAGACATTCATGTCTCCAAGTTCTTCTTTCTGATAACGCAGCAGAATTTACTATTGAACTTTTAAGAAAATTATGTGAATTTTATGAGATAAATAAATGTCAAATCACAGCATATAAACCAAGTTCAAATGGAGCAGTAGAAAGAACGAATCGTAAGATAAAGGATATCCTGAAAACTTTAGTTAAACCTAATACAGAAGACTGGGATTTAGCTTTGGAAGACGTACAGTTTACTATAAACAATACTGTAAATGAGACAGTAGGAGAATCACCACACTACTTGTTATACGGATACGAGAAGAGACTACCAAATACGTTACTAGATGATGCAACACCACCCCGACATACTTATAACTACGATGACTATATTGCCTGGAAAACTAGACGTACATATGAAACGATCAAACAGACGAGGACTAGACTTAAGGAAGCTCTGAGTGTCCAAGCAAAGTACTATGACAAAAATACAGCTAAACCAAAAATTGTAGTAGGTGCTCAGGTATATGTTCAGAATCATGTTCCAGAAGGTCCTAATGTAAAAGTATCCGCAAAGTTCCAAGGTCCTTATAGGGTATTAGAAGTGTTGAAGTTAAATAAGCTAAAGATCATAAGTGAGAGTGATCTAAAGGAAAGAATTGTTCATACCAATCATATAAAGGTAATAAAAACAGACTCTTGGTCCAATAAGAGAATAGTTGAATTATTGAAAGAAGTTGAACAGGAACCAATAAATAACAAATACAATTTAAGAAAAAGATAAATTTATGTAAAGTGTTGAACTATTAGATATAAACAATGTGTAGGCATTAAAATACCTCATGTATACAGAATATCTGATAAGGCTTATTCTTACAGATACAAACATGCGGTTCTTCTTGGTTATCATAACACTGCTTTATGTGTCATCTGAGGTGGTGATCCGGAAGGGTGCACTACTAGAGAAAAAGGGATCTGTGAAATTAATAAAGGACTTGGGCATAGTGAGTATTGACATTACATCAGTGCTTATCAATGAAATGACATTGAAAGATGTCCAAAGGGAACTAAAATCATTAATTAGGAAAAGTGAAAATAACAGTGTTTTACCATTGTTGGAAAAACTAGATAATGACATAGGAAGTGTGTTAAATACAAGATCCAAACGATCCCTCTTACCTTTTATAGGAACAGCACTTAATCAATTATTTGGAGTCGCGACAGACTCTAATGTAGAAAAAGAAAGTGCCCGTATAGACAAACTGGAGAAATGGGCAGCAACAAGAGGCACTGTGTTAAATAAGATTATAAGCTCTCTAAACTTAAACAGTGATGAATTGAAAAAAATAAAGGAATTTATTAATCAAGTGAACACAAATATTACCAAAGAGATTAAGATAATAACAGATGAACAACATTTAAGTACATTTATGAACAATGTTAGAATTGTATTGCAAGACCATAAAGATCTATTAAATGCCATTTTGTTAGCCTATAAAGGAATATTAAGTCCAACATTAATAAACCCAAGAGAATTAGAGGGCATAATTAGTGAGTTTTTGGTAGAAGGACATTATACCCCTATGGTAAAGGATATAATGGTCTATTATAATTTGATAACCACCAAGGTAGTTAAGAATAAGATCCTTCTAATTTTACCTTTTAATCAAAAAGAGGCAGATGTACTGATGTCCATACATCCTTTTCCCATGTTGATAAAGGAAAACGTAATTATCTCAAATGTCAACCACATCAATTTTGCATTAGAAGAACATGGACTAATGATGTCATTTATTACTGATGCTCAGTTAAGAGATTGTATACTTTTGAAAGATAAAGAGTATATTTGCAACCTTGACAACCTGTATGAAACTACTAATGCCTATCCTTGTGTTCAAGAAATAATTGAAAACAAGAATCAAGAGACAGTACTGTGTACACAATTATCCAAACATGATTTTGTTTCCATTATAGTAGAACAGTCAGTTTTTGTTTTCACTGAGTTCAGTAACAGCAACTATTAATTGCCATAATATAAGTACTGAAATTAATTTCAATAATGTCCATGCTTTTGATAAGACTTGCAAGTTAGTTATTCCTAATAAATTATATTATGAACCTCATGTCTTCACAGAAATCACAATCCATAAAAATAAGCCCTACATGAACTACTCTAGTGAAGTTAAAGAATTTAAACTGTCTCAGTTAGAGTTCTTCTTCCCAGCTTGTTCCCATTTTTATATGGGGTCGCCGAGACTGTCTCAGTTAGAGTTAAAACAAATAAATGAGTTGGCTTTAGTAGATGAATTTTTCTATTACAAAGAAAATGTTTCACCAATTCTGTCTCTGTTCAATTTGGTCACAATCATTATTGTAATAATAGTGTTTGCAATTTTGGTCAAACGTGTGGTAATTTCAAATGTTGAGAAGATTATAACAGAAATAAAAAGGACCAATGAAGAGTAAAATTATCTTATACACATAATTTGCTGCTGAATTCTTTATGTATTATTATTTGCATTGTGTGTTAAAACAATTAACCATTTTTACAGTATAACAATTCATTATATATATATATATATATATATATATATATATATATATATATATATATATGTATGTATGTATGTATGTATGTATGTGTATCTCTTTGATTCATAATATAATGTATGTGAATTTTCTACAATATGTTCTTGATTGATTTTATTTGCATTAGTGCATTGACACTGTTTGTGCAATTTAAATTTTTTTTTTTGAGAATTTACTTGATGGGCAATCATATAAATGCTTTATTTTATTTGTGATTTTGCAATCATCCATTGAAATATATTCTTTTTGTCACACTGAGGGCAGTGTGAGGTAGCGTGACCGAGTGATGTTGTGGTGTAGAATAGATAGGGAAATTAAATAGAGAAGAGAGAGAGAGAGAGAGAGAGAGGGAGAGTTAGAAAGCGAAAAAGTTAGGAGAGAGAAGGAGAGAGAAATATGAGTAAAGAGAGAGGCAAAGAACACAGGGATAACGGCCAAATGCTGTTGTGTCGTGTTATCAATATGCGAGGTGTTTACATTGCAGTATATCGTGTTTAAGCCATAAAAACAGTCGTAAAAATGGGAAATAATGGCCTCGCGATTGAAGCCAAGCAAAACATGAGTCAGCACAGTCTAAATGCTTACAACAGCTGATTCTATAGCCCCGCCTTCTCCGGAAGGTGTTTTCGTGGAAGTTCCAGGAATTTGGGGGTTGACCCAAGTGATATACTTCTTCAACCTCCAATCAATTATGTGTGGGAGGGGTCTTTCCCACACCCTCCTAAGATCACCTCCTATCAAGTCCTCTAAGGAGAGATTTGAATCACACCCACTACAGTCCTTCCAATCAGCTACTTGAAGGGGAGGCCTTGCTGATTAATCCTTCCAATAAGGCTAGAAGGAGGTGGAGATTTGCAGATAGCAAGTTTCCTGAGGGTTCGACGAGTTAGAGACCGACGAGGAGACCAGAGTCAGAACTGTGTCCTTCAAGGGAGAGTACTTCTCCCAATCGCTTCTGTGTTCCCCATATAGACTGATTCAAGAGTGATTCGTTTCTATCATTGTAACTTGTTAATTTTGTACTGACTTGTTAATTTTGTACTGATCTTTATAATATTAAGTACTAATTAAAGTGAAGAAATTACCGATCTCGTCTCTATACGCCTTTCTGAGAGATATCAATATTTAAAAGGAATAAATATACAAAGATAGCACATCATCCACGAAGCGATCTGAAGGACACCTCGAAAGAAACCAAGGTAAGAAGAGAAAGACTAAAATCTATGCAAACATATAACGAAGAACAAAAAAAAAGGAACAATAAAAACATTACATTTGTCTTAATGAACCCTAGGACTATAGGTAGTATGTTGCGTCATAAAGAGAGATTACCTCCCTTAATGCAGTCCGGTGTTCTCTATATTTATACTTGCTGCCGATGCAACAGGAAGACTTACGTTGGCAACACGCGCCGCCTGCTTAAGGTGAGATGTGATGCACATATGGGCATCAGTTTCAGTACAGGGTGTAAACTATCCAACCCAGAACTATCTAACATTAAGAATCATGGGAAATTTTGCAAAAATAATATAAATTATAAGGATTTCAAGATATTATCAAGCCCATATGAGCACCACCTTCCAATATTAGAATCTCTAGCTATAAAGAAACTAGTTCCCACCTTAAACAACCATTCTTCATCTGTTCCCTTGTACATAGCTTAAACCACGCCCTTCTTGTTGTTTACTTTCGGTGCATTTTCCATACAGCAACTGAACTCCGTTGAGACAAGGTGTCTTTTTAACTACTCTTAACTTTTCTTGTACCGTAATTTTTATTTCAATGATGTATCTTACTTTGCCTTGCTTTATTCAATGTATTTTGCGTGTCAACAAAAAATAATTTATGCTGTATTGCTTATCAGTTTTTTATCTTTGATTTTAGCCTGGATGATGAGACACTGGTCTCGAAACGTCGCTGTAGGAATAAAGTAATTATGTTTCATGCTGTCTACTTCCACGCTGCCTGGTTTTGTATGATATGTATATACATATGTATTTACATATATGTATGTATGCTATATATATACATATATATATTCATATATATGTATGTATGGTGTATATATATACATATATATTTATATATATATATATATATATATATATATATATATATATATATATATATATATATATATATATATATATATATATGTGTGTGTGTGTGTGTGTGTGTGTGTGTATATATATATATATATGTATATATATATATGTATATATGTATATGTATATATATATATGTATATATATATATATGTATATGTATATATATATATATATATATATATATATATATATATATATATATATATATATATATGTATATGTATATATGTATATGTATATATTTATATATATGTATATATGTATATATATATTTGTTGTCGGACCCCATTTCTTTCCTTCAAAGGGCCCAACTCTAAGGTAGCGCAACCGGGGTGGCGGTGTGGAAGTTATTTGTAGCAGGACAAGTGGTTCTTTAAAGACAGTTATTAAATTATAAATTACTAAGGTTAAAGGGAAAATGATTAATTGTTCCCGTTTCTTCTTTATTTGCACTTCTTGTCTTACAGTTCCACCTATAGTTTCTTAACTGTTTCTTAATGGTTCAAGACTTTAAAATAATGGTTTCGAGAGACTAAACGAATTAGATTAAGGGTACTGAGATTTTGAGGGTCAATGAGGCACTACACACTTATTGCGTTGTCTTCTGTTCTTCGGTTTCTTTTCTGCTTCCCCTCACTTCGGAATAGTTCTCTCTCTCTCTCTATCTTCCCACTCTGCTTAGACTCTGCTCTTTTCCCCCTTTCTGACTCTCCTCAAACTGATTCTACACTGATTCCCCTTTTCAACTCTCCTCTTTTTCCTGTCTGCCTGTCCTTATATCTCCCATTTTCCCTTGTGTCAACCATGACGTCATATTCTGGGCAGGTACTGCTTTCCTGAGGCACCTCCTCCACTTGCTTCATTCCAACTTTTGGAGGTGTGTTTTAAGGAATTCCTGTTGATTATTGGGTATTTGCTCCTTGTAGGACGTCTCTATGTCTCTGGCACTGATGACATTTGATTGGCCAAAACATCTAGGCTTGACCTGTGGGCGTGGCTTATTTCCTTGGGCTCTCCTTCGAAGTCAAGGGGGGCGAGGGTGTTTTCCCACACTTTGCTAACCATATATTTCAGAAAATATGGCTGCTACAATTTTAAAGGACACATATATGCATTTCATAGCTTCAATGCTTTAAGATGTGATGAAAGAATTTTTGGAGTCAGATGGAACTAGGTCGAGAGACTCGATGTAAAATCTTTGTGTTCAGCAAATAGTTTGATTCCTCAGCTATCTGCGTGAGAACCTCAGCAATATTGCCGGTCAGGTGATCTCCGAAGTGTTATGTATATTCGTGAGTACGTGCGTTAATTTGATCTAGATTATGCCAAAATCTGCCCTAAAAGTGAGTTTGATCGTTCATTAACATGATAGAACTGCAGTTGTCTAGACGTAGCTTTGGAGAGGATCCAGGCTTTGGAAATCGACAGATAAGGTAGAGTTTGAAATCTCTGTTTTTATGGGAGGAAATTGAACTTGTGATTTTTACCATGATTTTCTAATCATTATGAACTTTTGAACTGGTGTGGGAGATTTAATATGAATATTCATACCTCTTTTATATTATTATTTTGTTATGTTACGTTTGCCATATCTTGGCTATGCATTTTACACTTTCCATTATTGTGTTTCGCATTTCATATATTTTTGGGAGTTTTCTATCATGTTTAATTCTTCCGACAGATGTCTGTGGACAGTGTGGACTGGTTCGAATAACATGTGGTAGACTGTTTTTTTGACATGACTTTAGTTATTGATTTGGGGAGTATGTGTGATTTTGGATATTTTCAGGCTATTAGCCATAGTGAGACTTCTTTAATCAGAAGTGTTTTGCAGTTCAGAGTTTAGTTATCTGACTCGATAATTCATTTATTATGCATTTTAATCTTTGCTTTGTTTTATTCATTTCTTGTTGGGTTATTTGAATAATAAACTTATTTTTGTAGAAACTATTGCGTTTCTTTAAATAGTCCATTTAATTGCTTTGGTGAGAATGAGTGAGATTCGGGTGGGTGAACTTCGGAAAACGATGAGAGAGAGAGAGAGAGGCAATACACGGTGAGAGAGAGAGAGAGAGAGAGAGAGAGAGAGAGAGAGGGAGGAGAAAAAAAAGGATGCAAGTGTTATCGTGAGCGAACCTTTTTACGCCTTTTTCCTGAAGAAAGATCGTTAGATCACGTTACGTACACTTTCAAAAAGTGTTAATTCTGTTTCTTGTAACAGAGTTAAATGGTGGCAGGCGGTACCTCATGAATTTTATGTCTTTAATGGTAGCGAAAGAGGGAGATTACTAATAGACTAATTGGTAACGTTGATGCCCAAGGCATAGCCGACCTCACCCAAGGCGACGAGTCAGTGTTGAATGACTGAGTGGGTCGTGATTACGTGTATACACGGGTGATTATGCGCTAATACGGGGAACGTTTTTTTTTTCCGTCTCTATTCGAGTATTGGAGTGGGGAGTTGTGAAATAGATCTGGATGATCTCTAGAGCAATTTTGGGGTTAACAAAATACCCAAATAAGTGTGAATAGAGGCGATTGTGAGTTAATTACGCAAAGTGATTAGTCAACAATAATCACGCTGGTGTTTTTTGCTTCGTCTTCGAGTGGGTGACGTCACAGGTTAGAAGTCGAGAGATAGGTGCTCCGTTTTCTGTTTCAAATTGGTAAGTACCCCATTCTCGTAAGTTGCGCAGAACGCCGTTTTCTATTCTTCTTTTAGAGGGGTAACTTGTACCTTTCTCTAGTGTTCTTTTTGGTTTCTTTTTTTATGTTGTTACGCTCAGGGCGTGTGATTACTCACAAATGCCGGACGATGCAGCAAGCACATCCCAATCAGTTGTGGTGCATAAAGTGACGAGCATTAGTGCGGGAATTAGTAATTTTAAAGGGTTAGTTGACGGGAAGCCAACCCAAAATATAGAAACTTTCATTGAGTCAGTGAACAATTATCTGAATTCCAAGAAAATTACGAATGGCGCTGAGCTTTAACAGAGGCTAAATCATTTCTGGATTTAGATAAAGGAGATATTGGGAAACGAGCACGCAGTTTCGGGTTCAGAAGGTGTAAAACTTGGAATGAACTGCAGAAATTTCTACGAGCTACTTATGGCGGAGTTCAACGTGAATGTGCAGTTCGGAATTTGCGAGAGTTTCTCAAATAAAGAAGGGCAATGATTCACTAGTCACATACAGTGCGAATTTATTTGATGCAGTAGTTGAGTTAAAGAAATCTATAATAGGCTCTCATGGGTAACTGGAAATAATATCTCCTTAGATAATTTTGAAAGATTGTTACACTTTGCTTGCCTTTTAACGTCGATCCCAGATGTAATTGTAGATAGTTTTGATAAGAGAATTGATCAGGATACAGACGAATCCTCTTTGTTTGCACAGATTAACAAAAATCTAGCAAAATGCCCAGCACTGGACAGTACTTTTGTACAGGGAGGTGCAAAGATGTCAGCTGCGGTTTCCAAACCACAGAATAATGATAGTCCCTCGCATTCGAGAAATGATGCAACAGCGAAGACATGTGCACGAGTAGAATCGAAGAAAATTCCAGAGAGATCAGTCACAACGATACGTTGTTTTAATTGTGATAAACTAGGACATAGTAAATCAATTGCAGAGTGAGATATTGTTCAGTTTGCAAATCTTCAGATCATGGATGGAGATTTTGCCCAGCCACAAAGAGTAGAGATTATTCAGGGAAGTCACGGGGAGGTTTTTCTAGATATGACAGGAGAATTCCACATGATGCAAGTTCTAGATACACAAAGGAACAGCAGAAGTTTCACAAGATAAGTTCGAAAACAGACACAGGATAATGACTAATCAGGTCTTAGAGTCATTAGAACCTAGGCCGATTGTACGTGGATTCTCTAATGGCAATGAAATTTTTATTTTCATTGATTCTGGTAGCTCAGTTAACTTAGTAAATGCTGACCTTTTCCACTCGAGGTTTCCAGAGTGCAAATTAGTCCCTTCTAGTGAGACAGTGTGTGATGTACAAGCGAGGAAACTGATATTTTAGGTTCGTCATTTCTTACGCTTTGTATCGGCAGAAAGACAATAGTAGAATCATTTTTGGTCATAGAAGGATTAGCCTTAGGTGAAATGGTTTTGCTAGGACACCCTTCTTGTATGCGACATAACATCAACATTCTTACGGGAGTTCAGGGGATTACAATAGGTGAGTCAGGTTGTTTTGTTCCATATATACACAGGAAAAAACTTGTGAGAAACCTAAGACACAGTCTGAGACATGTGTAACACAGTCATTAGAGAGTGAAGATATTCCGCAAAGATCTTTCAAAGGATTTTTGTTGGAAGATATTGAATTGCAACCGCGAGTTCCTACATTAGTTAAAGTGTCGCTGAAAGAGAAGAATTTTCCTTCTCAAGTGTGCGTTGTTGAGGGAACCGAGAAATTCAAAGACGTTGTGAGTACGGTGTCAGTGAATGAAATTTCAGTCGCAGGCGTGACTTCAGTAGAATTAGTTAGCTATCAAGACTCAGTGAAAAAATATCACAAGGGTACTTATGTAATCGATTTTGAAGAGTTTAATGAAGAGCATAAATTAGTGAGTTTTTGTGGAGACGGGAATATGTTTCCTAACGAGGAGCAACGTTCCGAAGTCAGGTTCTACATGAACATTTGGCTAAAGTTGATTATCCTGAGTATTCAGATAAAGTAGAGAAAGTGTTGAAAGAATATCTAGATATCATTGCTTTGAAGGGAGATAAATTGGGAGTTACAGATGTTTTAGAACATTCAACCCGCCTAGAAAAAGGTACAAACCCCATATATATTCCAGCATATCGAATTCCTTTTAAGATCAGAGAAGAAGTAGAAAAAGAAGTTCAGAGGTGGGAGTCGGAAGGCATTATCAGACCGTCCAATTCTCCGTTTAATTTTCCTTTGCTTGCAGTTCCTAAGAAAGACGGTAGTATCAGAGTTTGTGTAGATTTTCGTAAATTGAATGAAAAAACATGCCCAGATAGATATCCTGTAGCTTGTTTGCCTGATTTGTTTGTTGAGATCGGTGGCAAGAATATATATTCATCTATAGATCTTATGCAAGGGTTTTTACAGGTTCCCCTTTGTGAGAGTAGCCGTAAATATACAGCATTTTCGGTACCAAAGGGACATTACGAGTTTAATAGGATGCCTTTTGGATTACAAGGGTCCCCAATAACATTTACTAGACTGGTTAACACAGTACTTCATGGCTTGTTAGGAAAGTCGGTGTTTGTGTACATGGATGACATTCTCATATGCACAGATACAATTGAAGAATATCTAAAGGTGTTAAAAGAAGTCCTCAAGCGATTACGGTTCGCTGGATTAAAGGTCAAATTGGCCAAATGTGAGTTTCTGAAGAGAAAAATTGTCTATTTAGGACATGTTATCTCTAAAGAGGGAGTTAGAGTGAATGATGAGAAAGTTAAAGCCATTGTGAATTTTCCAGTTCCCAAAACCAGGAAACAGATTCGTTCGTTCCTAGGTATGTCGGGTTTCTTTCGCCGTTTTGTGCGGAATTTTTCTACAATAGCGTCTCCATTGACAGATTTGTTACGAGAAGACGTTAAGTTTGTTTGGGGTGATAGTCAACAACTAGCTTTTGAGAAGCTTAAGAATGCTTTGGTGAACCCACCAGTTTGAAGTTTCCAGATTTTAGTCAACCGTTCACCTTAGTGACTGACGCGAGTCAGGAAGGTATAGGTGCGTGTTTGATGCAGAAATTTGAGGGGAAATTACACCCAATTGCTTTTTATAGCAGAAAGTTCAAAACGCGTGGTAGTAACGAAAGGCTGATGTCAGTTGTGGACAAGGAGGCTTTCGTAGTCGTCTCTAGCCTTGTTCATTTTAAGATGTTGTTGTTGGGAAATAAAGTTGAGATTTTTACAGATCATCAACCGTTGTTAGAGCTTTTTAATAAGCCAAATTTGTCGCCCAAGAGAGCACGTTGGTTCCTAACATTGAGAGATTTTGATGCAAACCTCAAATACATTGAAGGTAAGCATAATGTAGTTGCAGATGCATTGAGCAGATATTTTCCGGTTGAGGATGAGGAAATACACACCGAATCCTGTGTGGGAGAAGAGAGTAAATATTTGGTGTCTAATGTCTCTGATATTAGTAGTTCTGAGAGATCGCATGTAGAGGACATACACGTTTCTACAGTGCATACTTCGGGGAGAAATAGTGAGTCGGCAGTCTCGGGAGAGATTGTTATTCGTGATAGTGAGAGTAACGCAGTGTGTTATATTACGGGTGAAAATGTCACTTGGGACGTAGGCTTGCTTGAACAAAAGCAAGATGAAGATAAATTGTTGTCAGATGCTAAGGCATTTCTTAGGGAGTTTCACCGAAGAAAGGGTATAAGTTGCCTTTTTCTGGTCTAGAGTTGGAGAATAATTTATTGGTGAGGAAAGTTAAGTATAACTTGCGAAGTACTCGAAGCATGGGTGAGATTACACAAATCATCGTGCCAGAGAGTCTAGTACCACAAGTTCTAGACATTGTACATTGTAAATTTGGTTCTCCTCATTTGGGTGTGGACAAGACGTATGAAAACGTCAGGTCAAAGTTCTTTTGGAAAAATATGTTTTCCGCAGTAGAAGCCTTTGTGAAGAAGTGCGCTATTTGCAATGCGAATAAGCCAGCGACGACAGTGTCGTGTCGTTTGAGTTCATATCCCATACCACATAGGCCGTTTCAGAAAGTGCATATGGATATTCTGGGTAACTTCTCAGAGTCCGCTTATGGTTATAGACATTTATTAGTAGTTGTTGATGAGTTGACTCGCTTTGTCGAGATTTTCCCACTGAAATACAAATCAGCTGAGGAAGTTGCTATAGCGTTCTTTAAGGGGATAATTTGTCGATATGGTGTTCCTGAATGTCTGATCACAGACAATGGTAGGAGTTTATTAATAAGACTTAGACGGTCTTGCTAATTTGCTGGGAATAAAGAAGTATCTATAATCCCGTATAGACCTGAAGCGAATGGGTTGTGTGAGAGGGCGAATCGGAAAGTAATCGAAGCTTTGCGCATGACGGTGGGTGGTTCCGATACACATTGGGACAGATCGTTGGATGAAGTGCGATATAGTATCAATACTATGATGAATGACACAATTAAGATATCTCCAGCAGAAGCTTTGTATGGGTACAAGTTGAAAGGACCTTTTGATTTGTTACCAGAGCGAGTTCAGGTTGATGTTACGGTCACTTCATTGATAAATACAGCGAGAGAAAGATTTGCACGTATCAGTAAAGAACTTGAACTTAGTTCGCGTGCAATGGTAGAGAAAAGTAACGCGAAATCGAGGGGAGTAGCTTTTTCGATGGGTGATAGAGTGTTTGTTAAAGTGAATGTTCGGGATGATCTGAATTATAAATTAAGTCCGAAGTTCCACGGACCTTTTGAGATTGTAGAGATCAAAAGAGGGAATAGATTTGTAGTTAAAGATGTAAATACTGGAGTGACGAAATTGACCCATATTTCGAAGTTAAAGAAAGTTGGGATGTAATGGAACATTTGTATATAGTTAGAGGGATAAATGGGTTAATATTTGTATATATATGATATTTATTTATTTTTTTTTTTGTCTCTTGTTCATTTTGGATGTTGAAGTTCTTAATCATTTGTTTTCGAATGATTTTAGGAATTGAGACATGGGCTAATTTCATACGAGATTTGACCCGTGTGTTAGTGTGTTATGGTGTTATTGTGTTATGATGTGTTTTGTCATCTGACGCAATATCTTTGTTGTTTAGGATTATTTTTTTTGGGGGGAGGTACTTAGTATATCGGACCGAACAAGTCTGATTTTTTTTTTCGGGTTGGGAGATCGTATTTGAGTATTTGGATTTTTTTTTCAGTTTCTTTTTTTTAAAATGAAGGGAGCTGTATTGTGAGTAATTGTAGTCGTTAAGATCGTGGGAGCGATTGCCATTACGTCAATTGCTATTTTGTTGAGAATTAGTTAGGTGTTGCGAAATATTTGCTAACCGGAGTAGAACTTTCATGTCTTTTACGAGATGTGATACCTTTTAGTGTTTGGATAGGGTTCTCGAGTATTTTTTTTTTGTTGGATAGAATTTTTTTTTTGTGAGTGAGTTCCGTAGAGTTGTTGTGTGTTTAATAGTGAGTTGATTGTGATTATTCTGAGATACACACTTGGAATTAGTTCACATTGAGAGTGTTTGACTTTTGCATTAGTAGTTTTGTTTGGTTCAGTAACATGAAACCTTTTTGTTGTTAGACCTTTTTCGAGTCATTTTTGGAGACTCAGTAGTGACATGGGATAGATTAGAGACCATGTTCATTTTGGGAGATCAATGTTAAGGTTCGGGAGTTGATTATAAGACGAGTTGTACTTTAGTTAGAGAGAAGTGTGTGTGTGTGTGACAGTAGTATTTTCCAGTTGCGAGTTATGTCTGTGGGTGGTTGTGAGTTATCATTAGTTCAAGGACAGACTCCGACAGAATGTGACTTTAGACAGTTCCTGCGAGATTACCACATTGAGTCCACCAGTACTCTTCCTGCCGTGTTTTACAAGGAGTATGCAGTTACAATGATGTGCCAGAGCAACAAGTCGACATCATTTGTTCTTCAAGGATCCAAGCTGTTTGATGCTGCATGCCGTGTGATGTCTACGGACTTTCTCGTACTTAGCCGTGCTGTATTCAACAGCTCCGAGAAGATAATTATGCGTCATACGCATAACGAGCATTTGGTAATGGCGGTACCTACAACCAAGGTGCAAATGACGGTTCCACCGTTGGAAGACATTGACGATTCCGTGATGTTCCAATATCAGGAATATATTATGCCGACAATTTTAATTGTCTTAATAGCTATTTTACTGATAATTCTTGTTGTGGGAGTAGTAAAGCTTATTCGTGTTTGTAAGATTACATGTAAAGGCTCTAAGAAAACAACCCCAGTGACTTTGGAAGTGCGTCATGAGAGCAGTCCTTAAAGCTGCAGTGCAGTAGACATTGCTAATTGAGCATAGCTCTATTTTGTTATGTTTTATACCTATGCTTTTGTTTTAGTTTGCCGTTAAGGAGAGCGAGACGCTCTTATGTGGTGGCCGAGCTCTATTTCAGAAAATATGGCTGCTACAATTTTAAAGGACACATATATGCATTTCATAGCTTCAATGCTTTTAAGATGTGATGAAAGAATTTTTGGAGTCAGATGGAACTAGGTCTAGAGACTCGATGTAAAATCTTTGTGTTCAGCAAATAGTTTGATTCCTCAGCTATCTGCGTGAGAACCTCAGCAATATTGCCGGTCAGGTGATCTCCGAAGTGTTATGTATATTCGTGAGTACGTGCGCTAATTTGATCTAGATTATGCCAAAATCTGCCCTAAAAGTGAGTTTGATCGTTCATTAACGTGATAGAACTGCAGTTGTCTAGACGTAGCTTTGGAGAGGATCCAGGCTTTGGAAATCGACAGATAAGGTAGAGTTTGAAATCTCTGTTTTTATGGGAGGAAATTGAACTTGTGATTTTTACCATGATTTTCTAATCATTATGAACTTTTGAACTGGTGTGGGAGATTTAATATGAATATTCATACCTCTTTTATATTATTATTTTGTTATGTTACGTTTGCCATATCTTGGCTATGCATTTTACACTTTCCATTATTGTGTTTCGCATTTCATATATTTTTGGGAGTTTTCTATCATGTTTAATTCTTCCGACAGATGTCTGTGGACGGTGTGGACTGGTTCGAATAACATGTGGTAGACTGTTTTTTTGACATGACTTTAGTTATTGATTTGGGGAGTATGTGTGATTTTGGATATTTTCAGGCTATTAGCCATAGTGAGACTTCTTTAATCAGAAGTGTTTTGCAGTTCAGAGTTTAGTTATCTGACTCGATAATTCATTTATTATGCATTTTAATCTTTGCTTTGTTTTATTCATTTCTTGTTGGGTTATTTGAATAATAAACTTATTTTTGTAGAAACTATTGCGTTTCTTTAAATAGTCCATTTAATTGCTTTGGTGAGAATGAGTGAGATTCGGGTGGGTGAACTTCGGAAAACGATGAGAGAGAGAGAGAGAGGCAATACACGGTGAGAGAGAGAGAGAGAGAGAGAGAGAGAGAGAGAGAGAGAGAGAGAGAGAGAGAGAGAGAGAGAGAGAGAGAGAGAGAGAGAGAGAGAGAGAGGAGAAAAAAAAGGATGCAAGTGTTATCGTGAGCGAACCTTTTTACGCCTTTTTCCTGAAGAAAGATCGTTAGATCACGTTACGTACACTTTCAAAAAGTGTTAATTCTGTTTCTTGTAACACATATGTTTCCTTCGCAGGACCCTCGTGGATTTCGAAGGCACGGCCAGATGCAATTTCTCTTAGTGCCTCGTTAGTGCTGGTGTGTTTTTGAAGATATGGTTGGCGACTTGTTGTGACAGGCTGGGAGATTTATGAGTTTATGGTCCTTTTGTACTGACCCGAATGGAAATAGGATATTTCCACTTCGAAAAAATGTTTTTCTCTATTCTCTTGATACAGTCTCGGCCATGCTACCTAACTGTCTCCCGACAGTTTTCTAAATAAACAAAACAGTATGGACTACGAGGGCTCCTAACAATGTGCACATTTTGCATGACAAATTCCTTCTATGAATCTGGCTTTAAGTGTTACAACAATCGTAAATGATATATAAAAGAGCAAAGAAACATTAGCAATTATCTATCCAAGTTACATTTGGATTTACTCAGCCCTCATACCTAGCTGCCTAACAGGTGGATTTTAAATTCTTAAAAGTGATCAATCTGTACAATCATAAGGCGTCAATCTTCATTTCTTGGCCGTTCTTCATGGATTTCTTGTTGGGCTCGCTGCTACAAATGAATGATAATGTCCTTACTTGTATCTTGGGTGTATTCAAACATTGTGTATCTAACATGTGTAACTTACTTGTGTACGTGTTGCTTGACTTTATCAATGCAAGTATAGACTTCTCTTGGCATAGGAAACTTCTACATTTTTAATGACTAACTCAAAAGTATGATTGGCAACTTGAGTCGGGAAAACAAAGTAGTACTTATGAATATTTTTGTGACTGGCAAAACAAATCAATAAACTTTCGCTGTTTAAAGTACCTCTAAGAAACGAAGATCGTAAACGTGTTAGTTCTACGGGAAAATAAGTAATTACTATTTCTACTTCTAGTGTTAGTGTAGTTCATGCACTCCTTTCAATGTTGACATGTTATGGGTTATGCCACGACTTCTCCTTGATGAGGTATGCTTAAAATACTCACAAATCTTACAAACTGTATTTCTTATTTCTTTACCTTTTACTTCTATGATTAGTACACTGATACAAATATTCGTGATTTGAAAACAAGATTCTCGTCGAAATCATTTAAAACCTGTCTTAAACTTCTACCTCATTCTTCTATTAGTGCTAGTGGGTTGCAAATCCCTAAAGATGACTGTTAACCCTTCTGACTTTAATACGTTACAATACGTTACAGTTCAGAAATTTTACTTTACTTTCTTGCTTCCTAAGTAATTCCCCTCAGTTAAAGAAAAATAAATTCGAAGTTACGGCGCCTTAACCCCAAATCCTTTTGTTGCAAGACCGACTAATTAAAGTAAGCATTGCAACATTATAAAAAAATAGTTTCATTACTAAGTCAGCCAATGAAGGCAAACTCAGCAATAAAGAAATCAAATACAGGGAATAACAGGATGAACTGATGGGTTTGTTCTTATCATTATTACTGAAATGTGACTCTTCTATTTCTTAGGTTATATCTAATTCTTTCTTCTGAAGTATCTTCTTCTAATTCCTCAGTCAATCCTGCCTCTTTAACTTCTTTTGTTTTCTTGACTTTATCTTTATTTATCCAAAATCCTTCTTCTTCTAATGATTCAGCATATGTGGAAGGTATTACTTCATTCACCTTTTTCACTTTCACCTTAGTCTCTTGCACCTCTACGACCTTGTATGGCCCTGTGAATTTAGTGGCTAACTTGTAATTAATTCCACTTCTTACTTCCTTCTTGAGGTAAACTTCATCACCTATCTTGTAATCTACTGGCCTTAATCCTTCTTGATGCCTGTCTATCATATTCTTCTGAGCTTCCTCTAAATTCTTGTGTAACTGCTTATGAATTACCTTGAAATTCCCAATTCTTATTTTCATAATGTCTTCAGAGTATTTAGGCTGTATTGGCTGATTTAGCAACGCATATGGTAATCTTGGTTCATATCCCATTAAAGCCTTTATGGGTGTTGCTTGAGTACTTGTATGATACTTAGCATTTAGTGATAATTGGACTAAAGGTAAATTGACGTCCCAATCAGGATCCTGTCCTACTGTATGCCTTAATGCATCTAGAACTTTTCTGTTATTTCTTTCTGCTAAGCCATTACTAGCTGGATGATACTGTTGTATCATTACCTTTCCTACTTTGAATGCATCACAAATTTCTTGAACTAATGAGTTATTGAACTCAGTGCCATTATCAGATATAATGAGCTGTGGGGCAGAATACCTACAAAATATCTTATCAAAGAGAGCGATTGCACACTCTTTAGCTCCTTTACTAGTTAATGGTATTAACTCTGTATATCTAGTGAGTGCGTCAATACACACTAATATATTTCTATTCCCCTTACTCGTGGTGTGAAGATTAGTGATTAGATCTATGGCTACTCTCTCAAATGGAATCTGCGGAATGGGATATTTCCCTAGAGGTACTTCCTTATCTGTTCTTCCCTTGTAACTGTTGCAAGTATTGCAGCTCTTCACGTAATTACTAACATCCTTGTAAATTCCTTTCCAATGAAAAGATCTCTTAACTAGTCTAACTGTCTCATCCCTTCCTGGGTGAGCTCTCATGTCATCGTCATGCATTAACTCAATGACTTTATTTCTTAGACTCTTTGGTACTATTCTTTTATGGAGTACTCCTAGCAATTGATCAAACGGGTCACACCCATGACACATCCAAACTAGTATGTCGTCTATGACGTTTACTGCATCTATGGGGCATCCAATTCTGTTACTTAGTTCTGCTCGTTCTTTTTGACTAAATTCTCTTTTATTTTCTACAAAGTCGAAGATCTCCTTTAAATCTTCATCACTTTTTTGTTCACTTATGAAATTTTGTCTGGAAAATTCTTCTGTGTAATGCATGGTAAATACATTGCTTATGAATTCGGCCTGTTCTGCTTCGTGGCCTATCATGTTCATGCTATCACCTTGTGTACTATGCCTTGATAAGGCGTCTGCCACCTTATTGGCCTTCCCTGGAATATATTTCAACTCTATGTCATAGTCTTGGGCTGTCATAAACCAACGAGCTCTACGTCCGGAAAAATTCGTATTCTTAAGCATTTCTACTGCGGCGGAATAATCAGTGAATACAGTTATCTTGTACCCAAATATGATATACCTGAAGTGTTTTAAAGCATCTATTATGGGTAAAGATTCTAGGTCTGTTACCGAGTAGTTTACTTCTGTGGGCTTTAGCTTTCTACTGTAATATGCTATAGCATTATATTTATCATGTCTTTGCATTAAGCATGCTCCAATACCAGTGCGACTTGCATCTGTAGCTAAAAAGAATTCTTTACCGAAGTCTGGGAAACTAAGTACGAGAGAGTGAGTTAACCTTTCCTTAAGTTCATCAAATGCTTCTTGTTGCCTTGCTTTCCATACGAATGACACGTGTTCCTTTAATAACTCCGTCAGCGGAGCGGATATAGTTGCAAAATTCTTTATGTACTTGCAGTAAAAACCTGTTAATCCCAAAAATGACTTCACATCCTTCTTACATTGAGGTGTAGGATACTCTTTGATTGACTTATTCTTTAAGTCGTTTACTTCAACACCCTTTTCACTTAGTGTGTGTCCCAGGTAGTCTATTTTCCTTCTGAGGAAATTGCACTTCTTTAACTTCAATTTAAGATTTGCCTTCCTCAGTCTCTTTAGTACTTCTCTTACCAGTTTTATGTGTTCTTCAATTGTATCTATTGCTATTACCAAATCGTCTATATAGCAATGTACATTAGGCCTAAAATCTTGTCCATTAATCTCACAAAGGTTCCTGGGCTTGACTTCAGACCAAAAGGCATTCTCACATATTGATATCTACCGTTGCTTGTACTAAAGGCAGTTAATGGTTTACTTTCCTCGTCTAAAGGAATTTGTAAAAATCCTTGCAACAATAATCTATTGTGGTAAAGTATTTCTTGGATCCGATCGTTGTGATAAGATCTCTCATAGACGGCACTGGATAAGGATCATTTTCGGTTATCTTGTTTAACCTTCTGAAATCTACCACTACTCTGTAAATTTTATCCTTTTTGGAACTAGCAAAAGTGGGAAAGACCATGGAGATTTTGATGGTTCTATTATTCCTTGCCTGTCCATTTTTTGTACTTCTCTTTCAATGATCTCCTTCTGGGAATGGGCTACTCTATAGGCTGGTATGTAGATTGGCTTTGTGTTTGGTGGAATGTCTATTCTATGTGTTATTTCACCTGTGTTACCTAGTGTATCTCCCTCCATAGCGACTATGTCTTGGTATTCCCTTAGCAAATCTATGAGTTTCTCTCTAGCACAATCTTCTTTAATAACTTTCAAGTGAGACCCTATCTTAGCTCTTCTCAGTTTTATGTCCTGGACTAAATTTTCATTTTCTTTATTGATTGGTGCTACCGTTTCCTTTTCTACAACTTGAATGGGAATGGTGTATACCTCTGCTAAACCTAATTCTGTGCCCTGTGTTAGCCTAACCTTTCCTCCTCTGTTATTCATAACCTGCAAAGCTATTTTACCCTGCCTGACTTCATGGAGACTAGAAGAGTAATGTACCCCCTTTAATTGTGCTTCTTCAGTAAGCGTGAGAATTTCCTTCCCTTCAAAAATTGGATTTACTGTACATTCTATCCATGCGCTCTCTCCAGGTTTAAGTCTTAACTCCCTGTCTAATTTCAAGTAAGTTTCTTGGTTGGATTCTAAGTGAGTATTTATCTGTTGAGAGCTTGTGCTGTATAAATGTATACTGAATATCTTCCCTCTGTCGTGTCTTTCTTTAGAATACTTCTCAATGAAGAGTGCTCTCGAGTTGGGGTTCTTCCTGTTAATTTACATAGAGGTATTCTAGAAATTTCATGACCCCTTCTAATCACTAATTGCTTTCTAGGTGCATTAATGCTGATCCCTTCTCTAGCCATAGTTGGATAACCAATTAGCAAATGTGCAAACCCTAACTGTATATCTCTTACTACTAGAGCCTTCTCTTTTAGTAAAATTCTTCCTAGCTTAAAAGGAAAATCTATTAGTCCTACTATTCTGATATTATTTCCTTGAACGTCTGTGATTCTGCAGTCTACTGCAGGGTTCAAACTTAAGTGAGAAAAATACATCTAATACACCTTTTCTGACATTATATTCTTAGGACTTCCTGTATCAAAGAATGTGGCAATAGGTTTCTCTAAACCAACATGTGCGGGAAATACTGGTCTATAATTATATTCATTCCCTATATCAACTTTGCTAACCTGTCTAGTTTGGCTTAGGTTTTGCAATCCGGTTCTTCCCTCTCTTATGAAGGAAGACCCATTATACCACTGGAGTGAAAACTTACCATTGTGTCATCTGATATACTCGCAGTTTGGTTAGTATCTTGATACCTGTTTGGGTTTGAACCCCTATTCCTTCTAGCTTGTGGAGACTGACTACGGTCTCTACCTCTGCCTTTTGACTGAGATCTGTATCTAGGTGCTGAAGCAGGTCTGTTTCTGCAATCTCGGGCGCTATGCCCAGCTCTCTTGTGGAAAGGGCAGTAAGCTATCCCTCGGCAGTCACTGGCATAATGTCCCTTCTTCTGACAGTTATAACACGTGACTGTTGAAAATCCCCCATGAGTTGTATTACCTAACGTCCTAATTCTGATTCTATCTGGATTCCTAGAACTATTCAGTCCTCTTTCTTCTTGTCCTATGGTGACTAAAGGTCTGTATACGGGGTTCCCTCCGTGATTTCTACCTAAGATTCTTGATACTTCCTCTTCGATCTCAGCTATGTCATCTGAAGTCTCCCATTTTCACGTCATCCTTCCAATAGCTTCGGCTGGCAAACTTCCAATCATGAATGCTAACCTAATAATGGTTTTGACATCAGCTACTGACATTTTACTAGTCTCTGCCCATTTAGTGGATGTAACTAAGTGACCCCATTCATTCATATTGTTATATAACTGGGAACTCATTCCTTGGTAACTTCTTTTATCTGCCTTATAACAGTGTTCTATCCTTGCAAGGCTGATAACGGGATCTGTTTCGCCTACTGTGGAATATACCTTCCTAAAGAACTGTTTCATTTCTTCCCAATTATTAAGTCTTTGGTATGTCTCGGAATGGACACATCGTTCTAAGTCTCCCCCTGCTTCCAAATCCAGATAACTCTTCACTTCACTGAGTTTTTCGCTATCTGTGCCTGTTATGTTATTAAGATGTATGCCTACCTGCTCTATCCAGTTTTCTAAGTTACAGGCACTCTGACCTTCTTTCCTTCCGCAAAATTTGGCTATATGGTTAATTGCATGTCTTTTATGTGTACCTACAGCTGCTGAAACTGGGCTAGTTGACTGTGTTCCCCTATCCATGGTTAAATTATTGGTTTGACTTCTTGTCTAAACAGGAGTTCTTACACTTTTAGTTTGTGCCAATCTCCTTCTGGGCATTTATTCACTAATGACAAACACTTTCTTCAGCACTGAGTATAACGGTACAGTGTTTAAGTTATGGCAGTAATAACAAAACAATTAAAGTCGACCAGTTCTTAAAATCACAAAAAAAAATTCACAAAAGATCATAAACACTTCTATCTTACTTAAAGTAAAGTTAATCAATCACTAAAATTTCTCCGAAATTCTAAATTATCGATTGGCGGTGTTAAACAAAAAAAATCCCTTAACTTCCAATTACCCTTGACAGTGCTGGTAAAACAAATAAATCATCCCTCGCTTCAAAAAAAAAAAAAAAATAATCTTCAAAAAAGCTTATGATTCTGAACACCTTTAAGCGAACCAAAAAAAAACAAGTTATGAGATTACTCGATCAAAAAATATATAAATTTCAGCTAATGAATGTTAAATAAGAAAAATTAAATGCTTAAAATAACTGTAGAATGACACCAATAAAATACAGAAATTATGGGTTAGTCATGCCAAACGTTAAATGAAGTTTAGTAATATCAAATGTTGGATAAAATTTAGTAAAAAGATCGGTAGGTGCTTAGTTAAAGAAAGAGAAAAAGAAAAAAACTCTTGTTGCCAAGTCTATTTAACTTACGTATGAGTTTTGTGTTTTCAAATGAATATCAATACAAGTGTTCTTAGTCGACTTAATTTTGTGTGCTTCTAACTCAAAGAAAAAAAAAATTCTACATGTGTGTGTGTGTGTGTGACCGTAAGGACATTCTTACTGTGTGAGTCGTTTTTTTCTCTCGTCTTTCTGTGTGTATTCTCTCGGCAGCTTGATTTTGTCATTCGTAGGCCTTCGTCCAAGGGTTGGGTTGTTCGTTCGTCTTCTTCGCCTTCTTCTTCAGCGTCCTTCCGTCACTGAGCCTTAGCTGGGGATCTTGCTCTCGCTCGATCAGGGGAATCATCGGTGGCGGCGACAGGAAAAGGGCATCTCTCTCTGTGACGTAGTCTTCTGCTTTGTTGTAGCATTGTGTGTGTTTGCGTGTGGCGTGTTTTATTTTCTTCTTTGCAGAGTGGCATATGTTATGTTTTGTCTTTGGTGTTTTTCTTCGATCACTTGCTTATTCTACTGCTCAACTCTAAGGTAGCGCAACCGGGGTAGCGGCGTGGAAGTTATTTGTAACAAGAACAAGTGGTTCTTTAAAAGCAGTTATTCAATTATAAATTACTGAGGTTAAAGGGAAAATGATTAATTGTTCCCGTTTCTTTTTTATTTGCACTTCTTGTCTTACAGTTCCACCTATAGTTTCTTAACTGTTTCTCAATGGTTCGAGACTTTAAAAAATGGTTTTGGGAGACTGAACGAATTAGACTTCGGGTACTAAGATTTTTAGAGTCAATGAGGCACTACACACTTATTGCGCTGTCTTCTGTTCTTCGGTTTCTTTTCTGCTTCCCCTCACTTCGGAATAGTTATCCCTCTCTTTCTCTCTATCTTCCCACTCTGCTTAGACTCTGCTCTTTTCCCCCTTTCGACTCTGACTCTTTTTCCTGTCTGCCTGTCCTTATATCTCCCATTTTCCCTTGTGTCAACCATGACGTCATATTCTGGGCAGGTACTGCTTCATTCCAACTTTTGGAGGTGTGTTTTAAGGAATTCTTGTTGATTATTGGGTATTTGCTCCTTGTAGGACGTCTCTAGGTCTCTGGCACTGATGGCATTTGATTGGCCAAAACATCTAGGCTTGACCTGTGGGCGTGGCTTATTTCCTTGGGCTTTCCTTCGAAGTCAAGGGGGGTGAGGGTGTTTTCCCACACTCTACTAACCATAAGTTTCCTTCGCAGGACCCTCATGGATTTCGAAGGCACGGCCAGATGCAATTTCTCTTAGCGCCTCGTTAGTGCTGGTGTGCTCTTGAAGATATGGTTGGCGACTTGTTGTGACAGGCTGGGAGATTTATGACTGACCCAAATGGAGATAGGATATTTCCACTTTGAAAAAATACGTTTTTCTCTATTCTCTCGATACATGTATAATATATATATATATATATATATATATATATATATATATATATATATATATATATATATATATATATATGTATATATATATATATATATATATATATATATATATATATATATATATATATATATATATATATATATATATATATATATATTATACATACATATATATCTGTATATATACATATATATATATATATATATATATATATATATATATATATATATATATATATATATATATATATATATATATATATATATATATATATATATATATATATATATATATATATATATATATATATATATATATATATATATATATATATATATATATATATATATATATATATATATATATATATATATATATATATATATATATATATATATATATATATATATATATATATATATATATATATATATATATATATATATATATATATATATATATATATATATATATATATATATATATGTATATATATATATATATATATATATATATATATATATATATATACATATGTAGAATCTACTGGTCACTTTTAGCAGACACATAAGTAATTCTAATAGCCACAATGCCCTCTTAACTTCTCGAATTCTTCGCACTTTTTTGGATATGCTTGTAACTACGAAGCCGAAAATATCCAGACGGAAGAAATTGAAGAGCCTGTGAATGTCGGTCGCGGGAATCGAACCCGTATTACCATATTCACAAGGAGGTCACGTTGCCGACCTGGCCCGAGAAGGATTAAAAAGTCTATCACCTCTCGTACATACATATACCTGTCGTTTTCAATTATATTTTGTTAGAGCTGGAATAGACCCATCCTCACCATCGTAGCCAAGTGGGCAATCGTTTTTATTGCTTTTTGGGCTGAAATATATATGTAGAATCTACTGGTCACTTTTACCAGACACATATGTAATTCTAATAGCCACAATGCCCTCTTAACTTCTCGAATTCTTCGCGCTTTTTTGGATATGCTTGTAACTATGAAGCCGAAAATATCCAGATGGAAGAAATTGAAGAGCCTGTGAATGTCGGTCACGGGAATCGAAGCCTGGGCAGTACATGCTGTGGTTCAAGATTGGACAAACCTATTTGTACATGCATTCCCTCCATTTCCACTATTAAAGAAGGTGCTCAAGAAGTTGAGAGTATTCAAAATGGCATCATAATTCTAATCGCTCCATGGTGGGTGGCCATGGAGGCATTGGTTCCCGGACCTTCTGCAAATGTTAATAGAAGTTCCCAGACAATTATCTCCGTGGACAAATCTACTCGGACAGATGGGGACAAGGAAGTTCCATGGAAACTGTCGACAAGCTCGTCAGCTCTAGAGGCTTTCCAGGGTCTTCCAGGGACTTAATCCTTGCGACAAGGAGAAAGTCCACTAATATCATATCAGAAACATTGGGAGCAAGTCCAGGTGTTTCGTGTCTTCGCACCAGCATTGATAATATAATGGATTTTCTGCGTTTCTTGAGATGTGCCACAGATTTGTCAGTTGCCTCCATCAAAGGCAGTAAATCCATCCTAGATTGGATGTCAAACAATATTGGTTTTTGCGAAGCTATTTGCTCATTTCAGTGGAAGTGCTGAAATTTCTGCAAAAGCCACTTTTATCGAACCTGGATGTAGTCTTATGACATCTTAGAGGCCCTCTTTTCGAATCTCTAAGAGAATCTTCTCTCAAGGCTCTTTCTTTGAGGACTCTGTTGCTGGTGGCCTTGGCTTCGGCCAAAAGAGTAAGTGATTTACAAGCGATATCATTATTGATAAGGCTTTCACATACTGGAGCAGAAATGTCTTTTTCGGAATCTTTTCGTGGTAAGAATGATTTCAAAGCCAAAGCTCTACCAAGGGTTTTCTTTACCCCAACTTTGGAAACTCCAAATCTTGAGGAAAAGCAACGTTTATTCTCTGTTAAGGCTCAGGGTTGATAGATCCCTGCTTAAACCATCAAGAATGCAGTGTAGGAACCTATTTTGCAATGACAGGAATCCTGAGGTTTCTATGTCCAAGAATTCTATGGCTTGCATTATTAAGTCCTTAATCCTGGAAGCACAACATGTTGTGTTTCCTGTGGATTGTCCTCTATTGAAGGTGAAACCACACGTTATCAGAGCAGCAGCTGCATCTGTTGGTTTTCATCAGCACCTCTCTCTAGACCGTCTAGTTTTGGCTGTGTAGTCCTGCATTTGTTTTATTTTGTATTTGTATTCGCTTTATTTTGTCTTGGGGAAGGGTAAACAGAGTTTATTTTTAGAATAAGTAATATTAGATTTATATTACTGAGCCATTGCTCCTCACAGGAGAGAGTTACGCCGGAGTGATTAAGGGCCACTTTTTCTTGCAAATTGGTCTTGTTGTTAAGGGTCTGAGATGCCACAGCAACTTGGTTAGGTAACTAGTAACTCTTTAGGGGTGATGGCTTATTTGCGGTTGTAGTTCCCTTTTCATGATTATTTCTTATCTGACCAGGATATCATCATCGTTTGCTTTAATGTGTTATTGAGGATGCGTTAAATAGTTTTGTATTTTGTAGGAATATTTGCCATTTTTGATAGCGTAGTCACTATTTCATCCTCAATGAGTTACCTTCCATGGTCTACCAAAGCTCCATGGTGACCAAACTAATATCAAAGAATTCTCTTCTACTTGGTCTTTTGGCCAGGTATTGTGTCGTAATGATTAACATTATAACACATGATGGAGTATATTATGGACTCAAAGATAAGAGGACACTTTCCCTTATCTTCAGCGAAGCTGAACCCAGTTTTTTCAATGTCAAAAGAACCTGCAAGAAAGAGAAGTGACTATTGCGCATGCACATCTGCCCTCTTGTTTACAACCGGACCGTTAAAAGACCAAGGAGCCATTACTCTCTGTTTGGTCTAAAGCTAACGGTTCATGTCATTACCAGCGCTCCGAAAAAATTAGTCTTTTTTCTCCGTTTTAGTATCGAGGATTATGGAAGCATCAAAAATAGCAAGATAAGTGCTCAATATTAACTTCCAGTTAAAAGTTTTAGTTTTAAACTTTCTGGAATTTATATAATTTGTGTGTTAAAGCCAGAACCCGGCTCGTTGATTGCTAGCCTATCTAGTTTTGTAAAGTGTTGATTGCTACCGAGTTTCGTAAAAACGAAAATTGTTTTAAATTCTAACTAAATGTTTTAACGAAAAGAAATGTTCCACAACTTATTATTAATATGGAAAATCCTTTCAGATTATATGATGCCCACAATAATCAAGGCAGTAAGTGAGAATGATTTAGACTAGATTAATAGTGGATGTTGTCTGTAGCCTATGTAGGCTACACCCTTAGGTTACTTATCCTAAGTGGCCTAGCTTAGACCGAGGACCCTACTAGGAGTAGGATCAGATAACAACAATATCTGGGCAAAGTAAATTGATAGCCTAACAATGGGGCTACATATTAGTATAAAATTTTTCCCTTTTATATAAGCGTGTGCACTTAAGCATGAGCTAAATAATCCAGGACTAGCCTAGGCATTACTTTATATCAAATTAAATGGTAACTTTTCATGAAACATCAGTCGCCAATACCTTCCAGGTTAATCCCATGGAGGAAGTAGAGGAATCTTTACATGGAGTTCACATTCTTATTAAAAAATATGAAGTGAACATTGCCATCGAAATGGCCCTTCTGAACCCAGAAGGCTCAGGGACATAAATTTAAGCTAGCCATGGGAGAAACCTCCCAGAAGGAATTCTATTCCCCATGCAGCTATCATTGCTGAATAGGATCTTTCCCCCAAAAGGGATACTGGGATCCACCAAACTCAGACTGAAATGTCTACTTTTTTGGAAGGGTATAGTAACTTGCCCGGGACTTCCGTCCCTTGATTAACAGCCAGTTTATGGCAAGCTCCCACAAAAGGGATACACAGTTTACAGTAAGCTCCCCCAAAAGGGATAGACAGTTTGCGGCAAGCTCCCCCAAAAATGGGATTCACAGTTTGCAGCATTTAATCAGTTCTGTAAGGAAATTGAGTTTTTATTGACCTGTACCCCCAAAAGGGATACACAGTTTGCAGCAAGCTCCCCCAAAAGGAATACACAGTTTGTGACATTTGATCAGTTCTGTAAGGAAATTGAGGTTTTATTGACCTGTACCCCAAAAGGGATACACAGTTTGCGGCAAGTTCCCCCAAAAGGGATACACAGTTTGCGCCATTTGGTCAGTTCCGTAAGGAAATTGAGTACCATCAAAGATAGGGGAGAGCGGTGATGGTTCGGACATTTTTTTTTAATTGCTCTCTAGAAGTCAGAGTTTAAGGAGCAGTGATATCCTTGGCATGTCAATGTGTAGCCTCATCATCCTACATTTACCGGTAAATGTAGCAAGTCGTTCACTTTACTATACTTGAAGCTATTTATCTTCAAGTACAAGTTTCCAAAATGTCCGAATCATCCCTACCCATGGTGATGATTCGGACAAGAGCATGGGATGATTCGGACAATTATTATAATTGACATTTACCTTCAAGTCAGAAACAGAAATACCAAACGAAGTGTTTTATTGAAATAATCATAATCACCTTAAAAGATTATTCTCTCCCTTAGTGAATGGCAGACAGAAAATCTACGATGTTTGCTGAGAATAAATGTTATAGTAGTCTTAAAGAATATTGAAACCTTCAAAACAAAAACTAAACTTGAAATATCCTTGCCACCAAATTCTTAAATGACCAAAATTTACTTGAAATTATTCTCTCTATGAGTAAAAACCAAACATAAATCGTAACTCAAATACTTGAAATTTGTTGTGCCTAAATATTAAAGTTGGCCTAACGAATATTGTATCCTGCAAAAGAAAAACAAAATTTGAAATACCCCTGCTTTCTTTTCATACTCTGCTGAACTGGGTTTGGAAGCACTCCAGTTACTGCCTCTTTACCAATAGTTGCTTCATCCTCAATTTCTGGAAATTTAAAACTATTAGCAGCAAATTTCTGTGATTATCTTAAATAAGAAACCTGAAATTCATCACCCTCGTCTAAATTGCTGATTCATTTGCCTACATAATAGACTTTACTACCTTTTACTGGATCTATCCCAACAAGAACAAAATCTCCCTCCTCTGGGACTTTATCAATAAAAACCACTTCTTTGTCTTCTATCTGCTCTGAGATATCAGAAGAATTATTGTTAAGATCGGCTGTCAAGATGATGAAGGTCTTCATCACTTGTCTGGGCCTCTGTATCTAACTTTTGTGTATTTTTCTTGCTTTTTAATGTTCTTGAGGTATTTAATGCGAGGTGGTTGTGCTTTTAGGTGGTGTAGTTGGCTTTGGCCTATCAGTCACAAAAGCCCTGGCAAAGTGACTTTCTTGAAAAACATCAGTGTAATATAGGTGAATGCCAATGGAATGGAATCCAGATTTTATATTCACATTTTAATTTGTAATTTGGGGGTTCTATGATGGGTTTATGAAGTGCTTTATACGGTAAAGGTAATGAGGGGCTAATAAATGCATATACACAAAATATAACTTAATGTTAGTGAGAATCTTTTGTTTCTTTGTTGGAATTCATAATTAGTAAAGGTTTGCTAGGAGGGATGATTCGGACACGTCCGAATCATCCCAACCCTAGAGTGTCCGAATCATCCCCCACAAATCATAACCATTTGATGACACCCTCAACTTCAAACCCTTGCAGATTACAGGCGGGTAATAGCCACAACATCTTCGTCATAAAGTGCAAATTCACACCCAAAACTCATAATCAGCTCCCTTATCATATTCACTACACCAAAGCTTATGATTCAAACGCAAAAAATTACATAGGAAATGAGAAAAACCACAAAAATTACCCTCAATCCTAAAGTAACGGACCCTTCGCAACCAAAGTCCATGTGTCAATGGCGAACAAACTCTCGCAATTTCACGTGATTTCTCAGAGCTGAGGGCCCCTCACATTTTCCAGGAAATGTACTGTCCGGACCATCCCACTGTCCGAATCATCACCGCTCTCCCCTACCCTTGCCACAGAACGGCAATATATAAGGGACATGAAGCATGATTCTGAAAAGCAAAGTCAGTCAGTCATGTACGCACCAAAGTGTAAAAGTACTGCATCCTCTAACTGAAAAGTGAGTGTAGATACAAATGCCGCCCAAACAAGGTCTGATTTTAGAATTCTGACTAGAAACAACAATGGGTCAGTTTGGAATACAGAACTTCAGATCAGAACGTAATAGGGGCTCCAATACTTACCCTTGATGATGCTGATAATCCTTGGCGAGACGCCTCAATGTGCACTTTCTCTCCCAATGGCAAGTAGGTAATTAATGAGAGAAAAACTATGATTGAAGTTGTAAATGTAGAATTTACAAACAACAGTATTCCTTAATACAGAATGGCACCTGGTACCATCCTCACCAGACTTGGAGAAACTGCTAACAGAAATGGTTTTCTTACCTGTGCCTATAGCAC
This sequence comes from Macrobrachium rosenbergii, assembly GCA_039081455.1. Taxonomy (NCBI): domain Eukaryota; kingdom Metazoa; phylum Arthropoda; class Malacostraca; order Decapoda; family Palaemonidae; genus Macrobrachium; species Macrobrachium rosenbergii. The sequence continues at coordinate 209,135 of JANJGK010000014.1, read as the reverse complement.
TAAAAACTAAAGAAATCACCCTTTACCAGGTCAGTGAAAAATGGATCTCTACTTCCTTTTTGAATAAGATCCAAGTTTCTCACCAAGTAGCCTCGTCAGAATTTTATGCTAGGCTCCGACTCCTTAGCATTATAACCTATACCACCCTGCTGGAAGTTGCCATCTTGAGGCTTCCAGAACATCCCCGGATAATTTTTTCTGTTGAGGCCAAAAGTCATATGAGAACCCGATGGAAAGCACTCTTTGACTTCCTAGAATGGTGCATAAAATTTGCAAATGGAAGCATTGGAGAGCTCCATCAAATCACTCTCCAATGTCACTGCATTATTACATTCTAACCCGTTCTGTAGGGACCTGTTTGAGGAGTCTGTTGTGGCTCAACTCGGGCATGCCCACCAACAGAATTGTACAATGTACACTCTTCTGGGACAAGGGGAATTCAGGAAACAAAGAACCCAAAATTTCCATTTACCCAACCCAAAAAAAGGCTCACTTTGATTAAAAATCATATAAGCCTTCAGTCACCCCCAAAAATTTTTCCTCAAAAACCAGGTGGGTGGTCAGAAGGGACAATTCCCTGTAAAGGGACAACAACAACTTCAAGGGCATCCTTTTTCACAAGGTCCAAAAACCATCTCATGGGAAAAAGAAAAAAACAACACCTGGAATGTCTATCCAAGGTGAAGGCAGAGGAGGAGGCAGATACCAAGAGGAATTATATTGGTTGGGTGTCAGCTTCGATGACATCACAGAAAATGGAATTTTCCCTGTGGGGGGACAGTATTATTTATATGTACAGAAAGGTCCTGTTAATGGGGCCTATAGAGAAACATGCATATATTCGCCACCAATTATGTCTCTTCGGTGTCCTCAAAAGGGACTCACCCAAAAGAAGAGTGAGCCTCAGCCAGTCAACATTGAACAAGCACATTGTTTGCCGAAAGTTTCGGATAATTACCATTGCCTAAGTACATTGAATCATTCCAAAAAGGGACTCAGACAGTTTTTATGGATCTGAAAGATGCATACTGGTACATCTCTATAGCCGTTCCCTTCCGCCCCTTCCTAAGGTTCCAGATAGGAAAAGATACATACAGATTCAAAGTCATGCCCTTTGGGCTAAACATGCCTAAAGAATATTTTTCAAAACTAGCAATGGTATTCGTTCGAGAACTCAAACAAAAAGATCTGGGGGCCCACAAGAAAAGAGTTTCAGTGGCTGGAACTGTGTTGGGATACTCTTCATGGCATGTTGTCTCTCCCCATCATACTCAAAACAGAATAAGGCAAGTCCTCCAAAGGTTCCTTGCGCAGCCCAGAGTTTCCAGATGGCAATCAGAACGTATGATGGGCCTGCCTCAGTTCTCGTCAGTAATAGATCCAATACATAGATTGCAACTAAAAATGTGAACAAATTCTTGCTATCTCATGCAAGAAAAAAAGATGCAAGACAGACCTCATCAAAGGATTTAAAGAGTTGGGGAGATACTTCGACCTTCGATTTGGAAGGAATATCTGGTGAAACAGGTCACCCTGACTCCTCCGTCTGTATGAGTGACAAATTCACAGATGCCTCGTTGACAGGTTGGGAGGACATTGGGAGGATTGTCAGGTGGCAGGGAGGTGATCAGCTACTCAGGAATTTTTATGTCAATTTCCTGGAGCTGATGGCTGTCTTTTTGTCTCTCAAAAAACTCAGCCCTCCAGAAGAGAGAGAACATAACCACAATATCCTACATCAAGAGGTCTGGATCACATTCACCTCCTCTCAATATGGTAATGTTAGCCATCCTTCGGATGGCGCAAGCAAGGAAGTGGCACATGTCTGCAGTTCACCTCACAGGGGGTCTCATTGTAATAGCAGACTCTCTATCAAGGAAAATGACGCCCTCAACAGAGTGGATGTTGGACAACCACTCTTTTTAAACAATAGCCAACATGCTTCCACAACCGGAAGTGGACCTGTTCGCCACATACTAGAATCAAAAACTCCTAATATATGTGTCTCCAAACCTGGACAGTCAAGCAGCAGCAAGAGATGCCTTCCTTAAGACTGGAACAAGGGGAGGACGATAATTTTTCCTCCATTGTCCCAGATTCCAAAGGTTTTGAACAAACTTCTAACCTTCATAGGAATAGTGTACTTAATAGCCCCTAATTGGCCAAGTAGGCATTAGTTCCTGGTACCTCAACAACGGACAAAAAGATCAATTCCACTGTCGTCCGCTGTTCTATCCCAGACAGTAGGAGGGGAAAGCCTCTTACGCACCCTCCTTTCTAAGCCGAGACCTTCACGTATAGATTTTTTAAAAACATCTATTGTGATAATTACTCACTCAACATTACTAGGTACCTAGTGCAAAAATTACGGACATCTATCCAGCATTACCAGTCCATGTGGGACATATGGTTAGGTTATATCCACACCGAGAGCCCAGTTGAGATTTTTATAGAAACTTTATTTTTCTTATATACCCTTTTGAAGACAGATGCCTTGTGGTTACAACAGTCATGGCATACAAGGCTGCATTAACGGAACCCTTGCTTTATGGATTCGGGATTGACTCCAGTATAGAAGTTGTCACTTCCCTTCTGCAGTCTTCTGCTCTACAAAGGCCCACTCCCAAAAGGTTTCCAATTACTTGGTTCATGAACAAGGTGCTTAGACTTCTATCAACCCATCAATACAACCACAATGCACAGGCTACAAAAGGTGATCTTGATTGCATTAGCATCAGGAGCTCGTACAGTATTGGTGAACTGGGCTCTCTTAGATAGGGACGATGCATCACGCAAATAGCTGACCATCATTTATTATTGTCCTGTGGCCCATCATTCCTGGCCAAGAAGATGGATCCTTTAAAAAGGAAATCCATTCTTATAAGAAAATTCAATTTAGCAGACACGACATTATGCCCGGTTCAAGCACTTAAGGTTTACCTAGAAGTCACAGCAAACACCCCAGAGGGTCCAATTTTCCTGCACCCCAGCACAAACTAACCACTCTCCTCACAAAGACTGAGAATGATTGTAGTGTTTCTCATTAAAAAGGGAAATCCACACTCTTTCCATAGGTCACATGATGTTAGGAAAGTAAGTACATCTTTGGCCTTCTTCAGAAATGTCTCTTTCGAAGAAGTCTCCAGATATGGAGGGTGGTCATCAGTTAAATTATTGCCACATGCTCGAACAAATTCGACTGCACTGTGTATCAGTAGGTGGCATAGTTAGTCTTAACCCCTAGGTGCTGCGGCAGAAAACCAGGGGTCATATTGACGGTGAGTATGCTAACTATGGCTGGGAGAGGGGCGATAGTACTACAACCAAACCCAGCATACGTAGGTAAGCCACTGTAGAACTGCATCCTAAAGCGTAAGTTCGTGTAAAGTTTCTTGTTCCGTAGTATCAAAACCTGAAGACTATTTGGAATAAAGAATGGGACTTGAAATCTGTGGCTTGACCTTGGACCGGAAATGTTATTTCCTTTGGGGTATTGGGATTAAAAAGTGAGAGCTTAAGCCTTTTTCGTCACCTGTCAATTTCTTTATAAAGCTCCTTGAGGACAAAACAGCGACTACACTATCAAAAAACAGGTTTTGACGTAAGAAAAACCTATTTTTGGTAGTCGCTGTTGATTCCTCAAAACCCTCCCACTTCCCTGACGAAAAGGCATGGGATTTGGGCAAGGGATCAACCTGCACTGACCAACAGAGAATAATGGCTCATTGGTCTTTTAATGGCCCGGTTGTAAACAAGAGGGCAGATACACATGCGCAATAGTCACTTCTCTTTCTTGCAGGTTCTTTTGACGGAGAAACTGGGTTCAGCTTCGCTGAAGATAAGGGAAAGTGCCCTCTTATCTTTGAGTCCATTATATACTCCATCATGTGTTATAATGTTAATCATTACAACACAATACCTGGCCAAAAGACCAAGTAGAAGAGAATTCTTTGATATTAGTTTGGTCACCAAGGATCTAATGCATGTTAATGCATTCACACTTAAAAGTAATCTTCTGCTTATTAATTATTTGTATGCCTGCTTATAAACTAAGTGTGTGCCTGATTTCAAACTAAAAGCACTGTTATTAGTTTGAAATGAAACAATTGTTACAGAAGGCTCAGTATTAATTCACCATTAACCCCTAAGGGACGGGATAACTATATATCATGCACACCCCCAGACCAGGCAAACTTTGAGGTCGGCCAATTTAAGAAAAAACACGTCAATGGAAAGAGAAAGATGTCCAAATACACATTATGGTGTAAGAAAAAAAAAAAAAAATTTTCCCTTCCACGGGAAGTTGAAAGTGACTACTTACAACCCTGTGTGGGGCCTCTTTTTCAAAACACTGGTAAATTTTACCAAGTTGTAAATGTGTTTTTCTAACAGCTTATTAGATTTTACTTTGTAAAATTATAATTACAATTGACACAATATAATAACAGATAAATAAAATTACAGTAGTAACAAATTCTGAGCAATTCTATCCTCGAGAGATTAAAGAGAAGAATTTTCTTTTAAAGGCATGTCAACGCAGCGTTAGTAATTCTCTTTTGAAGCAAAAAAAAATATATATACGAGGGTAAGTCAAAAAGTTCCAGGAAAAATTGTTGAATGATGTATTTACACAAGAATGAAACAACCCAAATACTTGGTAAACAATTATCTGTGATGTATTGATCATATAGACTTGTTACCTCAGTCATCCTCTTGCTACCGTGGTGTTAACATCTGCTTCAGAAAAGTAACTTCTTGAACCCATGGAAAATAAAAATTTTGAGATGAGAGCTAACATCAAGTTCCCGACCAAGCTTGATTGGAAACCAGGAAAAATTATTGAAGCTTTGCAATAAGTTTATGGAGATTCTTCTCCATCTAAATCAGTTGTTTATGATTGGATAAAGCGATTTAAGGATGGTCGGGAGGACCTCAAAGACAACCCAAGAGAGGGAAGACCATCGACTGCAAAAAATGAAAGAATTGTGGCTTTGGTGCAGAATCTAGTGGATGAAGATCGTCGGATTACTATCGATATGATAGCTAATGAAACTGGGATCTCCCATGGTTCCGCATTTTCAATTTTAAATGAAAATCTTGGTTTGAGTAAACTTTCAGCACGTTGGGTCCCAAAAGCGTTGCGCGAAGACCAACTGCATCAAAGAGCTGAACTTTCTCTTGCAGTTTTAACGAGGATTGAATCAAATGAATCAGAGTTTTTTGACCGGATTGTTACTGGAGATGAAACTTGGATCCATCAATATGACCCAGAAAGTAAAATTCAATCAAAGCAATGGTTACCAAGAAGTTCAGCTGCACCAGTGAAGTTCAAAGTGGCAAGATCTGCCCAGAAGGTTATGGCAACAGTGTTTTGGGACTCCAAAGGAGTGATTTTGATTGATTTCCTTGAAGGACAAAAAACAATCACCGGGAACTACTACAAAGGTGTTTTGCAAAAACTGAAGACTGCATTGGCTAAAAAACGTCGAGGAAAGTTGCACCGCAGAATTTTGTTCCATCATGATAACGCTCCAGCACATTCATCAAGGGTTGCAAGAGAAGTCCTACGGAAATTTAGGTGGGAAACTCTTCCACATCCTCCTTATAGTCCTGATCTTGCTCCTTCAGATTTTTTCCTGTTCCCAAAACTCAAGGAACACTTAAGAGGAGTCCGGTTTGAATCTTTGGATGCTGCTAAACATGCAGTTTCAACATGGTTTAATAGAAAGGCCCCAAATTTCTACAAAAAAGGGTTGCAGAGGTGGAAACAGCGCCTTGAAAAGTGTATAGAGTTAGATGGAAGATATGTAGAAAAATGATGTTTGAATTTCCTTAAATAAAGAGTATATTGAATTTTTCCTGGAACTTTTTGACTTACCCTCGTATATATATATTTTGTTGCTGAAGAATCTCTGAACCAACAACTTTGCACTCAAAGTAATAAGAAGGAATTCATTCTATTTATCGTGAAAAAAAATTGTATCCGTTTTTTCTCGACAATCCTTACAACGTTCAGGATAAGTGAGGGGAAGTAATAAGTAGGCGGGTAAGTTCGTGGTTCACTTTTTTTCCTGTAAATGTTTGGTTATTATTTGCGTCCGGCGAATTGCCTGTGTTGTCTATGTCGGAGAGGCTCTTTTTTTATATAATTCGAGTACCTCCTTTAGTAATTTAATAATCTACATATAAATTTTGAAAGGAAACCGAGGTGACGACGAGGCATGCAGAGAAGCGATTTGCTTCTTTCTCGAGGGCAAATCATTGAGGTAAGATAAGCACTCTCCGTGTCGTCACTTCCCCAGCCAAATTGTTCATTTTAAAGTCAAGAGCCGGTTCCTTTAGTATGCTAAATTAATCCCTTCACATTTTTGGCATCCGGGGCTTGATATAGTTAATGTTCTTTTAAAGTGTAGCCTGACTGTTCGGAAATAAGTCTGTGCAAAATAGTAGCTTTTAGATCCATGTTGTTTCGAGTTTTATGGGGTTTTGTATAGCTTTCAGCATTGTCTTGTGCCCGACCGCTTGGTCCTTGTGTGTTAATGTATGTTAAATTTAATTAGTCTATTTTTTAAATTAAAATTGTAAAACCCCGCTTGATCTTGATGGACTTCCGCTTCTATGTTTGCTGGTGGTGTCCTTCAGGCCTGACCATCCCAGTCCCATGCCATCAGGGACTTAGAACCTTCCCAGTCGTGGAGGAAAATTCACGACACTATTCTTCATGTAATCAGTAAAATACATACACTATTAAAAACTACGTACTGTATTCAAAACACACGCACTTATGTCATCGTCAGCTTCTCTGAACACAACGTTCTTTCTCAGACAAAATACAGCTAAAACCTGATTAGCTGGCTGGTTGCCATGGAGATCTGCTAGCCAGTGACAGCCCTCTACTTCTGTTCTATTTATAGACATATGTCTTGACGGCGGCAACAAGTTTGAACGTTGCCATGATTGTGATTATTTGACTGCTGATGGCAAAAATTACTCAGTAACTTGCTTTATATAATTATTTATTCATGAAAAAGAAAATTCAACAATAATTTTAACTTTAATTAATATAGTGGTATGAAAAATCCCACAACAGTCTGTTGTGGTGATGCATCATCACTTGCGAATCCTATTCCCGGACCGTCCTCAGATTTACAACTGCAAACTGACGACAGCGTCAGTAACAATAAAGTACAACCCTCTCCAAGATCGATGTGATGAAATGTATTTTATAGTTTTAGTTATCGTTAAAATTCGCAAGTCGAATTACAGTTATTTTGATCATGTATATTTTTGTGTTTTACGGAATGCTTTTGTTGAAAACAGAATGTGTTAGCGAACTTATGGTCTTGATTGTCCCACTGTTTTATTACTGATTGTAGGATAAGTATGTATCATGTTACTGATATCAGTAATACTACTGAATCGAATGTTGTTATATCTATGGTCAGCAACGCATTACCTAACTCGGTCCTCGCCAAGATTTTGGCACGAACATCAGTTGCCTTGTGCCCACCTTAGAATTAACACGCTTCTGTAATAAACCTTCAACACGGGAATAGTGCCTCTTACTTACCCTGCCCATAGAGTATCCTATACTGATGATCTTAATTATCTCACATTCATTCAACAGTATATTAATGTAAATAATAAGCTATGATGAATGAATAGCTAAAATGAAAAAAAGGGGAAAAAATGTTTTTGCTGCATGAGTGATGTTTGATGATGCTCCTGACCCCAGTTCCGAAATCCGAAAAATTACAAAAACCGAAGCACGTCTGGCCCCGAGGATTTCGGGTAAAGGATGGCGTACATGTAATCTCAATTTCATCATCTTACTTTTCGTTTTAGAGACCACTTCTTTTTACTTAAAGTGAAACTAGGGGAGTTATTGTATATCTTATCGAAGAACAGACTATAGACTTTCGATGAATAGAGTTTCCTTTCTTTGTGCTGAAAATCTGTCACAGTCATCAAATTCTGCTTCTGAACAATTCTTCCCCAGTGTTTCATGAGCTTTCAAGTGAAACCAAAATCATCTCTTTACATCAATTTGTTGCAGAGTTGCCCTTGTTTTTGCGACGCCTTCTGAAGTTCACTTTCCATTTGTCCTTAAGCGAATGAATAGATTCAATATCCTGTGAGAAAAAACACCTTCATATCTGCTTATCAGTGATTCATCATTGGGCTAGAAGGTTTAATAATGGCGACAATCAAAGAGGAGGAGTTAGCCTAAAAGGCTATATGAAGAGGACCCTCCCCACAAGCTCATGTGGCAGTTGTTTTTAAAAACGTAGGCTGGCCAAGGCTATGCATGATATTCGCTTCCTTAATTTCATAACATGTTTGTGGCTGTTATAGCTTAGGATAAGTTCTTCGTTGGAGGGGTAAGTAGAGCTCTCGGCTAGCATGCTGTTGGCCCAGCGTTCGACTCTCCGACCGGCCAATGAAGAATTAGAGGAATTTATTTCTGGTGATAGATATTCGTTTCTCGTCATAATGTGGTTTGGATTCCACAAAAAGCTGTAGGTCCCGTTGTTAGGTAACCAGTTGGTTCTTAGCCACGTAAAATAAATCTAATCCTTCGGGCCAGCCCTCTCTAGGAGAGCTGTTAATCAGCTCAGTGGTCTGGTTAAACTGAGATATACTTAACTTATAGCTTAGGATAGCTATATATATGTATTCTCGTGGGCGCACGAGAGGAACAAGACATTATTTGGGCCTAATGTTGATCCAGGGCAAGGGGTAAGACCCTAGTGTGATAGCCCAGCTAGCCTATTCATCAAGTATAGCCCAGCCTAACCCAGCATGGCAGATTTTGCTAGGTATATTGAACCATTTCGAGTTCACAGTGAGGATGGCAATGTGGCCAATAGATGGCAGGACTGGACAACAGGTTTTTGGAATGTTGTAGTAGCCCATAACATTAATTAATTATAAGAAGAGGCAAAAAGCCCTACTGCATTTGCTTGCGGGGAAAGAAATAGCAGAGACTTCCAAAGGGTTCACAGATGCACAAAAAGGAGGGGAAGACGATGTGGAAACTGTCATAAATTCAACTGAAGAATATTTTAAACCTCAAGTTAATAGGTTTTATGAAATTCATAAATTTCGCCAGTGTGTGCAGCAGCCTAATGAGGGAATTCAAGCCTGTTTCAAGATTGCAGGAATTAGCCAGAAATTGCGTGTTTGAGGATAAAGACAACAAGATTCTTCTACAAATAATGGAACGTGGTACATCGGAAGCTGCGCGTAGGAAGATTCTGAAGAAGGAAATGACACTTTCAGAGATGATCAAATTTATCCAAGCTGAAGAGCAGTCAGAATTCCGAGCAAGGAAAATTGAAAGTAAGGATGCCAAAGAAGTTAATCTGGCCAGAAGAGCAGCACATAGGCCTAAGCCTAAAACAGGTTATGCTCAGACCTCATGCAATCAAAGGACAGCAGTGTCATATGAAGGAAATTCATCACGTGCACATTATAGAGGAAGATGTTCACCGAGTGGAAAGCAAGGATCTTGTATAAATTCACACCATGGACAAAATGGAACACGAGAACAGAAGCAAAAGGGAATTCAGCATTAAGGCCTAAACAAGACTTCACTCAAAGGCCTATAAATGGAATGTGCTGGAGACACGGATTTGAGTACCCCTTTAAGAGGTGCAAAAGAATGAGCAGGAGGAAAGGTACTGCTACTTTATTCATGTTGTTTTAGATTTAGCTGGCCTTGTGCCAGCACGGGCTCTTGCTCCTAGAGCAGCCCGTAACACTTTATACAGAACCCAGGCCACTTATAAAGTGCCGTGCGGACGTCACACAGAGGAATACAATAGAATTTCGGTGACCTGAGGTCAATTACTCTTGGCAATAATCACAATGGATAAATACAAGTAATGTAACAACTGAGTTGACAAAGATCGACATAACAACATTCTACCACATGTGCAAAAGAAGCAGATACAAATGAATTAGTAATAGATACAAATTTATATAGGAAAATATGGCTGATTCTGCTTGACCCGATCCTATAGGAGCGGTATAGAAGAAAACGGGTTGTTCATCATAGAAGACTCGCCCAGCAGGGACTTTACACCCACACACAAGGAAGCTGTGTCCTGCAATAAGCAAGCATGGCAGCACGTGGTAAGTTGTGTTCAAAAAGGAAAACTGTTAAAAGTATTGATGAACATAAGTATAATTTTACCAGTGAGGGTGGTAGTGATGAAGAAGGTCATGTATTTTATGTTAACCAGGCTCTTTGTGGGAAAAGTAATTTTGAGAGACTTATGGTATATGTTGACATTAATAATGTGTCTATGGAAGTTTGTGCTGACTCTGGTGCAACAGTCACTATTTTAGTATCTGCTGATTATGATGAGTTGAAAAATAAGGTTGTTACATAAAAGCAAGGCTAAAATATATCCTTTTGAAAGTGTTGTACCTCTTTCATTAGTGGGAGAATTTGATTGTCATGTATCTGCTAACGGTAATAATGTAAAAAGGACGGTAATTCTAAGTACTAGCTCCGCGCCTGTTTTTACCTTGGAAACGTTTTTTCTACACTTTTAGGACTTCTGATACTGGCGGTGAGTTTGCTGTCGGCCAACTGTTATTTGCCCTCTAACTCTACTCAACAGTAAAGGGGGACTGGGAATTTGGGGTTTTGGGTGGGGGAGAACACAGAAACGGAGCAGACATGTTTACGTTGGGAAGGCTCCCTCTGGAGCGGAAAAATGAGAGGGAGCCATTAACCAACGGGAGGGAGTTAAATGCATTTTGCCTCTGTTTAGTACTGGCATCGGGGGGATGGAATGTCCCTTCACCGTGTTTAGTACTGGCCTGGTGGGGTACCCATACTTTAACAAGTTATTGCACTTGCCAGTCGGGATATGAACCGTTCCAAACAGATGTATATACCTGTGCTCTGTCTTGTGAAGATCGCGTATGGAAACCCCATGTTGGATGGACTTCAGGGGTTAATTACAGGTTAATTGCATTTGTGCAACAAAAATTGAAGATAAATCCATAATTAGCAACCAAAAAACTGTAGAAAAAGTCAAGTTAGAAGGAAATCGCTGCCGCGGAGCTACTACTTAGATCTACCAAAAGGACAATTTATGTTGTGGAAAGTACAAACTCTTACTTGTCTGTTTTAAATTATAAGGCTTCTGTTGAATTGGGAATTTTAAAGAAGTTCATAAACACAGTTGATTCTACTAGTGGTATTGTGTCTGAGTTTAAAAATGTCTTTGAAGGCATAGGTAAGTTGTAGGCTTAACATTGATGAGACTGTACAGCCAGTTGCTCAGCCACATAGACGTATCCCTTTCCAGATTTGCAAACAGGTAGAAAAGAAACTTGAGGAGTTGAAGGCAAATGACATGATTGAAAAGGTAGAAGGACCAACTCCGTGGGTTCCTCCTATAGTTACAGTACCCAAAGGTTCAGATTTGCAAGATATAAGGATATGTGTAGACATGAAAGAAGCTAACAAGGTTATCAAAAGAGAGAGGCATCTCACTTCAACACTGGATGAGATAATGGCTGATCTTAACATTGCAAAGGTATTTTCTAAACTTGACTTAAACCGAGGGTATCATCAACTTGAGTTGCATGAGGATTCAAGGTATATTACCACATTTTATACTCATGTTGGTCTTTGAAGGTATAAAAGACTTAGCTTTGGTGTATCCTCCGCTGCAGAAATATTCCAGAATGTAATTGGGGAATTGTTATCTGATAATAAAGGTGCAACTAACATTGCAGATGATATTCTTATATATGCTGAAACACAAGCAGAGCATGATTGTATTCTCAAGGTGGTTATGGAGAGGTTGCAAAATAGAAATTTAACTCTCAATAGAGGTAAATGTCCATTTAATAAGAGTAATTTGAATTATTTTGTTTATATTTTCTCTGACAAAGGTGTTTCTCCTGATCCCAAGAAAGTACAGGGAATTAAGAATGCCCAAAGACCTAATGATTCTAGTGAAGTCAGGAGTTTTCTAGGAATGTCTAATTGTTGCTCTATGTTTATACCAGATTTGAGTACAACTTCAAAGCCTTTAAGAGATTTAACTGAACAGGATGTTCAGTGGAATTCCTTTTCAGTGGAAGTGGGAAGCTGCCCAAGAGCAAAGTCTTGAGGAAATTAAGAGTAGGTTAATGGGTTCCAAGGTCGTGACATATTTTGACCCTAAAAAAGAGATTTCTCTTATTGTGGATGCAAGCCCTGTAGGAACTGGTACTCTACTAGTGCAGGAAGACTTAAATGGGGAAACAAAGATTATTAATTATGCCAGTCAATCCTTTTCAGAGGCAGAGCAGCGGTACTCGCAAACTGAACGTGAAGCTTTGGCTGTAGTATATTCTAATGAAAGATTTCATATTTACTTGTATGGAAAATCTTCTAAAGTAATTACTGATCACCAGCCCTTAGTAAAAATTTTCAATAGTCCAATAGCAAAATTAACAGTAAGGTTAGAAAGGTGGAATTTAAGATTAATGTCATATGACTTCACTGTAATTTACAAGCCAGGGAAAAGCAATCCAGGCTGATTATATGTCTAGGCATCCAGTTTCTCAGCCCTCCTTACACAAAGAAGCAGAAACCGAGGAGTTTGTGAATTGCATTATGACACAAGCAGTACCATAATCCTTAAGTTTAGAGAAAATTGAAATGGAAACCAAATAAGATAAGACTTTAGAGGTCACAGAAGCTATTAAGACTAACAAATGGGATGTCATGAGATAGAAAGAGCATGATAGAAGGTTCACAATGTTTGGCAGGATTAGGCAAGAGCTTTCTTTATGTATGGACGGTGGTATAGTTTTAAGGGGCTCAAGGATTGTCATTCCTTGTACATTAAAAGAGAAATTGATAGATCTTGCTCAAGTAGGACCCCAAGGCATTGTTAAAACCAAGCAGCTATTAAGAGAAAAGGTTTGGTTTCCGGAGATAGGTAATAAGGTACAGCAGAGAATGAAGAATTGTCTCCCATGTCAGGCATGCACACGTGAGGACAAGAGAGAGAATTTGTTTCCCTCAGTACTTCCAGATGGAGTGTGGGAAGAAATTTCTGTTGATTTCTATCGGCCAATTCACCCATCACAGGAATATTTACTTGTAGTTATTGATGATTATAGGAGGTATCCAGTTGTTGAAGTGGTAAAGTCTACAGCATCAACCACAGTGTTGCCAGCATTAATGTGAATTCTTAGTATTTTTGGGGTTCCTAAGGTGTTGAAAAGTGACAATGGTCCTCCTTTTGAAGGTTCTGACTTTAAAAACTTTAGTGAGGAACAAGGTTTTCACCACAGGAAAATAACACCATTATGGCCGCAAGCCAATGGAGAGGTAGAAAGGTTTATGCCAACCATTTTAAAGGCTGTCAGGACCTCTCAGTGTCAAAATATGAATTGGAAAAGTAATTTGAGTGAATTTCTTAAGAACTACAGAGCCACATCTCATAGCACAACAAAGAAGGCTCCAGGATCTGCAATGTTTAAAAGAAGTTTTAGAACATCCTTACCAGAACCAGTAAATGTAGATGATTTTAACACTGAGAAAGCTGATGCTAGTGGAAAGATGAAAATGAAGAAAGATTATGAAAAAAAAGAAACGGGTAAGTCATAGAGATTTTAATGTAGGAGATAAAGTTTTAGTTATAAACAGTTAAGGATAAGCTTCAACCTCCTATTGTACCTGATCCTCATATTGTAGTGTCAAAGAACAATACAATGATAACAGCTGAATATAATGGGAGGAAAGTAACTAGAAATTCAGCTTTTTTTAAATTGCTGTCTCCTGACATCTACCAGGCAAATCCTGTAAAGCCACCTACAGAGCCATCAGCGGAGTCCCCATCGAACGTGTCATTCGCTAAGTCTCCGCTGAGCAAGTTTTCTATGGTGGCGTCCCATTTTCTTTGCCTATACAATTAGTCACGCCTAACGTGCCAGGTCACGCGATTTCAATCAATTAAATTATGTATGTATTTTGTTCACCTGTTGTCAATTGTGTATCTTGCATTTCTTCTTTCACAGGCATCAAGATTGTATCCAATTTCACATCTGTCTATTTTTACATTGTAAAGTGTAACCGATTGCTGTTTTTATTGTTATTTATTATCGACCTCAGGTCACTGAGGCTCCCATTGTATTCCGCGGCTCGACGCCAGTCTGCCGCTATATAAACCGCCTGGATCGTGAATAAATTAGCAGTTCTCTTTTACCTGCTCGTTTTTTTGCACCTCTTACAGTGGTGACCCCCCGGAGTAGTCCTGGAGCCATTAGCGGACCCATACGGTGACTCAGTTTTGACTCCAGGTACTCACTCACGCCCTTAGCGGACTAAAGACGGCACTGTAACCAGCATTTGGGCGTGCTGACTCTCGTCGGCAAAATCAACAGCGTCATTAACGGACTCACACGGTGCGCTTCCAAGTGCATTTTGATGCGAATACCCCACTCCAGTAAGAGGGCAAGGAGCGAGCATGGACACGGACATCCCCTCCCTCGTACAGTTAACCGCGAACCTCACGGACTCAGAGGTGTACCTTCCTCCCATCTCACCCGTGACCGCCCCCGCACCAAGGCTCTCACGCTCCTCCACACCCATCCCCGCGCCCCGCACACTCCGTGGTCTGGCAACGCAGTCACAGGCCGCCCTGTCCGTAGAGCTGCCGCCGTTCACACAGGGGAACCCAACGACGTGGCTGCACAGGGTTGAGAGCCAGTTCAGGATAGAGGACCTTACCGACGAAGTGCTGCAGGCTGACACAGTCCTTAACGCCCTGCCGGAGGAAGTATATAAAAAACTTGTCCAGGGAGTGTCCGCCGCAAGCCCCCTCACATACCACATCATGAAGAGGGCCCTCCTCAAGACATGCTCCCTACCAATCGTCGAGCGGGCCGCCTGCGCCATCGACCTTGCCGTCAACCTGCGGCATGATCTGAACGCGGTGGAAGCATGGGGCATGATCGAGGACCTGCTCTCACTCCCAGAATTCGACGGCAGCAAAAAGCAGCAGGAGTTAAGCCTACGCGGGAGATCTACCTTCGCCAGCTCCTCCCGGAGGTCCGCACCCAGATTCCTCACCCCTACACCATGCCCCTTGATGCCCTCATCCAAACGGCGCAGCACCTGACGGACTGCGCGAGGGCAACGAAGCGGTTAGTAGAGCCCACACTCCCAGTGAACACCGTCCAGCAGGAAGAAGCCGCGGAGCAGGAAGTCAATGTCGTCACCAGGAGGCGACCACAGCCCCACAACAAATGGAGTTCCCCGGGCCTGTGCCACTACCACAAACAGTTTGGCAAAGATGCCCGGAACTGCCTGCTGCCCTGTTCATTCGCCTGTTCAAAAAACAGGGGAGGCGGCGGCCAGCAGGACAGACCGCCATGGCAGCTGAAAATCCCAGGGGCCCAGAATCACTAGGCTTCTACGTCCGCGACACCATCTCCGGCAGGATGATGCTGGTTGACACGGGGGCCATGAGATCGATCTTCCCAGCATCCAAGGAGGACCTCAAGCAGGAACCGGATCCGGCTGCCCTCCTGACTGCCGCCAACGGATCTCCCATCCTCTCCTACGGCACCAGGCCCCTGTCGATCTCCGTCCTTGGCCGGAGTTATTCCTGGGACTTCATCATCGCGGATGTAGGGACCCCGCTCCTGGGTGCTGATTTCCTTGTGCACTTCAGGCTGGCAGTTGACATCGGGCGGAAGCGCCTCCTCAACACCGACTCCTGCCGGTCCCCCACCAATATGCACAGCTGCTAACGGAGTTTCCAGACGTGTTTAGGCCCGAGCTCCGACAAGTCCCCGGGGCCCAAGCCAAACATGGCATATACCATCACATAGTAACCAAGGGCCCCCCCCCCAACACATGCGAAGTTCCGGAGGCTTCCCCCACGGCGCCTGCAGGAGGCCAAAAATGCATTCGCAGAAATGGAGGGAATGGGAATCTGCAAAAAGGCCTCCAGCCCATGGGCCTTCCCCCTCCATATGGTGCAGAAACCGGACAGCTCCTGGAGACCCTGCGGCGACTACAGGCGTCTTAACATCGTAACGGAGCCCAACCACTACCCCCTGCCAAACATGCAGGACCTCACGGCCTCCTTCCACGGGGCCAAAATATTCACTAAACTAGACCTTCCAAAATCATATTTTCAGGTACCTGTCGCACCAGAGGATATACCAAGGACCGCCATCATCACGCCTTTCGGGTCCTACGTGTTCGCCTTCTCCACCTTTGGCCTGAGGAACGCCGGGGCGACCTTCCAGCGGCTCATGGACAGCATCCTCGGGGACCTGAAGTTCTGCGTCTGCTACGTAGATGATATCCTCATATTTTCCAGGTCCCACAGCGAGCACCAGAAGCACATCTGGGCAGTCCTGCAGCGCCTGCAGGAGAACGGCCTCGTCGTGCGTTTCGACAAATGCACCTTCGGCGTCCAGAAAGCTGACTTCCTAGGCCACGAGGTATCCCCGGCAGGTGTCCGCCCGCTCACATCCAAGGTCGCAGCTGTCACCAGGTTCCCAACTCCCACCTCCGCCAAGGCCATCCAAGAGTTCCTCGGGATGGTGAACTACTACAGGCGGTTCATCCCCGGGATTGCGCATACCAAGGCCCCCCTGACGGAAGTTCTCAAAGACCAACCAAAGTCCCTGTCGTGGGGACACAGGCAGCAGCAGGCCTTCTCCCTGACGAAGGCCGCCCTCGCCGAGGCAACCGCCTTGGCACACCAGGATCCCAGCGCCCCCCTCCAGCTGACAACGGACGCCAGCAACATCGCCTGTGGTGCTGTCCTGGAGCAGGTCATCAACGGCGTTCCCCAGCCCATTGCCTTCTTCAGCAAAAAGTTCAACCCCGCAGAGGCCCACTACAGCACCTTTGACAGGGAACTCTGTGCAATGTACCACGCAGTCCGGCAATTCAAGTTCCTTCTGTAGGGGACACCCTTCGCAATCTTCACGGACCACCAGCCGTTGGTTCACGCCTTCACCAAGCAGGTGGATGCATGGTCTTCCAGGCAGCAGCGACACCTCTCAGCCATCACCAAATTCACCTGCTCCCTCAGGTACCTTCCCAGCAAGAAAAATCCTGTGGCAGACGCCCTCTCCAGAGTCAAGATGAACGCGGTGCAGCTCGGGGTAAACTACGAAGACCTCGCCAGGGAACAGGTCGTGGACCCAGAAACTCCAGCCTACCGCACCGCCGTCACGTCCCTCAAGTGGAGGGACATGCCCCTCACCCCCGAGGGCCCAAGTCTCCTCTGCGACATCAGTACTTACCAGCCCTGCCCCTTGGTTCCAGCCTCCCGCCGCCGCCAGGTATTCGACATCATTCACGGCCTCTCACATCCTTCTGGCAGGACAACAGCCAAGCTGCTGTCAAAGAAGTTCATCTAGCACGGAGTGCAGAAAGATGCCAAGTCCTGGGTGAAACAGTGCCTGCAGTGCCAAACCAGCAAGGTGGGACGTCATACACAGTTCGGGGTAGGCGAGTTCCCGCAGCCAGAGCGGTGCTTCAGCCACATCCACATCGACGTCGTTGGGCCCCTTCCCCCATCAGGCGGGTCCAGATATCTCCTGACGGTGGTAGATCGCTCAACGTGGTGGCCTGAAGCCACACCGATGCAAGAAGCCACCACCAGCGCTTGTGCCGAGGCCCTGCTTTCCAGCTGGGTCAGCCGTTTCGGCGTCCCAGACCACATCACAACCGACAGTTATGGTCCACCCTGGCTCAGCTGCTGGGAACAATGCACCACACCACCACGGCTTACAACCCAGCGGCCAATGGCCTGGTCGAGCAGTTTCACTGGTCCTGAAGGCATCTCTCATGGCCTTCTGCACCGCCGAGGATTGGAAACATCAGCTGCCGTGGGTCCTCCTCGGTTTGAGAACCGCTCCCAGGGCCGACGGCACCCCGTCCGCAGCTGAGAAAACCTACGGTGAGTCCCTTGTGGTCCTGGGCGAACTTGTGACAGAAGATCGCCACAACCCGTCAGTACAGAGGCTCCGCGATGTGGTCAGCAAGTTCGCCTCCTGGAGGACGACACAGATGTCACCGCAGCGCACCCCCTACCCAGCCACCCTTCGCTGCAACTGGCCCCCAGCAAGCAGCGGGCGCGCGGCCGCCCCAGAAAAAGGCCGCGCTCACCCGCAGTCAGGTAGCCTCACGCACAGGGTGCTCCCCCATTGCTCTCTCGCAGCCGTGGCACCCTCCAGCGCCCCAGTAGATACGCAGACTGATCAGACGTGTCCCACGTCTTGGGGGGAGAGTATTTGTAAAGCCACCTACAGAGCCGTCAGCGGAGTCCCCATCAAACGTGTCATTCGCTAAGTCTCTGCTGAGCAAGTTTTCTATGGTGGCTTCCCATTTTCTTCGCCTATACAATTAGTCACGCCTAACGTGCCAGGTCACGCGATTTCAATCAATTAAACTATGTATGTATTTTGTTCACCTGTTGTCAATTGTGTATCTTGCATTTCTTCTTTCACAGGCATCAAGATTGTATACAATTTCACTTCTGTCTATTTTTACATTGTAAAGTGTAATAGATCGCTGTTTTTATTGTTATTTATTATCAACCTCAGGTCACTGAGGCTCCCATTGTATTCCGCGGCTCAACGCCAGT